>CANNZV010001677.1:0-95578 GCA_947561585.1 Caprella mutica
CCATGGGTCCAGCTGAGAATCCGGTAGTGGATAGGGTGCCATTCCGTGAACTGGCTGAGGTAGTCGATGACGTGATCACTATTGGTTCTGAAATAGTGAGGGCCGTAGCGATGGACGAGAATCCCGGCTTCGTCCGTGTAGTCGTAGGCGTTGCCTGCTACATGGTCTCGGCGATCGACGACGAGACTGGTTTTGCCGAGCTGGGAGGCGAGGCGCTCGGCGAGGACGGCTCCGGCGAAGCCTGCACCGACGATTAAGTAGTCGTAGCCGTCCATTGGTGCTTTGCGGGGTGGATGAACCATTCTCTAGCAGCTTCTGCGGATTGGACGTCGGTGTTGGAAAAGTGAGTTTGGGTAGAGATGTAGGGGTGGCGGGGAGGCTACGCAGGCGATAGCCGAGATGATGGGCGACTGTGGGCATGAAGATTTCCAGGTAAATTGGAAAGGGTTCGTCTAGGTTGGCTACGGCGAGAAAGGCCTCCCGAGTCCAGAATGTTCCAAAGCCTAGCATGGAGAAGACGGCTTCTTTGTCTTTACGGACAGAGATAGAAGCTAGGAATTCAAGAAAGCGTGGTTCGTGAGCGTGGAAGAGATAGTGGGGATCATTGGTGCGGTCCACGCGGTGAACAGCGTAGCCCAGAACGTCAGCTTGTTCTTTTTGGAGAAGCGCTTGCTGGAGTTCGTTGATGTCGTTCCGCAAGGGAATGTGGTCAAATTCAGTTAGGTGTACGTGATCGTGATTGTTTGCCAAATCTTGGTCAGCGATGGCTTGAAAGATGGGGTGGTAGCTTTGGCGCTCTCGCTGATGGTCTTTGGTGCGTAGCCGATCGCTGGAGACAAAGGCTTGTGAGGGAAGTCAATGGATTCGAAGGATTTGCGTGATCCTCCATAGGCGATGGCAAGGCTGTCTGGTTGAACTTTCTTTCGCCAATAGGCTAGCATGTTCTCAACGGCTTTCCTGTTTTGATGTGTCAGGATCAGATTGAGAGTGCTCACGGGGAAGTCTGGTTCGGGGTGTTTTGTGAAGACGATGGTTTGCTTCCAGTAGGTGGCTCGCTCTTGTGTGTCAAACTTAGGGATGACGTGTTGGCCTTGTTCGTAGGGGGAGTGATAGCCAATGAGATGAATTTTTCCGCGGAAGGGAAAGAGGATGGCCTTGCCGATGGGCTGATTGGTCCGTGGTCCCTTATCTGGGTACCGATGATTCTTGCAGCGACGACGACGAGCTTACTAGCGAGCTTGCGAAGTCTTTGATTCATCTTGAGCGTGAGCGACTGGTGAGGCGAGTGCTAGCAGGAGTAGCCGCCAAGGAGCCGAGCTGTGAGTTCCTGATTGAGTGAGCCGAAGATCTTACGGGGTAGTTTGGCGAGTTTGGCGAGCGGTGATCTTGGGCGGTCGACTCCGTTGGGGGTGAAGAACCAGTGATCTATGGCGTAGCCGGTGTCGGTGAGAGCCGCGAGTGCGGTGTCTTTTGAGAAGTAGTGGAGGTGGCCGACTTTATGGCGAACGCGTTGGATAGGTTCGGCACGAGCGACCATTTGGGCATTCATGTCTAGGGGGATGTGAAAGATGAAGTGCTTTGCGTGGTGCCGAAGGTTTCTGAGAAATTCGAAGTAGTTGTCCACGTGTTCGAAGACGTCCATGCAGAGCATGAGGTCAAAGTTAGGCTTCGGGGAAGCCGTGAACAGGTTTTCGTGGTGGAAGGCGATGCGAGGTTGGATACGTTCTTTGCAGAGTTCGTAGCCTTGGGGAGAGAGTTCGTAGCCTTCGAATTGGGTGTGTTCAGGCAATTGCTGATGGAGTTGATTGAGGATCTCTCCAGCCCCGCATCCAATCTCACAGACCCGCTGCGGGTTGAGATCCTTGGTATTCAGCATTTTCAGGATCTGAGATGCTTTCCAAGGGGAGTCTTCTACATGAAATGTGGGATTTTTGTCAGTGTATTCTCCTGAGAGATAGATTTCTGAGATATCGCCATCGTTTGAGTCTGCCATGAGATTGATTTTCCTGCTGTTATGTTTGGAAGAGGCTGGAGACGGATTTTCCTTGGTAGATGCGGTTGATTGCTTCTGCTAGGAGGGGGGCTACGGTGAGGGTGGTGACTTTGTTGCCGGAGGCCATGGGGGTGCTGTTGGTGCAGATGAGTTCTTCGATGGAAGATTCTGCTAGGCGGTCTAGGGCGAATTTGTTGAGGACGGCGTGGGAGACGATGGCGCGGACGGATTTGGCGTCGCGTTCGATGAGGAGTTTGGCGGCGGCGGCGAGGGTGCCGGCGGTTTCTGTCATGTCGTCTACTAGGAGGACGTTGCGGCCGGCGACTTCGCCGATTGATGCTGTGGGCGGAGACTTCGGTGGCGCTGAGGCGTTCTTTGGCGACGATGGCCATGTCTGTTCCTAGCGCTTTTGCGTAGGCGTGGGTCATTTTGATGCCGCCGACGTCTGGGGAGACGACGGTGAGGTCTTCGATGTTCATGCCGCGGATGTGGTTGAGGAGGACGGGGGCGGCGTAGAGGTGGTCGACGGGGATGTCGAAGAAGCCTTGGATTTGGCCGGCGTGGAGGTCCATGGTGAGGACGCGGGTCGACGCCGGAGGCGGTGATGAGGTTGGCGACGAGTTTTGCGGTGATGGGACGCGGCTTTCGTCTTTGCGGTCTTGCCGGGCGTAGCCGAAGAAGGGGAGGACGGCGGTGATGCGGGCGGCGGAGGCGCGTTTGACGGCGTCGACCATGATGAGGAGCTCCATCAGGTGATGGTTGGTGGGCGGGCAGGTGGGCTGGATGAGGAAGAGGTCGTTTCCGCGGATGTTTTCTTCGATTTTGACGAAGGTTTCTCCGTCAGGAAAGGTGGTGACTTGGGCGTCACAGAGTTTGGTGTTTAGGTGGGCGGCTATTTCCTGAGCGAGCTCGAGGTGGGCGCTTCCGGCGAGGAGTTGGAGCATCGTGTTGTTTGGTGTGGTGTGGGAGTTGCTTACTCGCTGAGGATGCGGTGAAGGAGGGTGGCTAGGGCGCCGGTGGTGAAGAAGAAGGGGGAGTAGCCTAGGCTGCGAATGGCGGGGGTGAGGGCCTTTCTGCGGCGGAAGGTTTTGATGAGGGCGATGAGGAGTCAATGAGCGCGAAGGCGGCGAGGGCGAGGATGGGGAGGGCGCGATTGAGTCCGTAGGTGGCGCTGGTTTGGGAGCTGCCGGTGGGGGGGGAGGAGGTAGAAGCAGGCGATGGCGGCGAGGATGCAGGCGAGCCAGATGTAGACGAGCGTTAGGATGCTGCGGTTTTGGCTTTTTGGTGAGGCTTGTTTTGCTGGGCTGGAGGTGGCCATCTTTGATTGAGGGTAGGGTGGAGCGGGCTGGGCTTCAAGTGCAAGTGTGGGTGTTGATGGGTGGTGGTGTTGGGCTTGTGTTGGGTGGGGGCTGGGGTATTTTGGGGGATGGGTTTGGGTAGCTTTCGATTTTTTAGTGGGGTGTTGGGTGTTTTTCTTTTTTTCTGTGATGAGTTTGCAGTGTGCGCCTCCTAGTTCGGAGCGTTTTGAGGAGGTTCGGAAGCGGGTGGGGCCTGGGTGAGGGTGGCGTTGGAGGAGAAGGGGTTGGTGTTGGGGGATCGGTTTTTATGCGTGTGCTGAAGGAGTCGCGTGAGTTGGAGGTGTGGGTGAGGCACAGGGAGGGGAGGTTTCGGTTGTTTAAGTCTTATGCGATTGCTGCTTTTTCAGGGAGTTTGGGGCCGAAGTTGGCGGAGGGGGATGGGCAGAGCGCCGGAGGGGTTTTATCATGTGCCGGCGAAGATGATGCATCCGACGAGTTCGTATCATTTGGCTTTCAATTGGGGTTTCCGAATGCGTATGATCGGGGGCATGGACGGACGGGGAGCTTTTTGATGGTGCATGGGAATAGGGTTTCGATTGGGTGTTATGCGATGACTGATAAGCGGATTGAGGAGATTTATACGATGGCGGATGCTGCTTTGAGGGGCGGGCAGGGTTTCTTTCGGGTGCATTGTTTTCCGTTTCATATGACGACGGAGCGGTTGGGGAAGTTGAGTGTGGAGGAGGGGCGTTGGCGGGCTTTTGGGGGAATTTGAAGGAGGGGTATGATTTTTTTGAGGAGCATGGGGTGCCTCCTGACGTGACAGTGAAGGGTGGGGTGTATCGATTTGCTGAGGGTGAGTGAGGGGTGGTTTTGCTTTGATTGCCTTGTAAATTCACCTCTTTACAAGGCTGGGGGGCTGACTCATACTTCGCGCTCCTATTATGCTCGGTGTCATTACTACCATTCTAACGGTCATTTTGGTGTTCATCTGTTTGTTGATGTCACTGGTGATCTTGATGCAGCGTCCTAAACAAGAGGGCCTCGGTGCGGCTTTTGGCGGCGGGATGGCTGATAAGATGCTGGGTTCCGGGACGACTGATTTTTTGCAGCGGGCTACGGTGATCATGGGGGTGGCGTTTTTTGTGCTGTCTTTGACGATCGCGACGCTGATGGCTTATGATCGGGATGCTGATCGTAAGGCTGGTGTGGATGCTGTGAAGGGTGCGGCGGCTGCGAATGCTGATTCTGCAGAGGCGGTTGCAGCTCCGGTTCGTTGATGCTCCTGCTGTTGGCGGTGAGGCTGCTGTGGCTCCGGTTCTTGATGCTCCTGCAGTGGAAGACGTTGTTCCTGAGGTGGAAGCTGCTGAGGTAGTGGAAGACGTTGTTCCTGAGGTGGAAGCTCCTGCTGGTGATGCGGAGGCTGCTCCTGAGACGGAGACGCCGGAGCAGAATTAAGCTGTCTCTTGGGATTAGCCGAGTGATCGCATTGACTAAGAGGGCCGTTCAGATCAGGTCTACCCTTATGAAAGGGTTGTTTTCAGGGATTGGGAAGGGGCTTAGTGCTTTCTTTACGAGTGACGATGATCCTGTCGTCGAGACGTTGAAGCATCGCGAGCGTGTGGTGACTTCTGGGCTGGTTCGTTTGACGGGGTCTGCGGCTGGTCGTGAGGCGGTTGATCGGGTGTTGGCGAAGCAGGCTGATATCGATGCGATTTATCGACGGTTGAGTGATGAGAGTGCGGATCTTTCTTTGCGGAGGAGATGCAGTTTGATGGGTTGAGCCGTTTGAGGCCGGTCCAGGAGGCTGGGAAGGGTTATTTGTTGGTTTATGTGCAGGGTTTTCTGACGGGGTTGCTTCAGCAGTTGGCTCAGTTGCCTAAACCCGATGGTGAGTGTGGTGTTCAAGTTGCACGAGGATGCTTCGGCTCATGTGCCTGTGCTGGAGCGTGGGCATGGGTTGGCTTTCGAGTTGCCGTTTTTTCCTGAGGAGGGGCCGCTCAGTTGACTGATTTTTTGGGTGAGCTTTCGGCGATTTCTTCGATGGGGGCGGCGTTTGCGGTGGAGACTGGGGTGCCGGTGGTGCCGGTGTGGTGCCGGGTGGATGAGGAGGGTTTGACGTTGGAGATTGCTTCGCCGTTGGAGGGGCATGGGTCTGTGATGGCGCTGACTTCAGCTTTGGCGGCCTCATTTTGAGCGTCGGATTAAGGCGTCTCCGGCGGAGATGGATTGGGAGGCGGATTGCTGGTATCCGCCGGCGAACCGGCTTTTGCCGAGTCGGTTTGATTGGGGGGTGGCTTTGGTCCGATGGGATGACGGTGGATGGATTGGAGCCGTTTCGTGTTTTAGTGAGGGTGCCGGATGATGTGCGGGAGGCGTGTTTGGCGGTGCCTGCGGTGCGGGCGATTAAGCGTGGGCGGCCTGATGTGCATTTGTCGGTGCTGACTGATGCTGCGATGGTGCCGTTTTGGAGGTTGGTGAGTGAGTGTGACGGGTATGCTAGTGTGGGTGGTGGCGCGGAGATGTCGTTTGATCTGGGAGTGGTGATGAATCGGGAGAAGTCGGCTTTGGCAGAGTTGCAGGCTTTTGAGGTGATGCGGACGGTGGGGATGGAGAGTCATCCGGTGTCGGATGACTTTGATGATTTGCTGAGCATGCCGAGGAAGTTGGGTCCGCCAGAGCACCGGCATCGGACTTATTTGCGGGTGGCGCATCGGTTAGGTGCTCAGGTGGTGAGTGATCGTGATTTGCGGAGGCCTTTGGAGGAGGTGGCTTCAGAGGCGGGGGTGATTGGGGTGGCTCCGGAGAGTGAGATGGGGGCGTCTTATGAGTGGCCCTCGTGAGCGATTTGAGGAGGTGATGCGGAAGAGTGCGGGGTCTTTGCGTTGGCGGGGTTTTTGTGAGTGCGGGTGCGAAGGAGGCTTGGTTGCCGTTGCAGAGTGAGTTGGGGGATCGGCTGGAGCTTGAGGTGGTGATGGGTGGTGTGGAGGCGAGGTTTGAGGCTTTGAGTGGGTGTGGGCTGTTGTTAGCGAATGATAACGATTGGTTGCACTTGGCGGCGACGGTGCGTGGGATGCGGACGATTGCTATTTATGGGCCGAGTGAGCCGATTGAGACGGCGCCTTTGTCAGCGAGGGCTTTGACGTTGCGACGTCATGTGGAGTGTACGCCTTGTTTTTTGGCGGAGTGTCCGATTGATCATCGTTGTTTGAAGGAGATTGGGGTGGATGAGGTGGTAGGGGCGTTGGAGTCGGTTTGTAGCCGACGTTTCCGATGACAATGTTGTTCGACCATCTGGTGTGTTGAATAAGGCCGGAGGGTTTGGGCTTGTTCGGCGAATTTTTGTATGTGGCAGGGTTTGGTGGGTCGTTTGAGAGTTGATCCATGAAGGGGGCGCTGTATCGGTTGGATTCATGAGTTGTGTTGGTGAGATGAGGATGGACAAATTTGGGGGTGGATTGTTAGCTTTGGTGGTATGATCCGGAGTAAGGCTGGCCTCTATGTGTATTCGCTTTTGGGCGCTGGTGTTTACGTGCCTTGGTTCTTTTTGCCGGAGGAGCGTGTGCCTGCGGTGATTTTGGGGTTTCCGACTTGGGCGTTGTATGCGGTGGTGGCTTCGGGGTTCTATGCGTGTTTCATTGCTTATTGTTTGGGGCGGCATTGGGAGCTTTCTGCGGGTGGTGAGGATGATGCCGAGGTGGAGTGAGGTAGTTTCCGATGGACAGTGGGTGAAATGTTCTTAGATTGATTACGATGTTTTGTGTGCCGAAAGACAGACTCTTGACGACCCTCGGCAACCTGCGACTTAGTGGCGCGGGCCTCTTCTTGCGTGCGTAGATCTGCACCGGAGTGGCTCACTAGCAGTTCCCTTTGAACCTGGATGATGATGTCCTGAGGTTTCTGCCCGTGTCCTTTATCTTTTCCAACTTCCTTCTTTTCTCGACTTATGAAATCTGACAGTTTAACCAAATACCGCCCTTTTCCAAAGGTGGATCTTCCTGATCGTCAATGGCCTGATCGTGAGATCACACATGCGCCGCAGTGGTGTAGTGTGGATCTTCGCGATGGGAATCAGGCGCTGGCTGTGCCGATGAGCGTGGAGGAGAAGTTGGAGATGTTCCAGCTTTTGGTTGGGATTGGTTTTAAGCAGATCGAGATTGGGTTTCCTTCAGCTTCGGATACGGAGTTCGCTTTTATGCGGCGGCTGATCGAAGAGGATTTGGTGCCGGATGATGTGCGAGTGCAAGTGTTGGTGCAGGCGCGTGAGCATTTGATCAAGCGGACGTTTGAGAGTTTGCAGGGTGCGAAGCATGCGATTGTGCATTTGTATAATTCGACTTCGCCATTGCAGCGTCGGGTGACCTTTCGTGATGCTAGCAAGGAAGATATTAAGGCGATTGCGGTGGAGGGGACGAAGTGTGTGAAGAAGTTGGTGCCGACTTTGCCTGATACTGAGGTGACGTTTCAGTATTCGCCGGAGAGTTTTTCTGATACGGAGTTGGAGTTTTCTTTAGATGTTTGTGAGGCGGTGATGGGTGCTTGGGAGCCGAGTGTTGAGGCGCCGATTATCCTTAATCTACCGGCTACGGTGGAGTGGTTTACTCCGAATGTGCATGCGGATCAGATTGAGTGGTTCTGCAAACATCTTACGCGTAGGGATCAGGTGGTTGTTAGTTTGCATACCCATAATGATCGCGGGACGGGGACAGCGGCGACGGAGCTGGGCTTGATGGCGGGGGCGGATCGTGTGGAGGGGACGTTGTTTGGTAATGGTGAGCGGACGGGGAATCTGGATTTGGTAACGGTGGCTTTGAATATGAATAGCCATGGTATTGAGACGGGTTTGGATTTCTCTGGGCTTTCGCATATCCGTGAGGTGTATGAGAGGACGACGCGGATGACGGTGCCGGAGAGGCAGCCTTATGGGGGTGAGCTGGTGTTTACGGCTTTCTCGGGGAGCCATCAGGATGCGATTAAGAAGGGGTTGGATTTGCAGAAGCCTGATGAGGCTGAGCAGCGTTGGGCGGTGCCTTATTTGACGATCGATCCCCGGGATATCGGGCGTAGCTATGAGGCGATCATTCGTATCAATAGCCAGAGTGGTAAAGGGGGTGTGGCTTATGTGTTAGATCGTGAGTATGATCTTGATTTGCCGAAGACGATGCATCCAGAGGTGGGCTTGTTAGTGAATGGTTTGGCGGATGAGTTGGGGAAGGAGTTGAGCTCGGATGAGATTCGGGATGCGTTTTATCGGGAGTTTGTGAATCGCGCTGAGCCGATGCGTTTGGAGGATTATGAATTGGTCCACGACAAGGCTGGCGCAGGGAGGGTGACGTGCCTTGCTAAGGTGGAGCGTGATGGGGAGATCCACGAGGTGCGGGGTGAAGGCAATGGCCCGATCAATGCGTTTACTCAGGCTTTGGAGGCTCAGGGGTGGAAGGGTTTTAGCCTAACAGATTACCGTTCGCATGCGATGGGGAGCGGTTCGGCGACGGATTCAGCGGCTTATGTGCAGCTGCGTCGGGATTCTGATGGGGGGCTTGTGTGGGGGTGTGGGATCGATGCTTCGATTGAGATGGCGGGTTTGCGGGCGTTGGTTTCTGCTTGTAATCGGCTCTGAGTGTTGGGGTGATGTGTTAGGTGGTGGGCGTTGGACCACGGAGTGATCCACGACAATTTGGCGAGTCGGGGCTGGACCATGAGTGTCTTGGTGCGAGTCTTGGTGCCATGGCCATTCATCCTACCGCGCTCGTTGATTCGCAGGCTCAGCTTGGGGAGGATGTGGAGATTGGTCCGTACGCTATTATTGAGGGTGGGGTGTCGATTGGAGATGGTTGTGTGATCAGTGGGCATGTTCAGCTTTTGGGTGAGCTGGAGCTGGGTGTGGGTTGTAAGGTGGGGCCGGGAGCGGTGTTGGGATCGGTTCCGCAGGATCTTTCATTTGATCCGACGTTGCCAAGTGGAGTGAAGATTGGTGCGGGTTGTGATTTACGAGAGCATGTGACGATTCATCGGAGTACGATGCCGGGGGTGATTACGACTTTGGGCGAGCGGAATTTCCTAATGGTGGGGGCGCACGTGGGGCATGATTCACAGATCGGAGATGATAATGTGATCGCGAATCACTGCCTTCTTGGTGGGCATGTGGAGGTGGGAAATGGGACGTTTCTTGGCGCTGGGGCTGCTTTTCATCAGTTTGTGCGTTTGGGGGATCGCGTGATGGTGCAGGGGCTGACGGCGTGTTCCCTGGATTTTCCGCCGTACATCATGGCGGGGGAGAGGAATCATGTCTTCGGAATCAATAGCGTGGGATTGCGGCGTGCGGGCTTTAGCAAAGAGGCTCGGGCGGAGGTGAAGGAGGTCTATAAGTTGTTCTTCCGCAGTCAATTGCGGTTGCAGGATGCATTGGAGCGGGCGAGAGAGCGGGCTTGGGTGCCGGAAGCTATGAAGTTCGTCGAGTTCGTGGGTGGTGAGTCGAAGAAGGGGATCTGCTTGCGATCGGCGTGACCTTTAATAGCAATTGAGTATTGCAATTATGGAAATTAGAATATATATCATGTCCGTATCATGACCGTTTTCACTAGAAACAGACTCCAACCAGGACGCCGCCTTCTCGGGATGGTGGCTCTTGTTGGGCTACTGGCATCAGGTGTAGATGCGGGTCCAAGCTTCAAGAATAAGATGAAGCCGCCTGTTCAGGCTGATGTGCCACAACTGGCTGCGAACAGTCAGACGACCAACTTCATCGCGACTCGTATCGCTGATGATAAGCAGGTGGTCGACGGTTCGGCGGTGGCGAAGGAGAACTTTACGCAGTATGCGGATCGATTGGCTGAAGTGCTGGCGACGTTTACGCCAGAGCAACAGCGGAAGATTATTTACGGTAAGTAGGTCTTCGGGGCTAAGGGCTTTGAAGGTGGTGAATTGTTTGTCCTCCAGTGAGGAACTTTAGAGGCGTTTGATTTCGGAGAAATCAACGACTATCAAGACCATCTTATTCTAACTCTGCTTTGAGGTGTTGGGCCAAGGTAGAGGGATTTCCTGTTTTAACTAAAGTTAGGATTGGAGGGCTTTGATGGCTTCTTGGAATCTTAGGATGGTTCGTTCTTTGCCGAGGATGGTGAGGATGGCCATGAGATCTGGGCCACCAGCTTGTCCGCTTGCGGCTGCTCGTGCAGGGAACATTAGTTTACCTTTCTTCTGCCCGAGTCCGGTGGCTGCTGATTCGATGGCGTATTCGATCGTGGATTCATCCCACGTGGTGGTTCCTTCGAAGGCGGAGATCATTGCTTCGAGCTTGGCGCTGCAGGCGGTGTCTTTGAGGAGCTTGGAGAGGACTGTGCTATCGATGTGGCAAGAGTTTCCTTGGAAGAAGGCGATCTTGGCCGGGAGCTCTGAGGCGATGGAGATCTTTGTCTGCATCAATGGCAGGATTTGATGGAGTTCGTCTTTGGATAAGTTGAGGCCTGCTGATTCTACGGCGGGCATGGTGTGTGCTAGGTAGGCTGGTTCGTCTAGAGCCATGAGGCGCTGTCCATTGAGCCAGGCTAGTTTCTGTAGATCGAAGGAGGCGTTGCTCTTGTTAATTCCTGGAAAGTCGAAGCGTTCGATGATCTCAGAAAGGGGCATGATTTCGCGATCGTCTTTGGGTGACCAGCCTAGTAGGGCGAGGTAGTTGACGACGGCTTCGGATAAGTAAGCTTTGTCGGCATAGTCACTGACAGATGCGCCGGTGTCGCGCTTGCTCATCTTGGAGGCGTCTGCGTTGAGGATGAGGGGAATGTGAGCGTAGGTTGGCGGCGTTTCCCCGAGGGCTTCGAAGAGTTCGATGTGCTTTGGTGTGTTTGAAAGGTGATCTTCTCCGCGGATGACGTGGGTGATGCCCATTTCTAGATCGTCGATGACATTGACGAAGTGAAAGATGTAGGAGCCATCGGGGCGTCGGATGGTCATGTCTGGCTCATCACGGGTGAACTCGACTCGGCCACACACTTGGTCATCGACGACGACTGGTTTGCCTGGTGACTTGAAGCGAACGGCACCATTCTCTTCAGTGTAGACTAGGTCTTTGCTCTGGAGTGTTTCCAAATGCTTGTCGTAGAGATCTTGACGCTGGCTTTGGAAGTAGGGGCCGCGATCGCCACCGACTTCTGGACCTTCGTCCCACTCCATGCCGAGCCAGCGCATGCCTTTGAGGATGGCGTCAATGCCGTCGTCGATATTGCGGTTCTTGTCCGTGTCCTCGATACGCAGGACGAAGGTGCCTCCGCAGTGCCTAGCATACAACCAATTGAAGAGGGCGGTGCGGGCGCCTCCGACGTGGAGGTAGCCTGTGGGCGATGGGGCGAAGCGTGTGCGAACCGTCGATGAATTCATGATCGCGAAGAGTGCCTCTTTGTCTGGAGCCTGCAACCTCTGCTTGCCATCAGCGTGAGCGCTCGGATGTTTCAGGACAATGAAGGAGGTCAAAGACTCGCCCCGCGCGCATGTGCGCATTGGTTATGATGGACGTGTGCATAAGAGCTACCGAGGTCGTATGGCCGAGGAGCGCTACTACACTGAGAAGAAGATCCTGCGCTTTCTTGAGCGCCGCGGTTGTGACTTTGTGCCTCGTATCCTGGATTGCGACGACGACGAGTTGCTCCTTGTGATGTCTAATTGCGGGCAGCCAGTTAAAACGATGACGCAGCCTAAGATGGATTCTCTCTTTGATGAACTTGAGGGCTATGGAGTGCGTCATGCAGACCAGGCGGCACGCAATGTGACTTACGATGCGCGACGTGGGCGATTGTGTGTGATCGATTTCGAGTTTTCTGATTTGATAGATAAGGTTCCGGCCGATCGTGGGTGGTCGACTATTCGGTGGTCTGGAAAAGTCGATATTGGGCGTTTTAGACGTCGGAATGACGATACGTTGGCGGTCTTTACCATTGATGAAACTGGGTTTCGCGCACTTCCTGAAGTTGGTGAGGCTAACATTGATCAAGGTGATGTGGTCTTTGTTGTTTGTGATGGCATGGGCGGCGCTACTGCGGGGGATCTTGCGAGTGAGATGATTGTGGGTCGTCTTCGAGAGATGATTCCACGTACGTATGAGCAGGTGGCAAATCATCTGTATCCGGATCGGTTAGGGGTGCTGAAGGAGTGTCTTGAGGATGCGCATACTGCGGTGAATCGGTTAGGAGTGAAACGGCCTGATCTTTCGGGCATGGGTGCCACGGTCACACTTTGCTGGTTTACCCCGGAGAATGCGTATTTCGGTCATGTGGGGGATACTCGGCTTTATCGCATGAGGGATGGAGAGACCGAGCAACTGACAGAAGATCATTCGCGTCCTTGGCAACTGATGAAGCGCGGGGAGCTCAATGAGCGCGAGTATCGTGCGCATCCTCGCAAGCATGTGCTTCAACAAGCTATCGGTGCAGGGCTTCAGGAGATTGAGCCGATGGTAGGCGCGATTTCGATCAGGAAGAAAGACTGGTTTCTTCTTTGTTCAGATGGACTCATCGGGGGGCTTTGGGAGAAGCATGTGAAACAAATCCTTGGTAATGAGACTACGCCGTCTGCGATTTCGGAGGAGCTTCTTACAAAGTCTTTAGAAGACGATGGTCGAGACAATATCAGTCTTGTGACGGTTGAGATCAGTTAGTCTCGATGTTTTAACGGTAAATGAATATCCTCGGCATTTCGGCTTTCTATCACGACTCGGCTGCAGCCTTGTTGGTGGATGGCGAGATTGTCGCGGCGGCACAGGAAGAGCGTTTTACGCGGATAAAGCATGATGCGGCTTTTCCCGCTCGAGCGATTGAGTGTTGTTTGCAAGAGGCCGGGCTGGATGCTTCGCAGATTGACTTTGTGACTTTCTATGAAAAGCCATTGTTGAAGTTTGATCGGCTTCTTGAGACTTATTTGTCCTTTGCGCCGGCAGGGTTTCGTAGTTTCAAGATGGCTTTGCCGATATGGCTGAAGGAGAAGTTGCATCTTCGCCGTGAGATGAATCGTGGGTTTCAGGGGAAGTATAGAGGACGGTATGTGTTTACCGAACATCATGAGGCGCATGCGGCGAGTGCCTTCTTTCCGTGTCCGTATGAGGAAGCGGCGATTCTAACGGTGGATGGCGTTGGTGAATGGGCGACGACTACCTATGGAGTAGGGAAAGGGAATAAGATTTCCTTGGAGGGTGAAATCCGGTTTCCTCATTCGTTAGGATTGCTTTACTCTGCATTTACCTATTACTGCGGGTTCAAAGTGAATAGTGGCGAGTATAAGTTGATGGGGCTTGCTCCCTATGGTGATCCTAAATACGTCGATCGTATTTACCAGTTAATCGATGTTTGTGAGGATGGTTCGTTTCATCTTGATATGAAGTATTTTAACTTCTGTCAGGGATTGACTATGACGAGCCGTGTATTTGCGAAATTGATGGGGCAGCCACGGCGTAAGCCGGAAACGGATCTCACGCAGTTTTACATGGATATCGCTGCTAGTATTCAGGTGGTGACGGAAGAGATCATGCTGAAGCTTGCCCGTCATGTGCATGCGCAGACGGGGCAGAAGAGGTTGTGTCTTGCTGGTGGTGTTGCTTTGAATTGTGTTTCAAATGGGCGCTTACTTCGTGAGGGGCCTTTTGAGGATATTTGGATTCAGCCTGCTGCGGGCGATGCTGGTTGTGCGTTAGGTGCTGCGCAATTAGTTTGGCATCAACTGTTAGACAATCCCCGTAATAAATTGAATAATCAGGGGCCTAGTTACTTAGGGCCGGCTTTCACTGATGGGGATATTGTAAAGGTTTTAGATGAGAGGGGCGCGGTTTATGAAGCGGTGGGAAGCGATGAGCAGCTTTGTGATCAGGTTGCTGATTTGATCGCTCAGGAGAATGTCGTGGGCTGGTTTCAAGGGCGGATGGAATTTGGACCGCGGGCGCTTGGTGCGCGCAGTATTCTTGGTGATGCTCGATCGGGGGACATGCAGAAGACCATGAATCTTAAGATTAAGTTCCGGGAGTCTTTCCGTCCGTTTGCTCCGGTGATCCTGAGAGAGCGAGTGGATGAGTACTTTGAAGTGCGGCCGTCTGAGGACAGTCCGTATATGTTGTTCGTGGCTCCGGTTCAGAAGGATAAACGGCTTGCGGCATCAGGGGAGGCAGAGGGGTTGGCGAAACTTCAGGAGAAACGTTCGGTGATTCCTGCGGTGACCCACGTGGACTACTCAGCGCGTGTCCAGACGGTTGATGCTGAGGACCACGGTTTGTATCATCAACTTGTGAAGACCTTTGCTGAGAAGACGGGGTCGCCTGTGCTGATCAATACAAGTTTTAATGTCAGGGGAGAACCCATTGTTTGTACTCCCGAAGAGGCTTTTCACTGTTTCATGGGGACTGATATGGATGTGTTGGTTCTGGGGCATTTTATCTTAAAGAAAGGGGATCAGCCGCCAGAGAATCTTCCTGCGCGCGACGAGTACCTAGCGCAATTTCCACTAGACTAACAAGATGATGATCGATATTGATTGGAAACCAGATTCGAAGAAGTTGCGTCAATTTGCCGTGGCTTCGGTTGTGGGCTTTCCGCTGATCTCGTTGCTTCTTGGAAAGGTCTTGCCCCTAGTGGGAGTGACACCACCTGCGAATCTCATCATGATGGGTGCGATTCTTGGAGTGGTGATTTGCATCCTCGGATTCGTCGTCCCGAGAGCGGTCTTACCTTTCTATTGGCTGCTGATCGCGCTCACATTCCCAATTGGCTTTGCGATTGGGTTGATCATTTTGCCTCTCGTCTATTATGGGCTGTTCACCCCTGTCTCATTGGGGTTAAAATTAATGGGCAAAGATCCCATGGAGAGGAAACGGAATGACCGCGAAACTTATTGGGTCAAGCGAAAGCCGACACCACCTGCGGCACAGTACTACAAACAATTTTAAAGATCATGTCAGACGAAAGATCCAAGAAAGACGATTTCCTCAAGGCAAGTCAGGACAAAGACAGCTCGATTGTCTCTGAATTCATTGGCTTCATGAGTGACAATAAGAAGTGGTGGTTGGCACCCATTCTGATCGTGCTGCTCCTTCTTGGCTGGCTCGTCGTGGCTGGCGGAAGCGGGGTCGCTCCGTTCATTTACTCGCTGTTTTAAGGAATTCTTACTATGAGTCTAGCGAAGGTCCTGATGTCCTCTGATAGCGTGTAAGTGACGAACTCTGTTAGGCCGTCTGGAGACTGAACTGGGGCTGATGCTGAAAGTTCGGCGTCTGTCCATTCGGTCAAATTGGTACTTAGTTGGAGGTCGAATTGGATTCCTCTTTCCAAGTAATCCGTACGACGGCGGATGGTGATGGCTGAATCCTGCTGTGTGATGTAGGGGAGGAGCGGTTGGCCTGCTGAGGATTGGTGGTTGAGCGAGGGATCGCCGCCGCTGGCGTATTCTAGGAGGTTGGAGATGCCGTCATTGTCAGGGTCGTCGTTGGGCAGGGTGGCTTCTAGTGTGGGGAAGCTCGATACCCATTCAGTGTAGGTCTTGGATGAGGTGGGCGGGATTAGAACCAATTCGGGATCGATGAGGAAGTCGGAGCTGCTGGTGCCTGTGTTGAGACCGTGGATGGCGAGGGTATTGGTGCCGGGCTCTATCAGGCTTAGATGATTGCTGATGTCGATTGAGGTGGGATAGCCGAGGAGCGCTTCGTCGCTTGCGGTACTTGCGCTTGCGTCGAAGGATAGGTTTGTGGGTGCATTGTCAGAACGAGCGACCTCTATACCATTGAGATAGGCGACGAAGGCGTCGTCGTAGTAGAGGTTCAGCAACAGCTGGGCTTCGGGTGACGGTGTATTAGGAGATTCGAACGGGATCCTTAGCCAAAGGGTGGTGTTTCCAGTGTCACCGGTCATTTGTTCTTCGACGTCTGTGCGAAGGAAGGTGTCGTAGCCAGAGCTGTCTTCGTAGCCGATGCCGGATCTGCCGATCTCCCAGGCTGAGGCATCGAAGGTTGAGCTAAACCAGGTGGCTTCTTCTGCTGGGCTGGTGGGGATGGAATAGCTGAGTGAGTCGCCGGAAGCTATGAGCGTTGTGGCTGTGGCGTTTGTTCCCGTCAGTTCTGGGAGGATCAACATGTCACTGCTGCCGATGGAGTCATTGAGTCCGTGAATGGCTAGGAGGTTCTGGCCGACGACGAGTTGGGAAATGAAGCTGCTGACATCAAAGGAAACGGCTTCTTCGGCATCGGCGTCCGGGTGGTTTGAGGTCGCTGTGGAGTTCCACTCGAGTGTTAGTGGTGCGTTGGCTCGGGCGATTTCCGTGCCGTTTAGGTAGGCGACGAAGCCGTCGTCGTAGTTCATTTGCAAGGAGAGTGAACGTAGCGAGTCGAGCGCGGCGCGATCTGGAATGGTGAAGGGGACGCGCACGTAAACACTGCCATTGATGTCGTTCATGGATTCGCCGACATCTGTTAGAAGTAGGCCTGCGCTTCGGTAGTTGGAGCCGGAGTCTTCGTAGCCCACGCCGGTCTTTCCGATCGACCAGGTGTTGTCATCGAAGGAGGTCGCGAGCCAGTCCGCCCCTTCGCTGCTATCGGTGGGGACTGTGGTCGTGCCTAGGGTGCCGGCGGGAACGAGAGTGATTCCTTCAGTGACGTCGGGGATCTGGAAGGTTTGTGCCGTTCCCCACATGTCGCCTTCGGGGAAGTTGGCGACGATGTTCCAGCTGATGGTGCCGCGAGAGGGGAAGCTGTGCACGTTGGCGGTGATGGTCCCATCCGGCTGGGTTTCAGCGACGAGTGTATTCTCCCAATCTGCGAGGTTAGGCCCACCATCTTCGGTTCCCCAGACGATAGTGATGTTGTTAGGTAGTGTCTCAAGGGCTTTTCCGCCGATTTGAGCGGAGGACCTTGTGATGAAGTTTGTAGAACCGGTGATCACGCGATTGGTCACGTCGCTAATGATGGCTACGCCGGTGGCAGTTTGGCCGGAGAGATCGCTTATTTGATAGGTGAACCAATCGCTGCCTGAAACGAGCCCAGCTGTGTAGACGAGGTTGTTGCCTATTTGTGTTACCGTGCCTCCGCCGGAGGAAATGTTGTCAAATGCGGTTAATGTGAGTTCATCGGAATTGGCGTCGTGATCATTGGCTAACACATCAATTTCGAGCATGCCGTTAGTGGCATTTCTAAAACTAGGCGCATCTAAACTTGCGTACGGTGGCAGGGCGATTTCATCAAATACGCCTTCTGTATTGAGGGCGTCCATTTCGGCGTCGCGCTCTCGTAAGACGCGGTAGAGCTCACAACCAGTCAAGCGGCCTGGTTGATTTCCTCCCATGAGCCCTGCTCCTTCCGGGCGTCCTCCGACGAAATGTCCGCAGGACCAGTTGTGCCCTAACTCATGTCGAAAGACGACGTCGAATGCGCCGCTGCTGTTGGCCTGACTCACGGAGTAGGCTGAGCTGCCGGCGATGGTGCCCACGTAGGCGAGGCCGCCGCCAATCTTTTCTGGAGAGATGCCTGCGACAACATCGCGGTCTGCGGTTTCTTGGTTGATATTCCATTCGCTGCGGACGGCGCTTAAGTAGCTGCCTTGGTCTAGGCCATTGTAAGGGTCTTGAGTTGGGCTCGAGCGGATGATGACGCGGCCTAGGTAGGTTCTGAGAAGGGCGTCACGCATGTAGATGGTACGGACGACTGTGACGGAATACTCGATTCGTTCTATCGTTTGCGCAATATCGCTGCCAGCTTCCGTGTAGAAGTCGTGATCAGCATCGACGCCGAGGTCGAACGCGATCATCTCATTTCCGGCCTGGCCGGGGCTCACAGTCGGTGCGTCTGGAGATTGGTAGGAAGAGAAATTGTTGTAGTCCAGGGCGCGTGTTCGATCGACTTGGTCGCCTAGAGTGAACCAGGTGGCGCCGCGATCGAAGTAGATCGCGCCTCGGAAAGTGCCGTCATCGAGTAGGATGCCGCAGGAGATGGCTCCGGGAAACTCATCCACGGTTCCGATATAGGAGCGCTCTTCTACGGGAAGGATTGGGTCATAGCCGCCGTCATCATTCTGTGAGAGGAGTTCGAAATGGGTTCCACGCAGGTCTAGCCGGGAGAGTTGCATGGTGACGGTCTGCCCTTCGAAGGTGACCGATTGGGACAAGGTGACGGGTGCTGCTGCCGCTGACTGGATCAGCCAAGCTAGGAGGAGAAGAGAGCGCATGATATTTCCTTGATGTTTAAATATTGACTATTTATTAGTGCTGGAGAAATAATCACCACGATGCCTGCTGAAGATCTTCCTCAGTCCCCGCCGCGTTATGATTTCTCGGTGGTTCGGCAGTTACGTCAGCGGGAGGGGCAGACTTTAGCACAGCTTTCCGAGGCATCTGGAATTTCTGTGCCGGTGATTTCCAAGCTGGAGCGGAATCAGTCGGTGGCGGAGTTGGAGACAATTGCGAAGCTTGCTGGAGCATACGGCATGGCGGCTTCCGACCTTGTGGCTATGGCGGAGTCTACCCTGGCGCATCGCATGAAGGCGGATGGGTATGAGCGCGACGGTTTTTACTTTCATCGCATCCGGTATGCGAATCACTCAGCGTTTCTCGGCGAGGCGAATGCAGGGGCGGAGCTGAGTCGGCCGGATGCGCATCGCGATGATTTGGAAACGTGTTGGGTGATCAATGGGGAGCTCCACGTGACCATCGGCGAGGAGGTGCACAAGCTGACCTCAGGCGAGAGTGTCCAGTTTGATGCGGTTCAGACGCACACTTACAAAGCCGTGAAAGACACCATTTTTATCGTTCTCCATCTTAAGAAGACTAACCGATTCTAACATGATACAAACGAATACCGACCTCAAGCCTGCTGACCTCAAACCTGCCCTAGCGGAGTTCTGGAAACTTTCTGGAAAGAAGATTCATCTGATACGTGATCGCTATGATCACTCGAAGGGAAGCCCTGTCTTTACTGCTGCTGGTGAATACACCACGCGTGGTTGGACAGAGTGGACACAGGGTTTTGAATTCGGCTCTGCGATCTTGCAGTTCGATGCGACGGGAGATAAGGAAGCGTTAGAATACGGTCGCAAGATGACGATCGAGCAGATGGCGCCTCATGTGAGTCACTTTGGTGTGCATGATCATGGTTTTAACAATGTCAGCACGTATGGCAATTTGCTTCGCCTCATGCAGGAGGGGCGATTGCCGACGGACGCGTGGGAGAAGCATTTCTATGAGTTGGCGCTGAAGGTTTCAGGGGCGGTGCAGGCCAATCGTTGGACGACGATTCCGGATGGCGGCTATATCTATTCTTTCAATGGACCGCACTCGTTGTTTGTGGACACGATCCGATCTTGTCGCGCACTTGTGGTTAGTTATCTTTTGAAGCACCAGTTCATGGGTGAGGGAGACAAGGAGATCTGTTTGTTAGAGCGGGCTCTTCAGCACGGGCTTTCCACGGCGAAGTATTCTGTCTTCTACGGTGAGGGGCGCGATAGTTTTGATGAATGGGGTCGAACTGCTCATGAGTCTGTCTTCAATTGCAACGATGGTGCGTTTCGCTGTCCGAATTCGCAGCAAGGTTACACGGGTTTCACCACCTGGACTCGCGGTTTGGCATGGGCCATGTGCGGGTTTGCTGAGGAGTTGGAGTTGTTGGATCATCTGGAGGCTTCGAAGTTGACGGAGATGGACTTGGGTGAGGTGAAAGCGACCTTCTTGAAGGCTGCTAAAGCGACTTGTGATTTCTACATGGCGAACACGCCGACCGATGGCATTCCTTACTGGGATGCGGGGGCTCCTGGTTTGGTCAACATGGGTGATTATCTCAATGAGAAGAGCAATCCTTACAATGATCACGAGCCGATTGATAGCTCTGCTGCTGCGATTGGTGCGCAAGGTTTGTTACGTCTCGGGCGTTACCTTGGTGATGAAGGCAAGGACTACTGGCAGGCGGGTTTGACGGTCTTGGAGACGCTTCTACAGGCTCCTTATTTGAGCACGGACGCGGATCATCAGGGACTGTTACTTCATTCTATCTATCATCAACCTAACGGATGGGATCATGTTCCTGAAGGGAGCAAGATCGCGAATGGCGAGTCGAGCATGTGGGGAGACTATCACATGCGTGAGCTTGCTCTATACGTGCAGCGTGAGGCTGAAGGCCAGCCTTACTACCGTTACTTTGACTGTGTCCGCTAACGCCATGCTTTCTCTAGATCAACTTTGCGTCCACACGATGACCACGAAGCCGTGGTCACTCCAAGAGTGCTGCGAAAACTTTGCTGCGGCAGGTATTCCTCACATTACCATTTGGAGGAATGTGTTGGAAGATATCGCGCTGGAGGAGGCGGTGCGAATTGTGAAGGACCATCCGCTCAGCGTGACCGCGTTGTGTCGTGGTGGGTTCTTTCCTAGCTTAGAGGCTAGCAAGCGCGCTGAATCCATTGAGGACAACAAGCGAGCGATTGATCAAGCGGCTGCGCTTGGAGCGCCGATGGTGGTGCTGGTTTGTGGTGCGGATCCTGGGCAGTCTTTGGTCGAGTCTCGTCGGCAAATCCAGGATGGGATTGCGGAGCTGTTGCCTTATGCGGAGGCGAACGGGGTGAAACTGGCGATTGAGCCGCTTCATCCTATGTATGCGGGAGATCGTTCAGCAGTGTCGACTTTGGGTCAGGCGAATGACATGGCGGAGGCTCTCGATTCCACTTGGGTAGGGGTGGCTGCCGATGTTTACCATTTGTGGTGGGATCCGGATCTTGAAGCGGAAATCAAGCGCTGTGGTGCGGGCGGAAATCTGGTCGCGTTTCACGTTTGTGATTGGAAGACACCGACGAATGATCTCTTGTTAGACCGTGGCCTCATGGGTGAAGGGTGTATTCCTTTGAAAGAGATCCGGCGCTGGGTCGAAGCCGCCGGGTTTGAAGGTCCCCATGAAGTGGAGGTCTTCTCGTCAACCTACTGGGCCGAAGACCAGCATGCTTATCTGAAGCGCGTCGTGGACGCGTATCGTGAGCATTGTTAGAGGGAGTTGGATTTCGGAGAAATCCACTACTATCTACTTGAGCAGGCGGGCACCGTATTCGTTTGTGGGTAAAAATTAGATAATGTGATACTGGTGAATCTCTAGTCGGGGGCAAACGCGGTCAATTTTTTATCTGTGAACTATCTTTTTTAGATTCGATGATGAAAATTCCGCCGCGACTCTGGTTATGCGATTTACTGCCAGTGAGAATGAAGTTACCATGTTTTACGACGCTTGATCCAAAGTGGTAGCGGGAGTCGGAGCGGTGGAGAGCTTGAAGTTTCCAATGGTCATTGATGAACTGGTAGGTGAAGACTTGCGATCCTTTCTCATGGGTGGAGCCATCGGTGACTAGGAGTTCTTGGTTTTGGAGTGAGATCGAATCTCCGAAACCACTTTCCTTTTCAGTGTGTGGAGATCCATTAAGGACGGTGATTTCGGCCCATCCGTTTGGAGCTTTTTTAAAGAGTGCGACTTGGTCAGCCTTCCACCCTGCGAGGGCGAGCCAATCGCCTTGAATTGCGATAGCCGATCCGAATTGCGAGCTACGAGTTGCGGTGGTTGGGGTGAGAGATTTCTCAAAAGTGAATTGGTCTCCGTGTTTGTGATAGACGTCTGCTGAACCAAGTCCGCCATGAGCTTTCATGCAGCCGATTGCGAGTTGTTGATCGTCGAGTGAGATACTGCGAGCGAAGTTTGAAGCGGTTCGAGATGGTTGAGGCTTGATGACTTGGGTAAGTTGGAAGGCTTCCGCAATTTGAGAATAAATGAAGACTCGCTCTCGGGCGGAAATGACGAGGGTGTTTTCATGGAGATCTACTCTGAATCCGAAACGGCCGAAGTCGTGATCTTTTGGAGGAGTGATAGTTTGTGCGAGGTCCCATGTTTCTTGTTCTCTAAATACGAAAACGGAGCCTTGTTGGTTTCGGTTTCCCCATGCTCCGCAGATTGCATTGCGGCCTGAGATGGCAACGGAGTATCCGAAACGATCGCCTGTCTGAGGAGAGGGGTTTTCTAAGAGCGCGATTTGTTCCAGGGAGTTTCCATTCGTCCGGTGAATCACGGCATAGCCGCTACCGCTGACGGATAAATTTTCGCTAGCGCAAGGGGCGCCACTGAGAATATGTGTTCCATCTGATGCGATTTGGACTCCTGCGAAATATTGGTTTTTTGTCGTGCGCAGGGCGGAGGCAGCGGGAGGCTGGTTGACGATGGTTGCTGTGATTTCTAGCTGTTTTGTTTCTTTTTCTGGCCAGAAGATTAGGAGGGCGGCTAAAGATGTGAAAGTGACAGGAATCAGGACAAGGGGCCACTTCGATTCGATTTTTTGCGTGAGGAGGGTTTCCCCAAATTCCTTGGCAGTGGCGAAACGGTCGGCGGGATCTGTGGCGAGGGCCCGCATGATGGGACGATCGAGATTGGGAGGTGAGGTGGAAACGAGTGAGGGTTTTTTGAAGGAACCAATCGGGAGGGTTCCGGTGAGAAGTTCGTAGAGGATGACGCCGAGTGAATAGATGTCGCTCTGGGCGTTTGATTCTTTTCCGATCCATTGTTCGGGCGCCATGTATCGAGGGGTTCCCAGAGTCTGATCGACAGAGGTGAGTAGGGTGGCTTCGACCGATGTGAAATGATCTTTGGCGAGGCCAAAGTCGGCAATTTTGGCGCTGCTGGTGGAGTCATCCCAGAGAATGTTGGAGGGTTTGAGGTCACGGTGAGTGATCCCTTTCTGATGGGCATAGTGCAGTGCTTCGCAGAGTGATTGTCCGAGCGTGACGATGGCGAGGTGATTTTTTGGAGGACGTTTATCGAGGGTTTGGCCCTCAATGAAGTCCATGACAAGGTAGAGAATTTCTCCTGCTTGGCCGGTGTGCTGCATGGGGACGATGCCGGGATGATCGAGTGAGGAGAGGATTTTAGCTTCTCTTTCAAAGCGTTTTCGGACTTCAGGATTTGCGGCCATTTCTGGGAAGAGGACCTTGATAGCGACTGGTTCTTTTTCGAAGATGCCGAGGTAGACGGTGCCCATGCCGCCTTGGCCGATGATGTCGATGACTTCGATCCCGGGAATGAGGGCGTCGATGACTTCGGGATCGGTAGGGGTGAAGGATCCAGGTTTGATGCGCTTGAAGTCGATGGCTGATGCGACGAGGCATGCAGGGCAGACGGGCGGGGGGCGATCGAGGATCTCACTACCGCAGATTTTGCAGGGGGAGGGCATTTTCTAAAGAATCGGCATTGGTGGCCGATGGTTTCATATTGGATCGATATTAGGAGAGAACTTGGCGAAGGTGCCGGAGTTCGTCATCGATGTCCTCTGGGTTGTTGAGGCCGCTCGCGACTTCTTCGCGAAGGCGTTCGCGGTAGCGGTTGCGGAGCCGAAAGACGCGGATTTTGATGGTGCCGATGGCGATGCCAAGTTGCTGGGCGAGTTCAGGATAGGGGAGGTCGCCGCCGCCGGGGGTGACATAGGGGCTGAGGGTTTTGAAAAGATCGCCTTGGTTCTTTGCGTCGTATTCTTCGGCGAGGGCTTGGTGGACGGCGTCGAGAACGGAGAGGGCCCAAGAGTAGTGGAATTGCTCTTCAGGGTTGCGCTTGGAATCTGATGGAAGGCTGGATTCGGCTGATTTAAGGTCGAGTGGGAGGATTCCGGAGCCTCTTTTTTCGGCGGTTCTCATCTGAAGGTCGGAGATGAGATACTTACGCATGGAGGCGAGTAGATAGCTCCTTAGCTTGCCTTGTGATGGGTCAGTGGTTTTTAGATTTTCATTTCGGAGGAGCTTGGCAAAGAAGCCTTGGACGATGTCTTCGGTGTCTTCCTTAGATTTCCCGGTTGAACGGACGAAGATATAGAGGGGTTGCCAGTAGCGGGCGCAGAGTGATTGGAGGGCGGCCTCAGGGGGCTCTTCTTTACGTCCAGAGGCTCTTAAAACGAGAGACCAATCCGTGTTTGGAAAGCGATCTGGATGATCCATTGAAAGGAGGGCTACAAGATAACGGAGAAAAGTTGAAACCGTTTTCGGAGAATGCCGATTCTCTAGAGTGGCATGAAAATACTAACAGCGTTCCTTTGGTCGACTTTCTTATTAATATCAGCGGGAGCCTTTGAACCAGAAGTTTGGAGTTTGCAGAATCCTGATGCTGATGTCTGGCCGGGTGGGGGTGATTTCTATGATCTCGCAGGGACGGGAGGATTCTTCTATGCGGTTGGGGAGCAAGGGTTGATTCGGTCCGAGAGTGGTCGGGCGGGAACCTGGGATGGGATTTATGGTGACGATGGGGTGGTGCTGACTTCGGTGCATGCTTCCTCTCGGAGAAGGAGTAGCAATAGAATAATCACCGAGATCGTAGCGGCTGGTCGGAATGGTCAAATGCTGATCAGCAATGGTGAGGTGCCTGGTGATGGTGGATCGAATCGATTACGGATGATTGCGGGAGCTGGGAATTTTACGGGATTGGCCCGGTCAGGGGAGAGTCTGAATCTGGTGGCGGTGGATGATGCCGGTCAGATTTTTTGGGGAAGTCCCTCGTCAATGCTGTTGAAATTTACGGCACCGGGGGTGGAATGGACGGGAGTGGCCTTTGGAAATGGTTTTTGGGTGGCGGTGGGAAGTGGAGGAAGTTCGGCGGTTTCGCTCGATGGCGAGGAGTGGACTTTCTACTCCGGGCGACTCAGGAATGACGTGGGTGATGTTGATTTTAGTGATCTGGCTTATGGCGGAGATACCTTTAATGGGGATGTTTTTGTGGCGGTAGCGGGTGATGGTTTAGTGATGCGTTCTGAGGATGGGGTGGATTGGACAGTGACGTCTTCGACTGGTGGAGGTGCTGAAGATTTAAAGGCGGTTAGCTTTCTTCCCAGGTTGGCGACTTGGGTTGCGATGGGAGACAACGGGCGGTTGAAGTTTTCGACCGATGGAGCGCTCTCTTTTAGGGAGACTACTCTCCCCACTGTAATTTCGATGAGGAGTGCCTTTTATGGAAATGGAAGATTGCTTGTGATGGGGGAAGAGGGATTGGCTTTTACCTATGTCGCCACTGTCACTGTTTCCGCGAGTGAGCTGAGCTACGAGCCTGCTGGAGGTGTGCAAGCCATCAGTATTTCCACCGTAGGTTTTCAAGGGATGCCTTGGGGACTAGTGAGAGACCGAGGCTATATCACTGTTTCACAAGACGTGGGGATGGGGAATGGGCAAGTGAATGTGACGGTGGATCCCTTCACGATCATCGATACTCGGTCGGGCTCTGTCAGGGTCAATGATCAGGTGGTGGAAGTGAATCAGGCGGGTAATCCTGACCCATTGCCTCCGGTGGTGTCTGAGGTGAGTGTCATGTCTTCCAGGACGGTGAGATTTTATCTGAGGACTGAGCCGGAGGGAGCTGAAAGATATCGGATTTCAGCGAAGGCAGAAGGAGAGGCTGACTTTAATGAGGGCGCGATCACGGCGGGCACTGGCGGCGGGGGTGGCAATCCCTTTTATGTAGAGGTGAATGGGTTGCTGGCGGATACGAATTATGAATTTCTGATTTATGCTCGGAACTTCGAAGGAGGTGTTTTGTTGGGAGAGTCAGTGGCTTCAGAGGTGGTGAGAGTGAGAACTTTGCTCGCGGGTGTGACTGATTTTACGGGTTTTTTGGTTCCCTTCAATGAGGACGTTCTTGCGGAAGGCTATCGAGGGATTCAGCTCACTTGGGGGACGATTGCGGGGGCGAGTAGCTATCGATTGGAGCGTGTAACTGGTGATGAGGTATTTGAGTTTATTACGGATATTTCAGCTGAGCAGACCGAATATTTCGATGACGCCCTTCCGGTACTCTCATCGGAAACCTCGGCCTATCGTTATCGTCTTACGACCACTGGTGGTGATTTTCAGGAGGTCTTTGTTAATAAGCCTCCCAGTGACCTTTCTGCTTATTATATCAGTAGAAAACCTGCGTATTTAGATGGCGGCGGTCTTGATGGTCCTTCTTTTGTGGGATGGTCGCATTATATTGATATCGGTCGGAGAGAGTTTCAGGCTTCTGCTATCGACGGGAGCAGGGTGATTGCAGAGACGCGGATCGAGGGGGGAGATTGGGTGGAACTCCCAAGAAATATTGTAGAAAGCGCACTCAATTTTAACGTGACTCCTGCGGATGAGGAACCTGATGGTCGCTGGACCCATCATTGTATTTTCCGTGCGGATAGAGTTGATCTGCGATTCTATCGTTTTAAGACCCGGGTCACGAATCCGGATGGGACGATGTTGGAGAGTAATTGGGTCGAGATTAATACAGGGGTGGGATGCCCTTACCCTGATGAGCTTCAGCCAGCACCGGGAAACTTCACTCGGGGTGCCAAGACGGAGACTCAGATGACATTGAATTGGTCTCCAATAGTGGGAGCAGGTTTCTATGATGTGACGGTGACTTCTTCATTAGGAACGGCTGTCGAGCGAAGGGTAGAAGGGGTGGAGAGGTCTCTCATTGTTGGAGGCTTGAGACCCGGAGCCCGCTATTATTTTTCTTTGGTTGCGAATGTGGGCGGCTGCATCACCGAGTCGGTTGGTTTTAGCTCAAGAACCTTGGGGAGAGGTCCCGATCTCGTTACGGCGACTGCAGTGAGTGGGAGTGATATCGAACTGAGGTGGGACGGCGTTGTGAATGAGGGTTACCAGATTTACCGTTCGGGCCTGGACAAGAGCAGCGGGCAGGAAACGAATTTTGAACTCATTAAAACATTGGCGGCTGATACGGAATTTTATGAAGACACTGGGTTGGATAATGATGTGCGTTATCGCTACCGGGTGTTTGCACAACTTTCCAATGGTCTGATTTCGAGTGGATCGACTGAGTCTAATCGGGTTGATCTGTTGCTTGCGAAACCTTCGATCACCTCTGTGGTGGCACTCAGTTCAAGTCGGGTGGCAGTGGATTGGACAGCGACGAAGGGAGCCTTTTTAGAGCGGGTGGTTTTTGAGTCGTCTTTGAATGAAGACGGGCCGTTTGTTGAATTGGGTTCGGTGGGTGTTCGTGATTTCGAAGAAGATATTGTCCTGGGTGGATTGGTGGCGGGAAGTAGGCAGTTTATCCGGATGTATTCGGTGGATCGTTTTGGAGCCCGATCTGAAATGAGTGAGCTTCAAAAAGTGTTCACTCCTCGGGAGTTACTTGTTTTCCCCGAAAACCTTTCAATTACGCTTGCCTGGGATGAGGACGAACGTGTCGAATCCTGGAGAGTGGAACGTTCTATTTCAGGGCGGAATGGCCCGTTTAAAGAATTGGCGGTTCTAGACGGGAAGCAGTTCAAATATAACGATGCTTCGGTTGAAAGGTCGGTTGTCTATCACTATCGCCTTTTCCCGTTTTTTAACGGATCATCAACCTTTAGCGAAGTGAGTGTTGGTACTACGAGCGTTTTACGGCCGACTAGTTTTTCTTTGATTGAGAAACAGGGGGAGGCGGAGCTGATCTGGAAGCCTGGTGACTCTGAAGCGAATCACTCCTATGAGATATATTGGAGAGCGGGGACGAACGGGCCGTTTGAGAAATTAGCAGTGACATCAGCCACGATCTTCCGGCATATCTCACCATCGGTGGGGGTGAATCAGTATCGGGTGCGAGCCCGAGGAAACACGTTTTTTTCCTCTTATACAGCCCTGCAGAGTTTTGTGGTGCCTCCGAGCATAACTTTTGCAGTGCCTCCGCAAATTATCATGGAAAGGATTTATCAAACTGAGACGTCAGTGGTGCTGGAGTTTAAGGGGCCTGAAGGCGTGTTGGATTGGGAGATTCGGTCGGGTTCCAATTTGGAAAGTTTCCCGGTAATTGAGACTCCGGTTTCGGATATCACTGAAACCGACGAAGATGGATTGTATCAAGCGATTCTTCCTCGCTCAGCGCGGAAGAGGGTATTCTACCAGGTTCAGAGCATGTTAATAAGGGGAGAGGACTAAGAGAGCGGGGCGCGTATCGTGAGCATTGTTAGGGGCTACTTGAGTAGGAGTGCGCCGTATTCGTTTGTGGGGTCGCGGTAGATGGAGTGGAGGTGCTCTGCTGGATCGCCGCCGAGGTCTTGTCCGTTGAATTCTAGGATGAGGCCGGGTCCGAATAAGTGATAGGAGGCGTCACTTCCTGGCTGGAAGGGGCCACGCCAAGCAAAGCGGCACTCGCCGAGTTGTGCGGCAATTTCTTTCATGCGGGCTTCGGCTTGCTTCTCTGGGAGGTCGCCGACCCAGACGTGGATGAGATTCATGAGGATGGCGCGTTGTGCTTCTGTGAGTTTGCTGCAATCCAGGCCCTGTGGGTCTGGACGGACACCGTCTTTACCGGCACCGGCGAGCATGCGGCCACGGCGTTCGTCTTTGAGGGCATCCTTACGCTGGTCGTCGGTGAGGCTGGCGATGAAGTCGAAGGCGAGAGAGACTTCCTTCTCCATGACGACGATTTCTTTGCCGCCTAACTGAATGGCGCGGGGCTGAGTGCCGATGAAGGCGGGCGAGTAACAGACTTTGTCTCCGACGAATGTGAGGTTCTGGGCGAGGTGATGTCCATCGAACTGTAGGCTCCAAGCTTCTGTCTCGGAAGGGGTGCCGAAGATGAGTAGCCAGAAGTTTGCGGTGCCAAAGCCGCCGCGTCTTTCCGCTTGTTCCTTGCTCTTGAGCAATTGGTCATCGGCGTAGCAGATGTTCCGGGCTTTCTCGTAGCCTTGCTTGCTCATGGAGGAGGCTAGCAGATCGCAAACGAGTTCGATCTGTTTGCGTTTGAGATCGCCGAGGCGTAGACCGGCGTCGTTTGCGCTGGGTGGCACATTGGTCCATTTGGCGCGTTCTTCGCTGGTCATGGCATGGGAAAGCTGGGACGTCTCATCGTCGGAAAGGCCTGCAATGAGAGCTTTGGCGGCCTCGACGACAGAGTCGTGTTTCTTAGGCTCGTAGGTGGCGATGACTTCGCTGGCGAGCGTCCAGTACTTGGTGCCGCTGTAGCGATCCCAGCGTTCGTTCAGGGCAGCGGTGTCAGGCTTGCTATCTTGAGCGATGACGCGGTAGCGCATGGCAGAGGTTTCGCCGGGCTTGATTGCCCAGCCGGTTTCTTGGATGGGCACGTAGTTGAAGAAGATGGCGCCGCCATTGGAATCAGATGCAGGCCAGACACGCATGCGTTGTGGGAAATCGTGATTCTCTTGGTGGCTGAGAATGGCTAGGCTGACAGGTTGTTCGGACTTGGCACCTGGTCCTGAGAAGGCGCTCCATTTGGAACGTGTCTTGTGGCCGTCTTTGCGCGTGGTTCCTTCTGAACCGTAGTAGTTACTGTTAGACGTGACCCAGGAATGCGGCGCGCGGTAGGCGATAGGGCCGCCATAGCGATACTGCGGCAGGTCTAGCACATGTTCAGAAACGTTGGTCTGGCTCGTTTCGTAGTCGATCTCGAAGGCGCCGTCTTTCATGCGGGCGGTGACTTGGAAGGCTTCGCGGAGAATGACCGTGGGGTCTTTGTCTGGGCCGTCTAAGTAGGCGACGTGTTCTTGCTCGACGATGAATCCTGCTCGGCCTGGTTCATCTACGATGGCTGAGGTCTTGGCGTAGCGAACGCGGCCAGTGCCAGCTTTTAGATTCCAGAAGTCGATGGCTTTGCCGTCGATCTCACATTTAACCCAGGCGTGCCAGAGGCCGAGGTGATGGTAGTGATCCTCAGGATGAATGCCGGTGAGGACTTCACCTTGCGGGGTCTTGACGGGATGAATGAAGCCGCTGCGTTTGTAGATCGGGTCCGCTTCTGCGGGTGGATCGACTTCGGCTTTGTGGTACGTTAGGAAATCGAGAGGCCCATACTTTAGGACGATCGTGGCGTCCGTCTCTTGGGTCGAGAAGCTTGGGGTGGCCTGAAGGTGGAGCAGGGGAGTCAGAGCAAGGGCGGCGAGCCAAAGTGGTTTTATCATGAAGCCACTTTGCGCTCGCCCCCGGCTCTGGTCGAGCCCATTTGCGGGATCAATCGATCTTCAATCGGGCGTGTCCTTGCGTCGCGTCTGTGAGACGCGCCGTGATGATGCCGTCTGCCGTGTCCAGTTGTCCGTTGTAATCGGTCCAAGTTACGAGATCAGCGGAGGTCTGTAGGGTGGTGGTGACTCCAGTGATGTCCGTTCCCGTGGTGTAGCTAACGGCGGTGCCGGCAGCATCGGTGCTCACGGTGATGGGCTGGATGTCATGAGAGACGACGGGATCTGTGCCGAGTGCGAATTCTGCTAGGTTCACGAAGCCGTCGCCATCAGGGTCGTCTGTCTTTCCGGCTAGAGCGCCGCCGGTGATGGTTTCCGCAGCCCATTCGTCATACGTCAGGCCCACTGGTGGAGCGCCACCGGCGGTGGAGCCTGGTGTGCCACCGATGGCAGCGGAGACTGCCCAGTTTGTCGCGACGTTAGGATCGGGGTTTCCGGTGAAGCCAACGAGTTCTAGTGAGAAGCCATCGCCATCTGCCTCTGTAGGCCACGGTGCGTTGTCATTGTAGTCAATGGTTAGGATGGCTTCGGCGGTTGCGCCTTCAAAGCCGATCTGATCTCCGGAGTTTGCGAGGGCGCCGCCGTAGACACCCGCGACGACGATGTCATCACCGTAGCGTTGGCGGAAGGCTTCCAAATTCCTAACAATCACCGCAGAACCGCCGGGGGCGAGGATGAGAGATTCGGCTTGGGTGTACTGGATGCCGTCATTTGCCGTCAGGCCTAACAAGTCGATCGAGGCCGCGCCGATGTTTGTGAGCTCAAGGAACTCGAAGTCATCGTCATTTACCCCGGGGGCAAATTGCGGGTGATACATGATTTCAGAGACGACGAGATTTCCAGCGGCGGCAGGCTCGGCGCCGATGACAAATTGAACGGAGGCGGGTGCGCTCCATTCCTGGTCGGGACCATCGGGCTTTGGGTTGTAGCTCGGCATGTATTCGCGGACGACCATGTTGGCCGAGGTTTCTAGTGTGAAGACGCCGTCGTACTTAATGGCCGAGGGGCTGATGCCGCCGCCAGAAACACGAGGGTCGGTCCCGTCAGTCGTGTAGTAAAGCTCCGTGGGGCTGAAGAGCGTGCCGCGATTTCCCCTAAGGCGGATGGTCTGGTCAGCAGCAAGGGCACCACCGGCTGGAGTGACGCTTGGAGGAACGACTAACTCTTCATCAACCCAGTCTGCGCGGGTGGTGAGCCAATCTTTCAGGCGATCAATTTCACCCTGCCAACCACCGTGCTCAGGAGGAGCACCGGGCCAGCGCGTTTCGTTGCGTGCTTGGGCTTCGCGGATTTCGTCGGCCATGGAATCGATGAGGGTGGTAATGTGTTCATTGCTGAACTCCGTCGCGCGGAGCTTATGCCAACGATCGCAATACTGTTGCTGGAAATCACGATTCTCAAAGAGGCTGCCCCACCATTGTTGGGTCCCATTCTCAAAGAATGTGGTGCCTCTGTCAGCACTGATGCCTCGCCAAACTTCAGGCTGGCTGGCTCTAGGAGGATTGCCAAAGCGGTCGTCTGATCCTGACGAAATATTAAAGTCCCAAACGGGACCGGCGAAGACTTTGCCATTCCGTTCCTTGTAGAAGAAGGTGCTCAAGCGCAGGGAATCGATATTCAGCATGAGCATGTTGATCAAATGGTGGTCCATCCAGGCTGGCACATCGATGAACGCTGGGTAGCCCGTCTCAGGATCTGTGGAATCGAAGGAGTCCCTCATGTCATCCAGGTAGTCTTCCAAGTAGTTCCGTTGGGCGCTTGTGAGATCTGCTGCTGGTGGATCGGTGATGACGATGCTTTGGCCGCCAGCGGTGGTTCGTGTATCGTTAGGAGGACCGCCGCGATCGACCTTGAAGATGTAGCCACCGGTGATCTCGGGCTCGGCGTTCTGATCTTCGTTCAGTTCTGCGATGTCGATGCGGTCCGCATCGCGCTTGATTGCTTCCATGAAGCTGTAGACACCCACATAGTCATCCACGTCTACGGGGCCGCTGCCATTGTTGACATAGACTTCGCAGAAGCGGGTCCGCGCGGCATAGCGTCCGATGTCGCGGCTGAGTTGGTAAGTGAATTCGTTGCGGATTAAGGAGCGGTCATCTCCATAGCGACCACTGAGAATCCAGTCGGATTCGGAAGGCATGCCGAGTGGCTTCTTCACTTTGTCTTCACCTTTCCCGTCTTGAAATTCCAAGCGGTAGGACTTCTTAGGGAAGGCCGACGTCGACGACCCGCGCGTGCGGATTTGGCCAAATCCTGTGAGACTGAAGGGCTCGTCCGCATTGAGCTTTGTGCGATTGTCATCACCGCCGGGGCGTTTGATGCCGAGTAGCATGTCGTCATAGCTGGTGCCGATAGTGCCCGGGCTTTCTACGATGACTAACGGTAAATTGCTAGAGGCTGCAGCCAAGGCTGGCGTGATTCGGAAGAAGATCTCCTGACCTAGAGGACCTCCGGAAATCTGCGCGCTGATAACGGTGGACTCTGAGAGAACGATCGGGTCGGAGTAGTCTGTCCCATTGAAGAGAGTCGGTGTCTGTCCGTTTGTGGTGTATTTAATGCTACTGCCAGAGCGCGAGGAAAGCGTCAGCTCTAAAGTGTCGGTGAATGCCTGGCCTGCGACTGAGAAGATCACTTCTTCAGCAACAGTGCCGCTGCCGTTGGCCGCATTTGGCGTAGGCGAGGAGAAGTAATTTAGCACCCATAGATCACCGGACGCGCGTACGCCGAAGCTTTGATCGTCGTCGAGCTGTGGAATCTCTGGATCGAACTGATCAAGGATCGTCGTCTTGTCAGGATCGACCAAGGCGAGGAATTCACCGCCATTCTTTAACTGGAAGTTGGAATGCAACTCTGTGTCTGCAGAACCACGATCTTTCCCTGAGGCAAAGATAATGAGGTAACCGCCGGCATCGAGGGACACGGCCGGGATCTCCCATTTGTTCAAATCATCGCGGTCGTCCGACAAGAAATGCCCGCCGAGATCGACGGCGGTATCGCCATCGTTGTGCAGCTCGATCCAGTCTGGAGATTCGCCATCCTCATCGAGAATGGTCGTGACGTTATTCGTCATGACCTCTGAGAGAAGGATATCGGCCTGAGTCATCTGGGCAAAGCCAGTGTAAATAAGGGCTGCGCCAAGAAGACGCCGCGCCCGTGAAAGGGTAGTTTGCATTGCGAACAGGGAGTTGAGGTTGTTGGGATTGGGCAGTTCCAAGTGCCAACTATAAGGTCACACACCGTCCTGGCGGATGCAAGAACGGACAAGTCTTGCGGACGTTAGGGCTCTGTGGTAATCGGCAGGATGGAGATCAACGGCTACTTCCTCTTTATCGCCATCACGGTCATCGGCTTCTATGTTTTAGATGTCGTTTCGAACCTACTGAATCTGAAAGCGCTCAAACCTGAGTTGCCGAGCGAGTTTGAAGATGTCTTCGACCAAGAGAAGTATGCGCAGTCTCAGGCTTACACTCGGGAAACGACCAAGTTCGGCCTGTTAGAGTCCACCTTCTCACTTATCATCTTTCTCCTCTTCTGGTGGCTGGGTGGTTTCCAATGGCTCGATAGCCAGGTGCGTGGCTTTGGATTCGGTCCGATTGTTACCGGGATGTTCTTTGTCGCCGCGCTGATGGTCGGTGGGCAAATCCTGTCATTGCCCTTCAATCTCTACGATACGTTTGTGATCGAAGAGAAGTTCGGTTTCAATAAGATGACTGGTAAGACCTTCCTGACAGACCTCGTGAAGAATCTCGTTCTTAGCGCCGTGATGGGGTTGCCGATCTTTGCCCTCATTCTTTACCTCTTCCAGAATCCTGCTTTTGGAAATGTCGCTTGGCTGGTTGCCTGGATCGCGACGACGGTCTTTCAGCTCTTCCTTCTCTTTGTTTATCCCAAATGGATTCTCCCGATGTTCAATAAGTTCGTCCCGTTGGAAGACGGCGAGCTTCGCCAGGGCATCGAGACCATGGCTAAGAAATGTGACTTCCCGCTCACCGGGATCTTTGAAATGGACGGCTCTAAGCGCTCGACTAAGAGCAATGCTTACTTTGCTGGGTTCGGGAAGCATAAGAAGATCGCTCTCTTCGATACGCTTATTAAGAAGCATACGGTGCCAGAACTCGTCGCGGTGCTCGCGCATGAGATTGGTCACTTTAAGAAGAAACACATTCTTAAAACACTCATTCTTGGAATCCTCCAAATGGGCCTCATCTTCTACTTGTTAGGCCTGTTTCTTAACAATCGCGGCCTCTTCGATGCCTTTGGTGTGCAAGAGACTTCGGTTTACCTGAGCTTCATCTTCTTCTCCTTCATGTTGAGTCCATTGAGTAAATTGATAGGCGTCGGCATGGCAATCTTCAGTCGGAAGAATGAGTTCGAGGCAGACGCCTTTGCCGTGGATGTCACGGGCAGCGCCACGCCACTCATCACGGCGTTGAAATCGCTCTCCAAAGACAATCTTAGCAATCTCACGCCGCATCCGTTCTACGTGTTTATCAACTACTCACATCCGCCCATGACGGAACGTCTTGCGGCACTGCGCGCGCTCTAGGCATGGGTAAGGAACTCACTCATCTGGCCGAGGATGGCACGATCTCGATGGTCGATGTCTCTGACAAAGACGTCATTTCTCGTGTAGCTACGGCAAGTGGGCACATTCGCTTGGCGGCGGAAACGATTCGGCTGATCAATACCGATGGTTTGAAGAAAGGCAATGTCCTGGCTACTGCGCGTATCGCTGGTATCCAAGCAGCTAAGCAGACGGCTACGCTGATTCCGCTTTGCCATCAGTTGCCGCTTCGACACGTCAGTGTGGATTTCGAAGAGGGGGCAGAGGGCTTCGGTATCAAAGCCACGGCTAAGACTCAGGCACAGACAGGCGTGGAAATGGAGGCTCTGACCGCAGTGAGCATCGCTGCGCTGACTATCTATGACATGTGCAAAGCGGTGGACACTGAGATGGTCATTTCTGAGGTCACTTTGATAGAGAAACTGAAGGGATGATCTCACAAGCGGAGCAGAGTAGCGCGGGCATCCAGCCCGTGACACCGGCAGGATGCCGGAGCTACCTTATGCTACTTGTTGCGTGTTGGTTAGGAAGTGGCCTCTCTTTGCAAGCGCAGCAGCGGGATCGTTTGCCAGATCCGGTGCGACCTGAGGTGGAGGCGACGTATCTGAAGGGACTGGCGTATTTGGTTTCTGCACAAACACCGGACGGCTGTTGGAAAGATCGCTATGGACGCTACCCCGGAGTGGTGGGCTTTGCCATCATGGCGATGCTTGCTCATGGAGATGATCCGAACTCGGGGCCATATTACCAGCAACTTAAACGGTCTCTGACATTCTTGCTGAGCAAGCAGAATACGGATACCGGATTCATTGGCGATAGCATGTACAATCACGGCTTCGCTACGATCGCTCTAGCGGAAGCTTATGGAGCCGTCGATCTAGATGGCCTGGGGCTCGCTCTCAAGAAAGCGACCGAGTTGATCCTCACTTCCCAAGCGCAGAACCCACGAGGTGCTTGGCGTTACAAACCAGAAGGCAAGGATGCGGACACCACGGTGAGCGGCGCGCAGATGGTGGCACTGTTGGCTGCTCGCAATGCTGGAATTCAAGTGCCTGACGCCGCGATTGATCGGGGATTGGCATTTTTAGAGGCTTGTCAGAGTCCGGGCGGTGGCTATGGCTACAGCAGTCCCGGAAGTCCGAATGTGCCCCGGACAGCGATTGGCCTGCTCGTGCACGCCTTGGCTCATAAGCGCGATGCGCCTGGTTTGGAAAAATCCTATCAGTATCTGATCACCGATCTCGACTACCGGGATCAGACGTATCCTTATTACTACGAGTACTACATGGCGCAGGCGCTTTTCCAGTGGGATGTGAAGGTTTGGGAGGAGTGGGATCGTCGCAATGTAAGTTATTTGATTGAGAATCAGGCTGCTGACGGTTCGTGGTCTTGTTCTCATGGCGAAGCCTTTGCGACCTCGGCGGCGCTTCTTTCAATGGCATTGAACTACCGCTACCTTCCGGTTTATGAGCGTTAGAAAGCAGCTTGTTCTCGTGCTTCTTTGGTTAGGCCAGTCGGTTCACGGGCAACTTTACTTTCCTGGGGGTGACCATTTATCGGGAACGTTGCAGAGCTTGAATACGGCAAAGGGAGAGCTTCGCTGGGCTTATCCGGGAAGCAGTGCGCCCTTCGATTTCAAGACCCGCATCGTGGATCGTGTCCTCGCGGAACAAGCGGCGAAGGTCCCTGGCAAGTATAGACTTACGCTTACCCAAGGCGATATTCTCCAAGGAGCACTGGTGGCTATTGATGAGACGACGATGACCTTTGATGCGGGATTCGCGGAGCCTTTCGTGCTGCCGAAGACGGCCATTCATCGGATTGACCGGGATTGGGATCGCTCTCACCTGGTCTATTCAGGACCGAATGCAGCCAACGAATGGGAAGTGGGCTTTCGTGGCAGGAACTGGAAGTTTGAGCCTAACAAGAAAGCGCTTACTTGCTCTAACTATAGCAGCACCGGGCGTGAGTTTCAGAAGATGCCGTCGATCTCGCGTTTTGAAGTACAATTGGATTTGGTGAATGAGCCAGTCATCCACCTATACCTCTGTGCAGAGAACCCGCGCAATGGTGGAGACAACTATTACTACCTCAAGCTCAGTCCAAACGTGATCGACTTTGAGCGTCGCCTCAAGGATCACCCTCGCAGTTATATTTCGTTGCCGAAAGAGGCTGTTTCCGCCGATGGGCAGGCGCTCTTTCGAGGCAAGAAAGCGCTGCATCTCGCCGTGGAGATTGATAGGGTAGCCAAGCGGCTCAAGATCTTTCTCGATGGAGAGGCCTATGCCACTTATCGTGATCCCTCCCCGGAAGCTCCGCTCGGCTCTAGCATCCATATGACGAGTTACGGATCAGGAAGGATAGAGGCGAGCGCTATTCGATTGTATGCGCTTGATCGCCTAACCGTTCTTGATCGCGAGGTTCCACAAGGAAATGCACTCTTAGATAGTGGCGAAACGCTGTCGGCGGAAGTGTTGACCAAGCATCAGTTAGGTCAACTGCTCGCCGTGCGGATGCAGCCTTCGATTGCTGGGGCGACGACGAAAGTGCCGCGATGTCTGCTTGCTGACGGAAGTGAAATCACTGGCCTGATGCGTCTTGAGGAGGGCTCTTTCGAGATTCAGAATGCAGTCTTGGGTGCCTGTGCTTTCCCTCTAGAGTGGGTGAGATCGCTTTCCTTTCCTCCGGCGACGCCTGTGGTCTCTCCGAATCGGGTCTTCTTTAAGAATGGCGATCAGTTAGGTGGTGCGCCTCATTCCTGGGATGAGGAGCTGGGCTTGCTATGGCGTTTGCCAGGTCATGCCAACCTACTTACGTTTCCACCAACGGCCCTGGCAGAGATGGACCTGCAGACTCAGACTGAAGACAACCTTTCTCCTGTAAAGCTTCATTTGATCGGCGGAGATCGTCTGCCAGGTAAGCTATCGGAGATGACAGGGGAGACGGTGACTTTGGAGACGAGCTTCTCGGAGCCGATGGCATTGCCCGCTCTAGCAGTTCAACGCATTGACTTCGTTCAGAATGAGCATCTATATGCTTCGGGGCCTGAGGGGCCGATCGAGCGGTGGACTAGGAATGGCACGGCTCCCTGGCAGTTTGGCGAAGATGGTGTGTTGTATGGTAAGGGGCTTGGCGGAATCGGGCAGGCCGTGCCGATGCCGGAACGTGGGCGGCTGGATATGGAGGTGAGTTGGAAAGGCTTTCTGGATACCTCGATCACGCTCTTTGCGCGCAATCTGGCTCGTTCATCTCAACCAGGAACCTATCGCTTTCACTGTGAGGGAGAACGGGTGACTTTGTATCGGGGCCTGACGCCAGAGGAGTTCGCTCTGGATGAGAAGGAAGAGGATCCTTTGCGCAATCGTCGCTTGGACGAACAGTTGGAGCGTTTCTCCGCGCAGTTTGGTGGCGGAGCTACTCGGAAATTGGGCAGTCCCGTGGCGGTGGATTTCCAGCGTCACGAACTTGTGCGCCAAATCAGCATTTACTGGGATGTGGCGACGGCTGAGATTTCTCTCGTGCTCGATGGAGTCGTCTTACACACCTGGAAAGATGCCGCTGGGCTTGTCACGCCGGCGGCTGGACTTGTCTTTCAGCAGCACAACCTGAGCACGATTCTCCGGGTGCATCGATTCACGGTGGAAGAATGGAATGGCGTGCTCCCAGATCTGCCTCTGACATCGGAAGAGCTGAAGACGCTCTCGAAGACTCGCCTCCGCTTGCGTAATCAGGATGAGTTTGAGGTCAGCGCATTGGATCTCAAATCCTCAGCCGCGCCGCTCACCTTGGGTTCTGATTTGGGCCCGCTAGACATCCCTCTCGAGCGACTGCAGTGGATTCAATATCCGAAGAGGAAGTATCCTGTCGAATTTGAGAAAGGCATGGTGGTGGGGGCTGAACTCGCCCCATCTGGATCGTGTCGTTTCTTCCTAGAGAAGCTGGAGAATGGTCAGCTGCATGTCCGGAGCCCTTACTTCGGTGAGAATATCTTGCAGCTGAGCGCGATCAAGCGACTCACTTTTGATCTGCAAGACTTCGATTACTGGCGGCGCGAGAAGCGTTAGTAGGGAAATGAAGGGATCTCTGCAATTCAGACTCGACTCAGAAAGTCCATATATTGTGCACTGAGCCGAAAGAAGGTCCTCGCTCGTAGCGTTTTGAGTCAGGACTATGAAGCCCTTTAACATAGAAATGCCCACTCAATCGCTATCCCTGTAATCACTTCTCAAAGTTTTCTAGGACTATCTCTGCGGAGTCTCATAATTCCCAATAGAGGTTCATAATCCGGATCGCTGGCCCATAATTTCCATTCTCAGTAAAGAGAGCCCCCGACGATTTACATTGACTTTCCAATCTTTAAAGATTAATTCAGCCCGTGCTCAAGAAGATCATATCTACCACAAACGAAGACGATTATGCAGCAGACGAGCCGGCTCTAGAGCCAGACGCGTATGCTGAGCCAGAAGCGGCCCCTGTGTCCTATGGTTCGTCGCCTTCTTACCCCGAAACTTCCTACTCCTCTGCCCCTGCCCAAATGAGCAAGAATGTCTTATCGAGTGATGTCAAAATTAAGGGCTCTATCACGTTTGGTGATGAGCTCATTCTGGACGCTACGGTAGAAGGTGAAGTCAATTCAGACGCTGGCCATCTCACTGTCGGTGAGAACGCTCGTGTCAAAGGTGAGATCAAGACACGCGCAGTGGTTGTGTATGGTAAGATTGACGGAAATCTCACAGTGACTGAGCGCTGCGAGCTCAAGGCAGATGCCGAGATCGTCGGTGATATTCGTGCTGGAACTCTTTCTATCGAAGAAGGTGCCGCCTTCATGGGTCAGTCTTCTGTTGGTGCTGCCGCAGTCGCAAGTGCGAAAAGCGGATCATCCAGCAAGTCTTCTTCGTAGACTAGTCAGGACCAAGAAACCTTAAAGAACACCCAAAGCCACGTTAGGTAAAATCACACAGCAGCTAAGTCGACCGAAGAAGATCGAAGTTGAGTGCCCACATTGTCACTCAACACAACTCGAGCCTAAGGTATCATTGTCGACTTTCTGTCGTGGTTGCGGCAAGCACATCAAGATTGACAAGTCGAGGAGCGTCGTCTCCAAACGGCTCAAAGGTCTTGAAGAGATTAGCCGTGAAATCTCAGGAAAGACGGAGGAAGTCAAGCCTCTGCGCACTGAGGCCGCTGTATCTGCTGCTCCGGCAGCCATGCCAGCCCCGGTTGTCCAGAATCCTGTCACCCCGCAAGAACAGCCTCTCCGTGAGACACAAAGTCATGCTCTGAGTCGGGCGGCCAAGCCTGCTAGTAGTTTCGGAAATAGGCACAAGCCACGCCGCGTGGCGTGTTTTCATTGCGATGGTTCGTTGGAAGTCAGTTACGCCGCGAAGATGGCGACTTGTCCTGACTGCAAAGAGTCCATTAATCTCAACGATTACGAGATCAGCAAGCCCTTGCATGAAGATGTCTTCACGCGAGGAAATGTTGCGATCAACAATCGTGGAACCTTGGAGTGTGAGAGCCTGGTCTGTCACAATCTAAAGGCCTACGGTGCTCTCCAAGCGCTCGTCCATGCTACGGGCGATGTCATGATTCGCTCCCGGGCTACTTTGCCCGGTGGGCTGCGTTGCAAGAAGCTCCTCATCGGTCGAGATGCCGTCGTTCAGGTGGAAGGCGAGGTTTACGCTGAGGAAATGGAAATAGACGGCGTGATCACAGCTGACGCCTTCAACTGTGTTGGTGTCACCCGGATTGATGGGCATGGTGCCATCAATGGCCCTCTCAAGACCCGTTCGGTCGCCATGGAGAATGGCGGTTCCTTGAATGGTGCGCTCCAGATCGTGTCTGTGGCAAAGCCAAAGACAGCGGGTTAGGTTCGTTGACCGGAGTCGCGGAGCGAGCGTAACTCTCTACGTGAACTCGCAGCCCCGTCGTTTTGAAAAGTATCAGCGTGTCGTCATCGCTGCCCTAGCTTCTGTCATCATTCTGATCTTTGTCGGTGCTGTCGTCAGAGCGACCGGTGCTGGACTCGGTTGTCCAGATTGGCCCTTCTGTTGGGGCTGCTACGTGCCGCCAACCTCGGTAGACCAAGTTGACTTTGAGAAGATCGATATCGAGCGCTTCAAAAGCAAAGTTGCTCGATTGGACGGTCAGGATCCTAACGATATTACTGAAGAGTCCTTACGCAAGCTCTTCAATCCAGTTCATGTTTGGACTGAGTACATCAATCGCCTAACCAGTCTTCCGGTAGGCCTCTTTACACTACTTGCTGCGGGGATGAGTTTCGGACAATGGCGTCGCGGGCGGCGACTTGTCGCCTTCTGTGGCTGGCTTTCGCTTTTCGTTGTGTTGTTGAATGCTTGGTTAGGCCGCAATGTTGTTCTGAGTGGGCTTAAGCCTGGCATCATCACCACCCATATGGCGTTGGCGATCTTTCTGTTGGGATTGCTCGTCTACATGGCGTGGCGCGGCACGGATACTCCATGGGTGTTGCCCCTGGAAGGTTCTAGCAGGAAACGGCTTCAGTTGCTTATTGTATTGGTTCTTGCCCTAACGATCTTCGAAGGGCTCATGGGATCCCAAGTGCGTGAGATGACAGATCATCTCGCGAAGACGCATGTCGATGAACCTCGCTCCGCCTGGACTGCAGAACTCGAGCATACGTGGGTCTATCTGCTTCATCGCAGTTTCTCCTGGGTCATCCTCGGGGCGACCATTTCCTTCTATCTCGCGGCCAGTAAGGCGTTGCCTCATGGGTGCCGCTGGTTGGAGAAGAGTATCTTAGGCCTCGTCGTGAGTCAGATGATTCTCGGTCTTGTGCTCTCGCAGGTCGGTATCCTGGCCATCGCGCAGATTCTGCATATTGGTCTGTCTTCCTTGCTTGTCACCGCCCTCGTGCTCTGGGGCCTGGCTGCCTTTCGGCGTCCTATGCTTCTAGCTTAGAGCCCTTGGTCCTTACAGGGTCCCTCTGGGACAAGCGCTGGCAGGAGTGTCGGGGATCGCTCCCCGACACTCAGCCTCATGCTTTTTACTACTTCAAGCGCACGCGGTAGAAGCGGGTCTGAAGGCCATCTGTGGCCACGGAAACGATCGTTTCTGTAGCACCAGCGGCTCCTACGGTATCCGTTAGGTTTGTGAATTCGGCTTCGAGGTCATTGCTAGCTTCAATGCCATACGTTGCGCCCGGCTCGCTTGTGAATGTGATCGCGATCATGCCATCAGCGGCCAAGCCAACAGCGGCAATAGAAAGCGCTGGGTCGACAGGAGTAGGTCCGCCGCTACCCAGGAAGAGTTGTCCCGGATAGTACTGCAAGCCCTTGGCAAAGTTGATCGTGCCGGCTGCGAAGTCGATGCCGTCTGCTAGTACGGTGTTGGCACCGCCGGCTGCGAAACTCGCGCTAGCCACGCCGAAGGCACCACCATTGGATCCGGTCCAGTCTGGATCCATGTCTTGGCTGTCCTCGCCGACCAATTGACCATCTAGATAAAGCGCGATGGTTTGGCCAGTGGCAGGATCGCCATTCTCAACGTCGAAGGTCCAAATTACCTCCAACTCGCCAGCAGCGATCTGATCTGCGGTAAGCGCATACTCTACGGTAGAGACAGTGTTGCCACCGTTGCCTGCGGCACGAAGCACGAGCTTGCTGCCAGTCTCATAGACGATGGCAAAGCCGACGGTGCCGCCGCCAGATTCCCAAATCATGTCGCGTCCATCTTCGTTGGTCTTCGCTTGGAAATCGATGTAGGCTCGGAAGGTGACGTCGAGCTTATCTTCGCCACCATTGAAGTTGTCAAAAGTGGGTAAGATCATCGCTTCGTTGAAGACCAAAGCTGCTTCGCCCAAACGATCAGCGGGAAGACTAGCAGGATCATTTGGATTAGAATTCTGTGCGACTTCGAAGCCATCACGAAAACCATCGTTATCTGAGTCTTCATCTAGCGGATCACTCATTGGGTCCCCGTTCACTTCTTCTCCGTCCAAGCGAAGGTCGCCATCAGTGTCTGCCACGAGGGGCAATGTCATGGCCGTGTTTACCTCGATACCGTCGAGGAGGCCATCGCCATCCGAGTCTTCGCCTAACGGATTGGTGAAGAGACCCAGCTCGACGCGGTCGGTCAAGCCATCGCTGTCAGCATCGCCGCTGCCATCTTGAGCAAGGTCACCGAAGATCGCAATTTCCCAATTGTCATCGAGGTCATCGCCATCCGTATCTGCGGGCAGCACCGTCGTGGCGCGGAGTAAGTCGAAGCGATTCGAATCGAAGGAATCTGTCGCGTCGCCTGGCTCCTCATCCCAGAAGACCTCTACGGCAGAACCGCCAGTGCCATCGAAGTAAAGGAGCTCCACTTCATGAAAGCCAGGAAACAGCTGCATAGAGCCGATCGTATCCGCTGTGCCTCGTGTTCCTGTGAACTCCGCGACGACGATTCCACTCACCGTGAGGCGAGCGCCGTCGTCGGAATTGAAGCCGAAGCTATAGATGCCCTCTTTGTGTACGAAGATCTGAGTGGACGCTACGATGGCGAACTCATTCACATCTTGTTCAGGAGTCGTTTGGTTATCGAAAGAAGCATCCTCATCGAAGTTTCCACCCGCCGCACCAGTGCCAAGGAAATTAATCGCCTCGTGTTGTCCACCAATCTCGGTGCCTAAGCCACCTGCGATCATCGCTTCGACGTCTGCTAGACTTCTCAATGAGGATCCGGATCGGATCGTGTTCGTTGTCCAGACGGCCGGATCATCTTCAGCTACCGTCGGATCGCTGCCTCCAGCGACTTCGAAACCGTCCCAGGCACCACCACCATCGGTGTCCTTGACCAATGGATTTGCATTGGCAGCCACTTCCGCGCCGTCGTCGAGACCATCACCATCGGTATCGGGAAGGAGGGGATCCGTCATGTGCGTCTCCACCTCTTCTGCATCGCTCAGGCCATCGCCGTCACTGTCCACTGCCACGAGATCACCGAGTGTCTGGGTAGGATTGCTAAACAAGCTGCTTACATCTGATGGTGAGATTGCTCTATCATAGATCTGAAATTCATCAACGCTGCCAACCATGGTCAATGCTGTCCCGATTGCTCCGATGGAAAGGGTGCCATCGATTTCAGACAGGGCTTCTGGCGAGTCTTCGCGTGCGACCTCAACGCCGTCGACATACATGACCAAAGCGTCCTCAGAGAAGGAAACTGCTAGATGATGTTTCTCGCCAGCTGTCATCGCAGCACCCGACTCGAGTCGCGGACTGCCTTCCACATACCATGCCAAGCCACCACCTTGAATGACAACGGCGATCACTGGAGTGGTATCCCCCATGCCGAAGAGCGTCTGGGTGACACTGGGATCGTCTAACTGAACCCACACAGAAGCGGAAATCTCGGTGAAGGGATCGAATGACGACAGAGGCACTTCGACGGCGCCGGTGCCGGCAAATCGGATGGCAGTGCCTACGTCGCCTGCTACTGGAGACTCTCCGAGCTGGGCGACGCCCTCTGGAATCGTGCCATGTCTATCAAAACCACTCGTGTCAAAGAACTCAGTGGAGCCTGCTTCTTCATCAAACCGATAACGCGCGACAGGTCCCTGCTTATTGATGACAGAGGCACTGACCCGCACTTCTTTCACAGGCTCATTCTCAGCATCGCTCGTGATCGTGAGTACGGCTGAGAAACCGCCAGACTCGCCCTTGGAATCAAAGACATAAGCAATGTCACCAGCAGCACCAGGCTCAAGAGTCGCCGGGAATGAACTGATTGTGAAACGATCGGGATTTGAACTCGTCACACTGCTGATGTTCAAAGCTTTCGTGTCGCCAAGATTCTTGACCGAGAAAGTACCTTCATGGGTCGGCGGGACGCTCGTCACCTGCCCTAACGAAGAGCTCGATGCCGCAAGTAATGAAGGGTCGCCACTGCTGATAGGCCTGGCACCTTCCACAAGAGTCTGAATTTCTTCTGGAGAAAGCTCACGTTCCCACATGGCCACCTCATCCATCGCGGTGATTGCCCAACGTTGTGTTGCCTCAGAAAGAAATCCTGTTCCGAAAGTCACGCTCAAGGCACCAGCCTCAGGGTCCGTGGCGGAATCAACCGTTTGAGCGCCACTGCCGGCCACTGATTGAGCGACGCCATCTATGTAGTGAATGACATCTCCAATCGTCGTGCCGCCTTCGGGAAGAACGGACGCCACGTGATGCCATTCATTGTCATTGATCACGTCCGAGCCCCAGTTGTTGCCACCTTGATTCTCGGTTCGCAGGGTCTTGTTAGCCGTGCCTTCAAACTTCACATGCCAACGTTGGCCGGGTGCTTGGAAACCATAGCCGACCAGGACCGTATTTCCGCCACCAGCCACGGTATCATCTGACTTCACCCAGAAAGCAATGGTACGCGGGGTGCTCCCGCCGATTCCGTAGAAGTCCGGGATCTCGACGCCAGCCGCGCCATCAAAGAAGAGCGCTGATCCAGATTTCCCTTCCACCCACTGCGGCACGCCATAAGCAAAGATGCCGTTATTTCCCTGACCAGACAAGTCAGCGACCGTGTCACCTGCGCCCTCGTCAAAGGGCCAGTAGCCGACTAAGCCTTCGTCCAAAGACCAAGCTTGGCATATTAAGAACGAGAAAAGAAGGAGAGCGCGCAAATAGGCGCCACCGTAAGATCGGGCCATGGGTTTCATAAGGGAGTTGATGTAGGGTTAGAAGCCGCAGAGGAAACAGGATTCTGAGGCCACGTTCTAGATTTCCAGTTCAGACCAGCCGCGTCAAGTCTGTGCTAACTATTGCTAGAGCGAACGCGCTACCTAAGTAATGGTCATCACTGCTCCACCTCAAACATCTCGACCGTTGTTTCGTTCTTATGTGTCCTCCAGGAGATCCACTCAAGTTCGCGCTCGATTCCAGGTATCATCGAATTTGACTGCTGCTTCCACTGAACTTCGTAAACTCCTCCGTTGTGGTTTAGTCGCAGGCGTTGCGGCCGTTCTCCCCGTAGCAGGTGCTCTTGATGCCAGCAATGAAGTCTGAAGGCTAGCGGTGCTAGTTGCTCTATTCGCCCTTTGAATCCTGGCGCAATCACATAAGCCCCGTCTTCCAGTGGGAGTGTGGCCAGGGAGCGTGAGCGCGTCTCCGATTGCGGCGTTTTAAGAAGTCCCTGACCCCAGATAACAGTCATCAGTAGGGGTACGAGGGCCACATTGCCGAGGAGTAAAGCTAACGCAGGCGTTGATTGCCGATGGCGTCTTATGGCCAAACCGCATACCACTACGAACACGCTCAGGAAGCAAAGTGAGTAGACGATTCTAGGCCACACATTTGCTCGCTCTAGTCCATTCATGAAAGGGATGCTTACGAGGAACATGGGTAAGAGCATCGCTGTAACGAGACTGATATCTCTTCCGTCCCGGCACACGAGTAAGGCCCCACTTATGAATCCACCGACAGCGAGGTAGAGCAACGTTTGGCGGATGCCGAAGACGATGGCTTCCCCTAGGCTCATCTGTGCGGTGATCGACGTCACAAATCCTGCGAGCCCTGGAAGCAAGCCTGCGAGCAACACAAACCACAGCAATTTGCCACCTAACTGATCTTGAGGAGAAACGGGCCGTGTCCGCCAGAACGCTTTCGTCTCCCAAAGAGAATCCTCAAGCCACAGCGGTACCATCACGAGTAGTAACAAGAGAAGGCCGCCAGGAAGTGCCCAGGTTTCCGCTTGCCGAGCTAAGTCTCGTAACTCTTCTGACGGATGCACAAACCCAAGGTGCATGGACGTCACCACCGTGGTCAATGCCATCCAGATCATATAGAGCAGGAGTAGCCAACGAAACCGTCTACCATATTTCCTAAACTCGCTCCTTTTCATGACTGCTCTTCCGAATTCGGATTCATATAACGTTTCGTAGCAGGGTCAAAGACCACCACGTCAGCGAATTCAGTTAACCATTCTCTCGCTTCTGCTAGATCTCGCGGACAGTCACTCATAGTGGCAAGGAGATTGAGTAGCTCGTCCGACTTCCACTTGGGGCGTAGCTTCAGTTCCGAGTTGATGAGATAACGCAGGCGGGCCACGGCTAGAGGGCTTCCGAGCTGTATCAGGTCTTGCAGAGCTGATTGGTAGTGGCCTTCTTGCCACTGCTGTTCCGCCACGATGAACGATGGCGTGTTCGCAAGATCTTTGTCTAAATCACGCAACTTAGGGTCGTCTGCAGCACGCTTTGCAAACTGAGCCAGGACGGACTCGTTGTCGGGCTGGTGCTTGAGCAGAAATCGAAACCACGACCTCGGCAGCTCACGCTTTTCCGCCAACTTCAACATGATTGGTAGTGACTCATTCTCCCAACCTTGCTTGCGAATGACTTCCAGTAGATCTAGGTCCGTATTGTGATTGGCTAGGACCAAGGCTTGGTGTTCTGGACCAGCGAGTTCGGCAATAGCAGTCGTCACTGGATCCCTAGCATATTGCATGGTGCTGTCCTGCAAGCGACGTCCGACATGTATCAGGTCTGGCACGCCTTTACGGCCCACCGCTTTAAGTTTAGTCACGAGTTTTCGGAAGTTCTGGCCCCGTTCGTCGCGGGCACCGAAGAGTGGTTCCCAACAGGCAAGCACGCTCCAGAGATAGCTCTTGGGTGAATCTGAATTTGTTAGATCCAAGCTCTTTAGACGTTCATTGAACTCGTCTTCGTTGCTTGCGGCTGAGTAGCCTAGACGGAAGTTGGGAATCTCAAAGGGTACACGCGCTGTTGCGACGATCTCCGTGTTGACCATCACTAACTCCCACTCACTGGCATCGAAGTTAGACCCTTCAAGAAGTATCACGGTGAACGATGGATAGCGTCCGTAGCTTGGCTTGAGAGCCAGATCGGTGCGCGCTTGCTCACGCCATGATGAAACGCCGGGCTTTCCGCCTTGGTTGTTGATTCGATGCAAGCTTTCCGTGGGGCGATGATAGAGCCTAAGGTTGTTGATCGAACGACGATTTGTTGGTACTCCGGCCCACGGACGAGTGACCTGACGGCGTGGGAAATCCTCCACGACATCGATGTCCAGTTTCCCATCTTCATAGTGGACACGTTCAAGCGTGAAGCGGTAGGGCCCTTGTTGAAACTGGCTCCCCGATGCCAGTGGAATCCGCATGGTGAGCCCTGGCTTAACATCGCCAATCAAGACTTCACCGGTGAGCGTTCCCTCGATGTCCTTGAGGGAATGAAAGTCTCCTTTATCAATGTCTATTAATCGTAAATATGCTTGGGGTTCATGATCAATAAGCAGTGTCGTCTTCTCATGCCCCAACGAAGTCATGAAGTGTTCAGGAGTCGATGTGTTCATGAATGTCGATCGAGATGGATAGGCGGAGGCCCACACCTGTCCGTTTGCGGAGAATCGTGTCGCTGCCCGGTTTACGGCGATGGGAAAGTCTCCTGGCAACATCCTATAGATGGCGGCTAGCTGTTGGTTATCGCGGCCATTGAAACCGACTTCATCTCGGGGAAGAGGGCTCATTAGATGTAGCTGCTTTTTGAATTCGAGCACCTTAGGAGAAAAGGCGGCACGTGCCTCTGCCTTTGGTTTCATATACTGAGGTTGCCCTTGGCTTCTAAACAAGTGCGAGAGTCCCTGCGCGCTGATCATGGCGAGTAAAACTAGCACAAGGCTACGGCGCCGTTTCCCTGTGAGATATTGATTGAATACCAGTGCCAAGGTGCTGATTCCAATAATGAACAAGGTGACTAGCGGAATGCCTGGCCAATCCCACCAGTCAAAGTGTCCCTGAACGCCATCCATGAACTCTTTCGCCAGATTGAATAAGACAGCAAATATCACCATCGCGATTACCCCACCGATCCCCCACTGAAACACTTCGCGAAACCGTGTCGTGATCGTAGCGAGTGCTAGAGTGATGAAGCCAGGTAGGAAATAGCGGTAAGCCCATTCTCCGAGAGCTGGCACGAGGTAATCCTGATAGCCTGTCAGGCACAGCAAGAGGGTGTGGATACACGCAGGAACTAGAATCAAGTAGAGGCCGATGAAGACGCCTTTGCCTAACAAGATGTCCCGAGGTTTCAAGGGGCGAGTCTTCCAAAAATCTATGCCTTGTTTGACCGGTTCTTGGTGCACGAGCAGGACCAGTAGCACCATCCCTAAGATTCCCGTCGCTACCGAGATGATCATCGGTATCCGGAGAGAAGTTTGCAAGACCCAAGCCCCGTAGTGGAGTCCCAGACAGGCGACTTGCAACACAACCCAAGCGATCAACCAACCGCGCAAGACGCGTTGGTCTTTGAGAAATAAACGCCATGCGAAGTTCATGATTTGATGCGTTGGCTAGGGGTTTCCTGTGTCTTGCGAGCCCGCATGAGCGCCACGTAGGCTGCCTTGAGCGGCACTGGCGTGACGGATAGATCACGAATCTCGCCAAACCGGGTGCGGACCTCGGCTAGGCTCGTTTCCTCCTCGAATTCGGTCTCTACGAAGGTCACACGCTCACCCTGATGCCGATAGGCGAGCCAACTCGCCGGGAGATCTGAACCCTTGGTTTCGGAAGTGAGAAAGGAGATTTCGCGAAAGCGTTCCTGAATGGTTTCGATCGGTTCGTGTAAGAGCAAGCGACCATGATTTAAGATCGCAACGTGGTCGACAAGCCGTTCGATGTCGTCGATATCATGTGAGGAAATGACGATGGTCCAGCGTTCTTGTTCTGTCAGATCGAGCAGCGCATCAATGATGTCTTCTCTCACAATGGTATCAAGACCACTAAAAGGCTCATCGAGAATGAGTAACTCAGGGCGGTAGGCCAACGAACTCACGAACGCCACCTTCATCCGCATCCCTCGCGAGAGCTGGCTAATCTTTCGATTCGTTGGCAACTCGAAGAGCTCCAACATCTTCTGACAGAAAGCCTCGTCCCAAGTGGGATACATCGGCCGCAGATACTTTAGCAAGTAGGCGACCGTCATCCATTCGGGAAGCGCCTGGCTCTCGGCCACGTAGCCGAGCTTTGTAAAATCAGTCGCTGTGAGCTTGGTTGCTGGTTTCCCAAAGATGTGTGCCTCGCCACGAGTAGGCCGGAGAAGATTGACCAGCATCCTGAGCGTGGTCGTCTTGCCTGCGCCGTTCTTGCCTAACAAAGCCGTTACCGTTCCGGAATGGACTTGCCAGTCCAAGCCTTCGATCGCGGTTTGAGCGCCGTAACGTTTGCACAGATTTCTACAGTCAATGACAGGGTCATTCTCAATCATAATTCATTTGGGTTAGAGTTCCTTCCAACGATCCGCGATAGCCTTCTGCACCTCTTTCATGCTCAGCTGAAGCTGCTTGGCCCGTAGGACCAGCGCTTCGACATCGGGACCTAACACCTGTGCGCACGCTTCTACAGAGGCCTTGGGAGCCGCACACACGCGCGCCCCAATCCCCGGACGGATCTCGATGAGACCATCCTGCTTCAGCACTGTGATCGCCTTCTGAACTGTATTCGGATTGATCCGATACTCCTTGCTGATCGCACGCACGGACGGAAAGGGATCGCCAGGCTTCAATTCGCCCGAAACGATCGCCTTTCGCGCCGCGTAGAGAACCTGTTCATACACAGGGGCTCCCGCTTTCAGCTCGATTCGAAATGGCGTCATAGGTGTCTTATGTCAACTAATACACCATATACATCTCAGTGCCAAGAATTTATTAGAAGATTTCGAAAGAGCAATCCGTGGTGGTAGCTGAGTCGGGTAAATGTAGCACGGGCCTCCAGCCCGTGACCCCGGCAGGATGCCGGAGCTACATTAAGTGCCGAGCTAGGATAACACTTCTTTTAAATAAGGTGCGGTCCTGCTTGTCTTCGACTTGGCCACGTGCTCGGGCACACCTTGGGCGACAATGAGGCCACCGTCGCCGCCGGCTTCGGGACCCATGTCGATGAGGTAGTCGGCTTCTGCTAGGATGTCCATGTTGTGCTCGATGACGACGACGGTGTGGCCGTCGTCGACTAGCTGGTGTAGCACCTGGACGAGTTTGCGGACGTCTTGGAGGTGGAGGCCGATGGAGGGTTCCTCGATGAGGTAGAGGTTGGTCTTCCGGTTGCCGCCGACTTGTTTCAGTTTGGCATTCTCGGAACGGGCGACGCCTTTTGTGAGTTGGGTGACGAGCTTGATCCGTTGGGCTTCGCCGCCGCTGAGCGTTGGGCTGGGTTGCCCTAGCTGGAGGTAGCCGGTGCCGGTGTCTTTGAGGAGTTTGAGCGAGCGGTGGATCTTGGGATTCGTGGCAAAGAAGGCTTCGGCGTCGTCGATCGTCATTTGCATGACTTCGCCGATGTTCTTCTCGTGGTAGAGGACTTCCAAGGTGGCGGCGTTGTAGCGTAGACCCTGACAGTCTTCGCAACGAACGTAGGAAGTCGGGAGGAAGGTCATTTCCATCTTGATCTGACCGTGGCCCTCACAAGATTCGCACCGTCCTTGTTTGGTATTGAAGGAGAATCGACTCGCTGTGTAGCCACGCATGCGGGCGGTGGGGACGCCGGAAAAGAGTTTCCGAATCTCATCGAAGACTTTGACGTAGGTTGCCGGTGTGGAGCGAGAGGTCTTGCCGATGGGTGATTGATCGACTTCGTAGACAGCGGCGATGCTAGTGACGCCAGAGATGCTTTTCCAGGTCTTGGCTTTCTGTGAGGTAGGCTTGGCATTGCCTTTCTTCTCTAACTTACTCTCTACTGCGGGGCGGAGGACGCCGCGCATGAAGCTGCTCTTGCCGGAGCCGGAGACACCGGACATGCAGACGAGTCGTCCAAGCGGAATGGCGATGTCAATGTCGTGTAGATTGTTTGTGTCGGCTCCCTTGATTTGGATCCATTCTCCGGCTTTGCCTTTGGTGGGGATTGGGCGGCGCTCGCCGCGTGAAGGGTGTTTCATCGGATCACGCAGGGCTTGGCCGGTGATCGAGTTCTTCATCTTCTTGATTTGAGGCAGGGTGCCCTGGGCAATGACTTCGCCACCGAATTTGCCTGCGCCAGGACCGAGATCGAGGATCTGATTTGACCGACGCATGGTCTCGTCATCGTGCTCGACGACGATGAGGCTGTTACCTTGGTCGCGGAGGTTTTCCAGTGTGTCTAATAACTTCACGTTGTCACGCTGGTGGAGGCCGATGGTTGGCTCATCGAGGACGTAGAGCACGCCGCGTAGATTCGAGCCTAACTGCGAGGCTAAGCGAATACGTTGGGCTTCGCCGCCAGAAAGCGTCGTGGCGGAACGGTTGAGCCCGAGATACCCGAGGCCGACTTGATCGAGGAAGAGAAGACGTTGGACGACTTCTCGCAGGATGTCGCGTGAGACGATTTCATCGCGTCCGTCAAACTCCATCGCATCTAACGCTTCGCCTGCATCTTGCACGGAAGCTTCAGTGATGGCTTCCATCGGCGTGTCTAGCACGAGGACGTTGCGGGCGATGGGATTCAAACGCGTGCCTTCACAATCTGGACACGGCATCATGTCTTCTTTGTTGGATCGCGCTCGGCGCATCTCTTCCTGCAGCTCGGCTTCGAGGACGGACTCGCCGTGTTCGGGGCCATGGAAGGCGGCACGTTTCTCGACCTGACCGTAACCTCGGCATGTTCGGCACCAGCCATGAGGCGAGTTGTAGGAGAATAGGCGTGGGTCGAGTTCTTCAAAAGCCTGACTACACTCTGGGCAGGTCATTTCCGAACTCAGCACCTGCAAATCGCCATTCGGCAGAGCGAGTTTCGCGGTGCCTTTGCCAATTCTTAAGGCGGTCTCAATCTTGGAACGAAGCTCTTCGCCGCCTAACGTCGTCACTGTCTTCTTGTCCAGTTCCGCCACGACGACATCGATGGTGTGTTCCTTGAAACGCGCCAGTTTCTGAAAACCTTCGACTGCCTTGTATTCGCCGTCGACGAGTAAGGTGTCGTAGCCGTGTTTGCTGGCCCATTCAGCGACTTCGTTGTGGAAACCTTTGCGCGCTTTGATCATGGGAGCTAGCAAACGCACCTTTCCCTTCTTGGCGGCATTGACCACGGTCGTGGCGATGGCGCTCCCGCTTTGCTTCTGCACAGGGACCTCGCATTCGGGGCACTGTTGCACGCCGACCTTGGAATAGAGCAGTCGAAGAAAGTGATAGATCTCGGTCACGGTCGCGACGGTGGACTTGCCTCCGCCACGTGAGATGCGTTGCTCAATCGCGACAGTGGGAGGGAGTCCTTCGATCAGATCGACCTCGGCTTTCTCCATCTGCTGGGTGAACTGCCGAGCGTAGGGAGACATGCTATCGAGGAAACGCCGCTGTCCCTCGGCAAAGAGGATGTCGAAGGCGAGCGTCGACTTGCCTGAGCCACTGAGCCCTGTCACGACCACAAGTTGATCGCGAGGAATCTCTAGGTGGAGATTCTTCAGGTTATTCTCGCGAGCGCCATGAATGACGATCTTGTCTTGCTGCGGCTTGGCCGCTTTCGAGGCGACTTGATAGACTTTCGGTTCTTCTGCTGCGCGGTCGAGATTTGTTAGGCCCAACTCTTTGGCTAGGAAACGACCTGTGTGACTCTCTTTGACCTTCGCGACTTGCTCAGGAGTGCCTTCGGCGACTAACGCGCCACCATGTTTCCCAGCTTCTGGGCCTAGATCGATGACATGATCGGCGCATTTGATCACGTCCATGTGATGCTCGATCACCATGATGCTATGCCCAGCGTCGACCAGACGTTGCATCACTTGGAGAAGTCGCGCCACGTCATCAAAGTGCAGGCCTGTCGTGGGTTCGTCGAAGATGAGGAGGGCATGCTTTCCTTGGTTGTCCTTGCTCAGTAAATGACCGACGAGCTTTAAGCGCTGCGCTTCCCCGCCTGAAAGTGTGTTCAAGGGTCGACCCATGGGCAAGTAACCTAGACCCACATCGATGAGTGTTTGTAAGGCTGCGACGATCTTGCCAGCCATCTTCGCGTCCATGTCACCGAAGAAAGTGGCTGCCTCATCGACAGTCATTTCTAGCACATCGGCGACCGACTTTCCTTCCAGCGTGACGTTGAGCGCTTCTGGCTGGTAACGTCGACCTTCGCACTCAGGGCATTTCACAAAGAGATCGCTGAGAAACTGCATCTCCACTTTCTCATAGCCCGAGCCCCAGCAGCGTTCGCACCGTCCGGCACCTGAGTTGAAACTGAAGTAACCCATGGTCAGCTTCTTCGCCTTGGACTCGTCTGTCGCTGCGAAGAGTTTACGAACGAGATCGAAGACGCCGAGGTAAACTGCTGGAGTCGAACGCGGGGTGCGCGAAAGCGGCGATTGATCGACCATGACGATCTCGTCGAGCTGGCCAATCACCCGCACGCTCTTGACGCGCCCGGGTAACTCGTCCGTGGACTCGCCCATTTGCCTAACCAAATTCCGGTAGAGCACGTGGTGCACGAGTGTGCTCTTGCCCGAACCGGAAACGCCCGTGATGGCGCAGAAGATTCCTAGGGGGAAGGTCACACTGACATTCTGCAAGTTGTGCTGGCGCGCGCCTTTCACGATGATGGACGCGTTCTTCTTCAGTTCGCGACGTTTCGTCGGTATTGGGATGACTTTGCGACCTGTCAGGTAGTCGAAGGTGAGTGAGCGCTTGGGGCCGTCTGCTTTCACTGGTCCAGCATACACCAATTCGCCTCCCTGGAGACCCCGGCCCGGGCCGATATCGACCAAATGATCCGCAGTGCGGATGACAGCTTCCTCATGCTCGACGACGACGAGCGTGTTGCCCTTGTCTCGCAGGCCTTGCATCACGCCGATGAGTTTCCCGATGTCCCGTGGGTGTAAGCCAATGCTAGGTTCATCAAGCACGAAGAGCGTATTGACTAACGATGCTCCTAAACACGTCGTGAGGTTGACGCGCTGCAACTCGCCACCCGAGAGCGTGCGCGTCGCACGGTCTAGCGTGAGGTAATGTAGCCCGACGTGATCGAGGTAGCGCAAGCGACTTGTGATCTGCTCGTAGAGTAGCTCCGCGCTGGGATCGGATGAGTCGGGAGGGCGTTCGTTGAAGAACTCGGTGATTTCTTCGACCGGCATTTGCCAGAGCTGAGGCAGCGTCTGGCCCTCATAGCGAAACTGTAAGGCCTCGGGTTGCAAACGATCGCCTCCGCAATCTCTGCACGTGGTGTAGGAGCGAAAGCGGCTGAGGAAGACGCGCACATGCATCTTGTAGATCTTCTTCTCCACCCAATCGAAGAAGCCTTGCACGCCATACCAATCGTTTCTGGCCCAGGCTTCCTCGGGATCGCCGAGGCGTCCTTGTTCCCCATAGAGCACCCATTCCTGATCCTTCTTTGGGAGGTCTTCAAACGGCGCTTCCACGTCGATCTTGCGACGCCGTGCTTCGCGGATGAGATCGAGTTGGCATTCTTGATAGTTGCTTCCTTTGAAGGCGACGACGGCTTCATTGATTAGGCTCACGCCAGGATCGGGAATGGCTTTCTCTAGGTCGATGCCGATGGTGCGACCAAAGCCACGACAGGATGGGCACGCGCCTAACGGATGGTTAAAATTAAAGAGACCAGGTGAAGGCGGGCGGATATCGACATCGCAGGCCGCACAGTGCCAGGTAGAGGAGAAGGCCTGCGTCTTCCTGGGTGAATCTGCATCGATTATCTTGATCTTGCCTTTACCGAAGCCATTGGCGGCCTCGATGGCTTCTAACAAACGTCCTGTTTGGTCTTTATCGACTCGCAAACGATCTTGAATGACATCGACGATGGCCGGCAGCGTTCGTTTCTTGTAAGTCTCAGGCTCATCCGTGCGGTAGTCCTTGCCGAACAAGCGCACGCGCACATAGCCCTGTCCTTGGAGAAACTCGAAGAACGGGCCCGGCTTCGTCTTCTCTGGCACGGGCACGCCGAAGGTCAGAAGGATACGTTTGCTATCAAAGCGTTCTTTGATCTGCCGCGCCATCGTGGTGGGATTGTCAGGCTGCACCAGCGCATCGCAGGAGGGGCAATGGGCCTTGGCGACTTTGGGAAAGTAGAGTTTGAGGTAATCATTCACCTCCGTGATCGAGCCCACGGTCGACCGCGTCGTCTTCACGTTGTTCACCTGCTCGATGGCAATCGCTGGCGGGATCCCATCGATGCTATCGACCTGCGGCTTGTCCATCCGGTCAAAGAACTGCCGCGTGTAGGGCGAGAACGTCTCCACATACCGCCGCTGCCCTTCCGCATAGATTGTCTGGAAGGCGAGTGAGGACTTGCCCGAGCCGCTCGGGCCGGTGATCACGGTCAGCTCGTTGATCGGGATGTCGACATCGACGCCCTGCAAGTTGTTCTGCCGTGCCCCGCGAATGCGAATGGCAGAGAAGTCTTGTTTGGTCGACTTCTTCTTTGGGGCCGCACGTTTGCGGGGTGGGGACTTCTTCTTGGCGGGCATCTCATTAGAAACGATCATCAACTGTCCATGGGGGCAATTGGTATCGATTCATTCTGGGCGCGGCTCACTTTGGAGGCAGAGCTTTGCGCCTCTGGTGCTAATCGGTGAAGCTCACTCGGATGCGGGCGAAGGCGGCGGGGGCTTGAGAGTGCCAGGTGGCGGTGATGGTTTGGAAGTCCCCGTTGGTGGTGGATTCGCTGTTTGCTAGGGTGCCTCCGTCCCAGACGGTTGTCCAGGTGAGGAGGTCGGAGGAGGTCTCGACGGCGTAGCGGAGGCGGCTGTCGGTGAGGCGGCGTTGGAAGGTGATCTGGTTAGGCTGGGAATGCTCGATGGTGGCTAGGGAGCCGTCGAATGCGTAGAGTTTAAGGAGATCGGTTTCGCTGAGGGCGAGGTCGGCTTCGCTTAGGGTGGCTTCCCAGGCGTCTGGGTAGAGGTTGTCGTCTGCGTTGAGACGGGCTTCTGGGGATAGGCCTAGCATCCAGACGATGCTGTTGTTGGTGCAAACGATAAGGTCGTTCAGCGAGTCGCCGTTGACATCGGCTACACTGACATTGACAAGGTTTGATGAAGCCTCTGGTGTAAGGCTAGCGGATTCGCTGTAGGGGCTGCCGTCGGTGCTGCGGTGCATGCGAATGGTCGATGGGGCTTCTAGGCCGACGAGGTCGCGGTCGCCGTCGTTGTCGATGTCGGCGATGAGGGGCTCTTCGAATACGGGGACGGTGGCGATCGATGTGAGGTCTGAGTTTCTTTCTCTTTCATAGATGCCAAAGCCGTCGGCGACTGGAAAGACGAGGTGTGGGTTGCCGAATCCATCTTGCGTGGAGACTGCTTCGAGAAAGCCGGTGGCCATAGGGACGGGCTTTTCAAGTTCGACGAATGCGGCTCCGGTGAAGGCGTAGGTCATGATGGAAGCAGAGCTGCTTCCGATGAAGACGGGGTTGAAGCCTTCGTAGTAGAGGGTGGCGAGTGGCGAGATGCGCTCGGTTGGGCGGGAGACGGCAACTCGGTTAGAGAATCCTAAGGCACCACCTGAGGAGATGTTGAAATTGGCGGCGATGCCATTCTGTCCTGCTGCAATGATGTCTACGCGTCCATCTCCTGAAACGTCGCCGGCCGTGAACCCGAAGAGGGGTTCCTCTTCGAAATTGGCGCCTACGCCGGCAAAGTTGCCTGCTAAAAATCGGGAGAATTGGATCTGGTCGTCGTCATCTTCTTTGAGATTGCGATAGAGATAGGCCTGTTGAGTCCCGCCTTGGTGGAGGATGTCGGTGAAGCCATCGCGATTGAAGTCGACGGCTTCAAGGCTATTGCTAGTCAAGTCTCCGGAGACGGCGCTAATGGTCATAGGTTCGGAGAATCCGCCGGTTTCTAATTGCTGACACCAACGGATCTCACTGCGGTCTTTGCTTGTGAAGACGATGTCTGCGCGATCGTCGGCATTGAGGTCGGCTGCGATGGCGACGAGTGGTCCGCCGAGTCCTAGGTCGGGCACGGCGATTGCTTCGATCTCGGCCGTGGTCGCTCCCGCATTCGCTACGATACCGAGGGGGAAGGTGGCGGTGTCAGGAAGGGTAAAGACGATGTCTGCCAGGGTGTCGCCGGTGGTTTCTCCTACTAGCACTTGTGAGAGTGGTGTCTCGCCTGTGGTGGGTAGGATGATTTGCGTGCCTAATGTGTAGCTTAAGGCGTCGGCTTGCTTGAATGCCCAGCGGTAGCTGTCTTCGTTAACTAATAGAAGATCGGCGATGTCGTCTCCGTCACCATCGACGGCGTGGGCTTTGGTATAGGATTGATCTGCATAGGTGGCTAGGACCATGGCTTCGGCAAAGGTTCCTGCGCCGTCATTTAGGAGTACGCTTAATTTCGCGTCTTCTAAAAGTAGGGCATCGGCGATGGTGTCTTCGTTGAGGTCGATGAAGACGTTGGCTCCGGCAGTCCCTTCGAGTAGGCGAGTTTCGAAGGTGGTTGGTGAGGTGCGTTCAATGAGCCAGTCCTCCTCGCCAAAGCGATAGAGTAGTTCAGGTTGGGCATCGCCATCGAAATCTTGAGGTCCTGAGATGAGTGCAGCGCCTTCAAGGGAGGCGATCGTGGGTAGGCTGACATCCCAGAGGAGGGCGACCGTTCCCGAAGCATCGGCTTGGTAGCCTTGAAATTGGCGAGGTGCATCGGCGGTGAAGCCGAAGATCGTGATTAGGGTGTCTTCGCCAAACGTCGCGATGGCTGCGGCGGGGAGTCCTTCTAAGTTATAGGCTGTGAATGGATCGAAGGTGCCGTTTCCTTTGTTCAAGGCGACGGCACTGCCACCGAGATCGAGGATATCGACATCACCATCGCCTTCGAAATCTCCGGGGGCGATTTCTGAAGCTGTGGACATTTCGCCGATCCAGAAACGGGTCCCAAACAGGCCGGCGCCGTCACTGAGCTGACCGTAAAGCACGCTGCGAGTCGCGTCATTGGCCATTTCCTGCGTGTAGAGGAGATCATCTGCGCCATCGCCATTCAGATCGACCAAGTGGGGATTGGAGGGGGTGCCGAGAGCTTGGCCAACGACCAATTGCGTGGCACCCCACACAGCCTTGGCTTGCTCAGTGAAGCTGGCGTTCAGGCTCATCCCGAGCACGACGGAAACGACGAATGAAGAAGATCTGAAGAACATTGTGAGAGATCCTAGTCGGGCTCTTGGCAGGATCAACAGGAGTCGTCTACAGAACGCTACAGAGGATGGGTTTGATTCTGCTCGGCGCTCGACGAAGCTTTGGTAAGAATTTCGATTCATGAGACTTCTCTACGAACTCGGCGAAGGCGTCCGTATCGCTTTGGAAGCGGTGCGCGCTCACAAGCTGCGCTCGGCTCTGGCCACGTTGGGTATCGTCATCGGTGTCTTCACGGTGACGCTCATGGCCACGGCGATCTCAGGTCTCAACAACGCTTTTACCAATAGTATCTCCGCGATCGGAAGCGACGTGCTTTACATTCAACGCTTCAGTTGGGGGCCTACCGATGAGTGGTGGAAGATTCGTGCGCGACAACCGATCACGATGGCTCAGGGCAAACGCCTGGCTGCACGCGCGACCATGGCGGAGGCGGTCTCGATGGAGAGTCGGGCCAATGAAACCGTCAAGTTTGAGGATCGCACCGCAAGTGGCGTGAATGTTAGTGGTGTGCTCGCGGCTAGTGCGCTGGTTCATGGAGTGGATCTTTCTGAGGGGCGTTATTTAAATGAGGCTGAAGTGGATGGGGCGCGTCCTGTGTGTGTGTTGGGTGCCACACTAGCGGAGAACTTGTTTCCTCAGGGCGGTGCTTTGGGAGAGTGGATTCATATCGGCAACGCTCGGTATGCCGTCATCGGTGTGTCCGCTAGGGTGGGAAACTTCGCCTTCGGTGATCTCGATAATCAAGTGACCGTGCCTTTGACTCGTCTGGCTTCTGACTTTGTCTCGAATCCGGAAGTCACGCTCACGGTGAAAGTGGGGACGGAAGGCTCTTTGGAGGAAGCGCAAGAGGAGTTGCGTTGGATCATGCGCGCTGTGCGCAAAGTTCCGCTCGCGGGCGAAGATGATTTCTCGATCAATAACCAGCAATCGCTTCTCGATACGTTTGGTAAATTCTCTGCCATCGCGGGTTCGGCTGGGCTCTTCATCACGGGCCTTTCCTTGTTCGTGGGTGGTATCGGGATCATGAATGTGATGTTTTGTCTCAGTGACAGAGCGAACCCAAGAGATCGGTGTGCGCAAAGCGTTAGGTGCTAAGTATCGTGCCATTCTTACACAATTCCTCGCGGAGGCTGCCACGATTTGTGTCTTTGGTGGAATCCTGGCGCTTCTCTTGGCTTGGGCGGCGACTCAAGTGACGAAGCAATGGTTGCCAGCGACCATCTCGCCGGTCATCGCGATGCTTGCGTTAAGCATCTCGGCCACGGTCGGGATCATTGCGGGCTTTCTCCCTGCTCACCGTGCCGCGCGCATGAAACCCGTCGATGCCTTGCGTAGTGAGTGATTCCTTACAGAAACGCCGTCGGCCATCCGGTTGGCATCGCTTGATCGGTGAATTGCGCGAGAGTCTCAGCATGGCGCTGGATTCTGTGGTGTCTCATAAACTACGCTCTGGCTTACCTTGCTTGGTATTCTGATAGGGGTCTTCTCCATCATTGTGGTCATGACGGTGCTCCGTGTCCTCGATACCACAGCGCAGAGTAGTCTCTCTGAATTGGGGCCACACACTTTCCGGGTGAAACGTACGCCACCGTTCTTCTTCACCTCTAGTACAGAACGCCGGAAGGTGCGTGAACGTGAACCGATCACTTGGCGACAAGGGCGGGAAGTGATCCGGCGTGCAGAACTTCCTCTGAGCATCGGTCTCGAAGAAGGCTTTGCGTCGGGCACCGTGCGTTCTGAGTTTGCCGAGACGAATCCTGACATTTCCCTGCGTGGTGTCACTCCTGAAGTCTTTCCTGCGCGCGTTTGGGACTTGGAAGACGGACGTGCCATTCAAGATTCAGATGTCGATAGTTCCCGGCTCGTTTGTGTGCTTAGCAATGGCTTGGCCAAGAAGCTCTTTCCGCGGAGCGAAGCCGTTGGGGATCGCATCACTTTCAATGGGCTTGCCTATCGTGTGATTGGAGTGTTAGAAAAGAAGGGTCAGATAGGGGGCGATGAAGATAGCTTTGTCGCCGTGCCTATCACGACAGGTCTTCAGCGCTACTCGGGGTCTCGGGTTAGTTTGGGAGTCGTGGTGCAAGCTGCTGGTGAAGCCGCCTTTGAAGACACGGTAGAAGAAGTTCGCGGTATCATGCGCGTGCTCCGCCGCACTCCTTTGGGGGAGCCGGATGATTTTGAGATCGTTTCTAATGACTCTCTCATGGAGCAGTTCCGGGAAGTCACGTTTGCGGTGCGTGCGGGTGTCGGTGTGATCAGTTCGATTGCTTTGTTAGCTGCTGGGATCGGGATCATGAACATCATGCTCATCTCGGTGACCGAACGAACGAAGGAGATCGGTGTGCGTCGAGCTATCGGTGCTCAGAAGCGGATGATCATCACGCAGTTTATTGTCGAGGCTGTTATTCTTTGTTTGTTAGGCGGCGTGGCTGGCGTTATTCTGGGTGTGAGTGCGGGGAATATTCTCTCATTCTACTTTAAGACGCCTGTTGTGGTGCCCTATGACTGGGTGGCGTATGGTCTTGGGATTTGCACGCTTGTCGGTGTTGTATTCGGCGCTTACCCGGCCTTCAAAGCGGCGAACATCGATCCGATTGATGCGTTGCGATATGAGTAGGAAGTATCTCGGTGCGAGTTAGTCGCTCTTGGGGTAGGGGCGTAGGCCGAGGAGGATTTCGGCTCTTTCGGTGAGGGGCTTGGCTGCGCAGGTGCTGTCTGTGTGTTCTGCTAGTTGACTGGCGACGAGGTTGTAGACGGCTTGGCGATCTTGGCTCGTGTCTACTTCCACGCACTTGTCTAGGCTTTTGAATAGATCGACTGTGGGGAGGGCTTCGGCTTTGAAGGTGTCGAATCTGAGTTTGATGCTTTCGACATTGTCGTCAGTCCGGCCTGAGTATTTGGCGCGGCCCATGATCCGTTTCTCGAGCACTGGGTAAGGGCATTCAAAGTAGAGCATCTTGGGGAGTTCGGTTTCTCGTCCAAAGACTTCATACCAGCCTTCCAAATTCGTGAGCGAGCGTGGGAAGCCATCGAGGAGGAAGTTGTTCTTGCCGGTTGTTCGCGTGATCTTCTCCATGGCGTCTTTGAGTAGCGTCACGACGATCTCGTTGGGGACTAACTTTCCAGCTGCGAGACATTCTTCAATGACGGCGGCGGTTTCTCCTCCGGCGTCGCGTTCCTTTCGAAGCAGTTCGCCTGTGGAGAGGTGGGTCCAGCCGAGTTGGGATTCGGCGAGTTCACACATGGTTCCTTTACCGGCACCGGGCCCGCCGAGGACGAAGACGACGTTAGGCTTTGGGCAAGGTTTTCTGGGATCATGGTGGTGGAGAATGAGTGTGGGTGCAGGGGCGACGCCTTTCTTGTAGACGTGCCATTCTTTGTCAGTGGGTGGCAATTCGTCTTCGCAGGTCATGTCGTAGGCGAGGTGGCCATCGAGCCTGCAAATTCGCCAGGATTTGTAGGTGTTAGAATAGGAGAGGGCAGGGCTTCTTTCGGATTTCCCGTCGGCGCGATCCCAGGCCATCTTGCCATTCCAATAGCCGAGACTTGAGACGGTTCCCGACTCTGATTCAGCGGGAGGTGCCGTGGAGGGAACGAACAGGCCATCTACTTCAGGAATACCAGCTCCAGAGACTTCTATAAAGAGGGTGTTCGGTGTGAGCTCGTTTGATTCGACCATGGGAGCTTGTAGTTTTAGGCTAACTACGTGTCAACGTTTGGTCTATTCTACGGCAGGAGTAGGGTCTAACAGAATGGCCTCCGCTTAATAGTTAAGATGTGCTAACAATATTCGCGATGACTAACTGAATCTCAGTAATTTTATCGTGGGCGAGAGAAATAATTTAGCCCGTGACTTGTGTTGGAAAGAGAGTCGGTTTACAGGCTAAGACGTCGCCTGACCTTTGCTGGCTTAGCCTAACTTATGATCGATACCTACCAAGCCTTTACCTCTCATCAGGAGACGATTGGTAGTTTTCTTACGAAGGCTAAGGCTAAGGACCATGGGGACGTGGTTTATATGAAATTCCCTCCAAATGCCGGGGTTTTTGAGGATCAGTGTAATCGCTCGATGTTGTTTTTAGAGTATACGGAGGATGGGTCGAGTGCTTCGGAGATTGCTTTCTCGCTCCAGGGTGAGGGAGGTTTGATTCACGATTGGGTGCGGATGTTCCGCGAGGAGTGGGGCGCGTCCGTTTCTGGTTAGGGGTTTGGTGTGTTTGAAGCTAGGGTTAGGGATTGTAGGCTCCTCCCATTTCCTACTTGAAGAGCTTGGGGAGAAACTCGGCTAGGTAACGTCGCCAGACTGGCCAGGAGTGATCGTCCCCCTCGGTGACGTGGTAGTCGTGCTTGAGTCCAGCTTTTACGAAAGCGGCGTGGGCGAGTTCATTCTTCTCGAATAGGAAATCTTTATCTCCACAAGCGACCCAGAGGAGTTGGAGATCTTTATTGATGGTGTCGGCTTTGGCGAGGCCTGCGGTGATCGTTTCTTTGTTAGGTGGTGCTGAACTGAAGGCGCCGATTTGAGAGAATTGCTGGTGATGCTGAAGGGCGATGGTGAGGGCGTGGTGACCTCCCATGGAGAGTCCGGCAAAGGCGCGGTGTTTGCTGTCGGCTTGGATTGGGTAGGTGGCTTCGACTAGCGGAATGACGTCTTGAATGAGTTCTTGGCAGAAAGCGGCGGAGTTCTGTGGGCCGTAGACTTCGAATTTGGGTTCGGTCTCGGGTGGGATGGCATGCGCATCTGGCATGACGATGATCATGGGGACGGCTTGTTTCTGAGCGATGAGGGCGTCGAGAATCCAATGGGCCTTCCCATGAACGGTCCAGGTTTGTTCGTGATCGCTGTAGCCATGACCGAGGTAGAGGACAGGGAGGGGGCCTTGATCGTCTTTCTTGGGTGGGGTGTAGACGACGAGGCGGCGGGCGGCGCCATTTAGGGCCTTTGATTGGTAGTCGTGGTAGTGGAGGGTGCCGTGGGGAATGTTTTGAGGGTCCCAGAGGGCTGGCGGCGTGGCGGGGAGATGGAGAATGCTGGTGTTGGGCCAGCGCTGCGGTTTCACGGCGCGATTGCGAGAGTCGACGGTGTTTATGCCATCAACTGAGATGCGGTATTCGAAGATGCCGGGCGCTACGGGTTCGGTGGTGGTGCCTTCCCAGAGGCCTTTCTCACCTTTCTTGAGGACGAGTTCGGGGCCGAATTGGCCGACGGCTTTGACTTCAGCGGCTTTGGGGGCGGTGAAACGAAAGGTGACACGCTTGTCTGGTAAGATCTCCGGAGAGCGTTGAGCGGTGGCGAGGGGAGACAAAGTGACGAGTGAAAGGAAGACTAGGCAGGAACGTATCATGAGAGAGTTTGTCGGTAGAAGGTGCTGATTGCCAAGCTTCAAGGCGCGCTATGGGCTTGTCGCAGAGTTGCGAGATTATTAGCGGACGCTAATCTTTGCCTTGAGGTTGCTTAGGTCGCCCAGTATTCTAAAAGCTGAGATAATTCTCAAAACTGATAGTCATGTTGGCAGCTACTGAACGCAAATCGGCTTACGAGAAGGCTCTCCTCATCGCGAGTGGCCCCGCCATGCTTGAACGCATGGTGCGACCTCTAAAGGACGCGGGTATAGCCGTGAATGCGTGCGAGAATTTCGAGGACGCGGCCAAGCTTTACGATGGCCAGGCGCTGATCGTTCTGCCGATCAAGGAGGACGACCAGGCGGAGGCGAAGTCCTTTGTAGAGAAGCTTCGTGGTCGGGCCATTGCGTCCCCCTACATTTTAGGAGTAGGCCGTTGTGATGAGCCGAATCGCCAAAGTTTAGTAGCGAAGATGGGGCTGAATGACCTCATCGCTTTCCCTTTCGATGAAGACGAGGTGCTGAAGCGCCTGAAGTCTTTCCAGAACTGGTGCAAGATGCCTGCGCCGAATGCGATGGAGGCTCCTGATGAAACGGACGTGATGGCTGTCGCGTCCGGTTCGGACATGCCATCTGAGATGCTTCAGACGACTCGCGTCTCACTCTTTGCCGGCATGGCGGATGGTGAAGAGGCTGAGGCGCCGGAGTCCATTTACTGTCGCGAGGCTCCTGTCGGCATTGCGATGTTCGATAAGAATTTGGACTACTTGTTGGCGAATCCTCGCTGGATTCAGCAGTTCCGCCTGAAGGATAAGAAAGTGATCGGTCGCAGCCAATTCGACGTGTTTCCAAAGCTGCATCCTAACTGGAACAAGATTTATCAACGTTGCTTGGAAGGCGAGACTCGGCGCGGTCGTGAGAAGGTGGGTTCTGGAAATGGACCTGTCGACATGCGCTGGGAAGTGCGTCCGTGGAGATACCGTTCCGGTCAGATTGGTGGCGTGACTATTGCTTTTGAAGAGGCTTGGAAGCCAGGCGAAGAGCCGTCAGTAGCACCTGCTGTGCCTGCTGCTGAGGAGACTCAGGAGTTGCCTCCAGCGCCTACTCTTTCAACACAGCTTCAGGGCCCAGCCTTGGTTTTTAATCTCGATGGCGTGGTGATCGAGAGCAACGAGGCGGCGCGTTCGCTAGGGCTTGATCAACCTGAAGCGGCCTTTGTGGAAGCGCTTCAGGACGATCCGCAACAGCTTCCGCTGACTGAGCTCGTGGAGCTACCGGAGACTTCTGATCACCTTGCTTGGAGTACAACGATCCTTCGTGACAGTGATGGAGAGCCAGAGAGCATCCTTCGCGTGGGGGTGCGTTTGGCGGAGTCCATGTTGCCTAAGCTGGAGGTAGAGAAGGTCATCGAGGTGGCTCCAGTCGAAGCTGAGGATTCTAGCGAAGAGGTTGATTCACCGAGTGTTTCTTCTTTTGAGAATGAGGCTCTCGATGAAGTGGACGCACTTGTTTGGAAGGCGAATCCACGTGGTGAAATTACTTATTTTAACAAAGCTTGGTTGGCCTTCCGTGATCGGCCGCTCGTTCGTGAGTTGAACGGTGGCTGGCTGGATGGTCTGCATGCGGCTGATGCGAATGCTACCAAAAGCATCGTTGCCGAAGCGATCCGCAATCAGAAGACGCTGGAGCACACGTTCCGACTCAAGTCTGCTAGCGACGAGTATGTGTCCAAGGACATGTGGGTGAAGCCGTTTCACGATGAGGCTGGCGAGCTGTTAGGGTTTTACGGTATTTGTGAGGATCATAAATCGGAAGAGCTGGTCCCATCTTCCATCGGTTTCGCTAGCTCCTTGCTCGGCGCAGCCCGTCCTGCCAAAGAGACGGATGCTGAGATTCTCAGCGTGGTACGGCAAGATGCAGCGGATGCTTTGGCTAAACTAGCAGAAGCCGAACATGAAGTTCTCGAACTCAAGGACTCACTTGCTAAGCTGGATCATTCTCGAGAGAGGCGGCACCCCGAGCGAGTGTTCTGCCAGAGGGTCCTTACATCATGTGGCAGGCAGACGCGGCCGGTGATTTGTCTGCGGTGAATCCTGCCTGGAACAAAGCGTTCGGGCGAGAGGCCGATGTTGAACTGAGCAGCGATTGGGTCAATGCAATCCTCGATGTGGAAGAGCGTGAGGCTGTGCAGGAGAAACTTCGTGCAGCGGCGTCAGAAGGCGTGTCTGTGACGTGCAGGTTCACTTGGAAGCCTGGTTCTGCAGAAGCGACGCCGATGGAATTGCAAGCGGTGCCTTTGCTGGACTCGAAAGGGGAAAGCCTGGGGCTGAGCGGGATCTTCCGTGATGTTTCTATCGAGCACAAGATGCTTGATTCTTTGCAGCCCGTGCTGGATTCGGAAGTGGCCGATATTGAACAGGCTCCGGTGGCAGACCTGTTTACCAAGTTGACGCAGAGTCTTCCTCAGTGGCAAGAACGCCAGGCGCTTCAGGAGCGCGATCTTTCGGCATTCCGTGAGGTCTTCGATCATGTCGCGGTCGGGGTGGTCTTGTTAGGCCCGGATGGCAAAGTGATCGTCGCAAATCAGCGCTACCGTCAGTTGCTCGATTTCGGAATCGAAGAAGGCGAGGGGATCGAAGGTTGGCTCCGTCGTGCTAGTGGCGACGCGGATCACACCGGTGCCGTGCTCAAGATTTGGCAAGAAGATATCTGGCAGCGCCAGTTAACGAAGGTGCTTGCCTTGAAGGCGGCCAATGGGTCTCTGCGTGAGATTCGGTTCGAGCCTCAGCTCTTTCTCAATGATAACCGCCTCTTACTAACACTCCACGACGTCACGGAGTCGAAGCGTAGTGAGGAAGCCATGCGCGATAGCGAGATTCGTTTCCGTGCACTCTTCCGCGAGTCCTCTATGGGCATCGCCTTGCTCGATGGTGAGGAGAAGATCTATGACGTGAATCCTGGGATGGAGGGTATCTTGGGGGTGGCGCGTCGCCAGATTCTTTGTCGTCACTTCGACGAGTGTCTGCACCCGGAAGACCTTGCTCGGAAACAGCAAGCAGTGCAGAAACTGTTAGCCTCACCTAAGCGCAATGCTGAGATGGAGCTGCGTTTGGCGCGTCGCCGGGAAGAAGGTGGTATCACTGAAGATATCTGGGTGCAGCTTCATATCGCTCTCGTGCGGGATGTCGATCAGCGCGTGCTCTTCACGGCTTACTTTGTTCAAGACATCACCGAGCAGAAGCGTTTGCAAGCTGCCCTGCATATCAGCAAGGAACAGAATCGCGCTCTGCTAGAGATTATTCCAGATCTTATCTTGTTGGTCGATCGCCGTGGTGAGGTTGTTGACATCATGCCTGGCGAAAGCATGCCAGAAGATTTCGTGGACCAGGAAGCCATGGGCCGCCGAGTCGAGGCTGTTCTTCCTTCCTTTGGGAATCAAGCCGAGGCACTCATCCAGCGCGCTTATGTCGCGGATGATGTGGTGCTGCATCCTTTCACCTCTCCGAATGGTGGCGAGTTCCAAGCGAGGATCGTGGCGTGCAAGCCTGACAATGCGGTCATCACTGTGCAGGGCATTCCTGAGAAGGAGATTGTTGCTCCTGAGCCTGTTGCTGTCCCCGAGCCTGAGATTCCCGAGTCGCTTGAGCGCATGTCGCTCACGTTCGTGAATGCGCCTAACGCCGTCATCATCATGAACTACTCAGGCGGGATCCTTCATTGGAATCCGGCTGCCTCTGATCTCTTTGGCTACAGCGCCGAGGAAGCAGAAGGCCAACCTTTGCCAGCTCTCTTCGGGTTGGATACGGTTGAAACGCTCACTGGGCATCTGCAACAAGACGACGACAAGCGTTGGAAGGGGCAATTGCCGTTCCAGCGGAAAGATCGCACGGAAGGGTTGGCTGAAGTTGTCGTGGCTCCGCTCAAAGATGAGTCGGGCAGCATTCTGGGTCAGGTGGCGTTTTTAAATGAAGCCCCTGTTCCCGAGCCTGTCACTCCTCCGCCCGCGTCGATCGACAAAGAGACCCTGATTGAGGAGATTCGGGAAGAGACTCTTGCTACCTTGGTGCCGCAGATGCATCACCGCTTGATGAACAATCTGCAGATCATCGGCACGCTTTTGAATCTTCAAAGTAAGTCTCAAAGCGACCCGAATATCCACCGAGCATTACGGACAGGCCGGAACCGAGCTCATGCGCTCTTTCTCTTGCACGGACTGGTTGAGAAGGAGGATGAGGAGGAGATCAATTTCCACAAATTCGCCAAATCTCTCTGTGATCACCTCCTCGAAAGCTACGAGGCTACGGAGCGTATCAAGGTCATTCTTGATATCGACGGCCCCATTGACCTTCAGGCCGCAAGTCCGTTGTCTTTGATTCTTAACGAGTTAGTTTCAAACTCGATCGAACATGGTTTCCCTGATGGTGACAAGGGTACCATTGCCATTTCTCTTAAACTGGCTGATGGTAAGGGCCTGCTTAGAGTGGTGGATGATGGTTTCGGTCTGGGATCCGGCGCACAGGGTGGCGGAGCTAGCATGGGTTTCAAGATTGTAGAAAACCTAGCATCTCAGCTTGGAGGTTCTCTAGAAAAAATAGATACTACGGAAACTGAATTTCGTGTTTGCTTTATCACTTCATTACGTAAATGAATGAGGTCGTTTGAGTGAGTATCAGCTGCCCATAATACTAGTTGTCGAGAATGAGCCTGATCCTTCTCGACGCCTAGAGGGAAGCCTCGGCCGTGTAGGCTTCGAGGGTGTAAGTGTGACGTCTGGTGACCAGGCACTTGCCTGGCTTGATGAAGAGAATCGCGAAGGGCACCCCATCCTTGCTTTGGTGGATCTCCACCTCAAAGGCACCCTCAGTGGAATCCAGCTAGGTCATAGGCTAGGGTCCATTTATCAGGTGCCGTTCTTCTACCTCGCTCGCCAAGCTAGCGAGCTGCAAGACCAGCGGGTTCTCCGTTCGCAGCCCTACGGTTACCTCATCTTGCCGTGTGGGGATGATGAGCTCCAAGCCACTCTCAGTCTCGCGGCAGAATCTCTCAGCGAACACCAACGCGCGAAAGCAGCGGCGGCTCCTCCCGTCGTCACTCCCACGACTGACGAAGAAGCCATTCTCGTGACTGATCTCATGGGCAGGGTCACCTTTGTCAATCCCATGGCGGAGGAGCTCACCGGTTGGAGTCTAGCGGAAGCGCGAGGCCAGCAGTATCAGGAGATCTTCCGCCTGGTCGATGAGAAGGGCCAACAGCAGCCGCACAAACCTTTTGAGGGCTCTAGCAAGAGTCCTCAATCGACCGTGTGGTTGCTGCCGCGAAATGGCGCTCCCCGACATCTTGATGAGCGCTCTTCTACTCTAACTGATGCCAATGGTAGTCTCGCTGGACTCTTCATCGCTTTCAGTCCGCACCAGATCCCTAAGGAAGTCACGGCACGCATTTCTCTGCCGGAATCTAAGACTTACGAAGACCATGGCTCCGAGCGTCGCATGGCGGCTGTCGTCGAGGCGATCAGTGATCCTCTCTTCGCCATGGATAATTCATGGAATGTCACTTACGTCAATCAGCAGGCGGAAGAGCATCTCGGGCGTCCTAGCACAGCTCTCGTTGGGAAGAACTTTTGGAATGAGTTTCCTGACTCTGTCCACGCGAAGTACTACTACGAGTACTACAAGGCGGCCACGACTCAGGAGCCACGTGACTTTGAGTTTTATCATGAGATCCAAGGTCGCTGGATGGAGGTGCATGCTTACCCATTCACGGAGGGTTTGTTAGTCTTTTTACGAGACATTACTTCGCGTCGCAGTGCTCAGGAGCGGGCTAGTAAGCTTGAGAAGCTCGAGAGTTTAGGTCTCCTTGCTCGTGGCTTTGCTCACGATTTCAATAATTTGTTGACCGTCTTGTTAGGTAATGTCTCACTTGCGCGTTACTCTTTGCCTGGGGAGCAGGGCTACTATCAGTCTTTGGATGCGGCGAAACAGGCGACGGAGCAAGCGCGGAATCTCGTGCAGCAGTTGCTGACATTTGCTAAAGGTGGCGTGCCGATCACAGACAGCGTCGAGCTGAACGAAGAAGTCATTGGCGACATCATGCGCCATCGCAATCGCCAAGCGCACATTGACTATCAGTTTGATCTCGAGAAAGACTCGATCTACGTCGAGGCTGATCATGACCAGCTTGAGCGTTTGTTAGAAAACCTCATGCAGAATGCGGAGGAGGCCATGCTCGGTGGCGGTATCTTGCGAGTGACGACCAAAGTTATCACAGCTCATGATCCACTTAGACGCGAGCTTTCGGCAAATCTGGATTCGCATACGGAGTATGTGATGCTTGAAGTGCACGATACGGGTGAGGGCATCGCTCGGAATAACATGGATAAGATCTTTGAGCCCTACTTCAGCACGCGTTCAGATGCGAATGCGACTGGTTTGGGTCTAACGGTTTGTGATTCTATTGCGCGCTCTCACAAAGGTTTCCTTACTCTCGATTCTCAGGCCGGTCAGCATACCACAGCGCGCCTCTTCATTCCTGCCTTGCGTCAGCATTGGCAATCCAAGCAGGAAGTGGCGCCGACGATGCCTAAGCGTAAACGCCCAGTCAATGATCCACCACGTGTGTTGATTCTGGACGATGAGCGCCCGATTCGCCTTCTGATGAGCATTTCCCTGAAAAAGGATGGCTATGAAGTCGTCGAGACCGAGGAGGGAGGCCAGACCGTGGAGGCATACCAAACGGCTCTCACTCAGGGCAATGGATTTGATCTCGTCATCACGGATCTTTCCATTCCGAACGGGATGGGCGGAGCTGAGGCGATGCAGCAGATTCGCTTTGCAGATCCAGATGTGGTCGCCGTCGTCTCAAGTGGTTATTCGGATGACCCGGTCATGGCCAATCACACTCAATACGGTTTCTCGGCAGTCTTGCCGAAGCCCTATGAGCCTTCGGCCTTGCGCCAGCTCGCTCATCGTCTGATCAAAGGCGAGCAGCTCGCGCTGGACTAATGCAGCCGTCTTGCTTCCTTGAGGTGGGGAGCAGAAAGATTTCGTTACTAAAGCGTGCCTTGGGCTCCTCATCGTAACCCTTACTTAAACAACCGAGATCATGAAATCCGCCGCAATCTACCTAGGCTTCAATTTAAACGGATCAACGATCACGGCCCAACTTTATAATGCTGAGGGGGTTGCCTTGGTGCCTGCTGCACTGACGTTCTCTTATTCTGTAGAAGGCTGACCAGAATCGTTCCTCGCTAGCCTGGGTCAGATCACTAGCGAGCTGCTCTCTGAGCGCGAGATCACGTGGTCGGCGATTCATGGTGTGGGTGTAGGCATTCCTGCGCCGATGAATGATGCAGGGGTCTTGTTGGACCAGGCTAATTTTGAACATGCTGCTTGGAAGGGGTGGAACGCGGTGGAGGCTATTAAGGATTATTTTAAGGAGTGCGATGTCGTGGTGGTGGAGAATGATGCTAACGCTGCTGCCTACGGCGATTACTGCTTACTGCCCAGCGATCAGCGCAAGGGCGTCATCCTTTCAGTAACGGTGAGCAACGGAATCGGAGGAGGGTTGATCGTCGATGGAAACATCAGCCGAGGTCAAGGAAGTGCCGGCGAACTCGGACGCCTTCCTATCTCAATGAAGCCTTATGAGTATTACCGTTGTGGGGCTTGGCAATCGGCGCGCTCGTCTGAGTCTGTGACAGGAACGGTGGAGAGCTTTGCTTCTACGGGTGCGCTTTCGAGTCAGATTAAGGAGATCTTCACGGACTCTAGCTTTGATCCCATGTTGCAGCATCCCCTTTGGCAAGCGGGTAGGACAGATGCTAGTGGGCCTTCTTATTCAGCGATGGCGGAAGAACTTCCTGTGGTGGCGCAGCAGGGCGAGGAACTGGCGTGTCAGTTGTATCGCCTCCGTGAAGAAGCGCTAGGGCATCTCTTCTCATCGATCGCGCTCGTCTGTGATCCTCATTCTTTCATCGTTGGTGGCGATATCTTCCGTAATCTGGATGACTCTTTCAAAGAGACTTTCGTTCAGGGAATCCAGAAGAGTCTCGAGCGGCAGTTAGGTGTCGTGAAGACCTACCAGATCAAAGCATCTGCCCTTGGTGCAGACGCAGCCGTATTTGGGGTGGCAATGTTAGCGCGGGATGCGGCACAAGGTTCCTAGATAAGTTTCAGCGACTTCCTTGGGGGCGGTGTTTGAGTTCGGTAGATGGAAACCAAGTGGTCTTCCTCCCAGTGTAGATTTGGGTCCATATGATATCAAACTGTTAGGATAAGTTCCGGCCAGAAACTCGACAAGCAAGGTGTCATGACGTTTGTGTTAGAACGGCAAGGAGGTGCCTAAACTCATCCTGAACATCGGCGGGATCGTTGGTCGTGGCTGCGACTTCGGCCCTGACGTGGGAGCGGAATTGTTCTCGAAGCCGATGAATGGCAACGTTGAGTGCGTTAGAGCTGAAGCTGAGTGCCGTGCAGGCGTCGTCTCGAGAACTTTGTGGACCTCCATCGAGGAAAGGACGGAGAATTTCGAAGGAGCGTTTCTTTCCAGCAGCGGTCATCTCGTTCTCTAGGGCGGAGTGGGCGCGAAGAATGAGAGCGTGGGCCCAAGCACGATCGAATCGGAGATCATCCTCCTCGGCAGTCGCGAGTTGATGGATGTCAACGCTAGAGTATTCGACTCCTCCTCCCCGCTTTGTGGTTTGGGCTTTGTCGTATTGCTTGGCAAGAAAGTGCTTCACGGCTCCAAGGAGATATGTGCGAAAGCGCCCGTACCTGGGATCAGGAGTTCCAAGATTGTCGCGAGAGAGCAGGTCTTCAAAGAAAGCGTGGGCGAAATCGCGAGCAGAATCGGAATCGCCTGTGCGGAGTTCGATGAAGGAAAGCACCGGCTGATAGTAAATCTCGCAGAGTTCAGAGAGCGCAGCCTTGGATTGGGCATCATTCCCCCGCGCCCTCCGGACAAGGCTCCAACGGGTTGAACGGAAAGCGGCCGAGTTCATAATGAGGGCAGAGTTGGCTGATAGCCGATCGATGGAGGAAGGCCACCCGGCTTCGGCCAAGAGGGCAAGAGGGCAAGGACAATCACGGCGAGGGTCCCTATCATTAAAATCAAAGCGAGCCCTTTCCATCTTACGAAAACGCCAACGAACGCTGCTGTTCCCCACAAGATTGTGAGGGCTATCCCAAAGGCTCCGGCCAGTCGGTCAGCACGACGCCAGACTTCTCGATCATAGGGCGCGGGATCGATATCGGCATAAACCTTGATGTGCTGTGGGAGCTGCGTCTTGAGACGTTGCACGAATGACTGAATATGTTGATTCGCTACGGCAACTCTTGGGCATAGGAATTCAATGGCCATGGCACCCTTTGGAGTGCTGCGCTCGGAAGTTTCGGGGTAAGAGAACGGAAAGGTGATTTGGTAGAGGTCTGAATACTTCCCAGCCGCAGTGGTCGCAGCTGCATTGACCAAAGCGATCTCATGTTCATCCAGGAGTAAATCGGGCCGGTCTCCAAGAATCTGAAATGTGGCTCCGCGATAGTCGCGAAGTGGAATCAATTGGACAGTGAGGTGCTTGGCGATCACAAGCGCTGCTAGCAGAGTGACTGAGCAAATGACAATGGCGCAGCGCTGAAATCGACTCCGCTGTCCTTGCAATGACAGGGGAGGGACCAGTGGCCCCACTAACTTCCAGAGAAGTTTTCCGGGAAATACCAACCACAGTAGGAACATGAGGAGCCACGTAAAAGGAGCGGAATTTCCTTGGAATAGTTGGTCATCGAAATAAACGAGATAGGCGGCAACAAAGCACCAAATCAGACCGACTAGCACTGGGAAGAATGTGACGGCCAAGAGAGCGTAGCGGGCGATAGGTTGGCAGTGCCCGGTTTTCATTCGAATGGTGAGCCAACAACACCCAGCGAAGCCAAAGATGACGGCGATTGCGCCTAGGCCCAGGAGAGTTTGGCTGGTGAGGAAACCAACTCCTGCCGTGACGAGTCCACCGCCAAGAAGCGCGAGCGACCACAATGTGAGACGGCGTTGCATCGCTTCGGGAGGTGCAGGCTTGGCCTTCCCAACAAACGAGGTTGCCGGATTTGCCTCCGCATTCTTGATGCCTGTACTAACGTCATCCACCCGCTGGTAACGGCGTTCCCGTTCTTTCTCAAGAGCCCGGAGGACGACTTCATCGATCCCAGCCGAGCTGGTGGATTTCTCACTCGGTAGCGGGAAACGGCCGAGAGGGAGACCTCCGGTCAGCATTTCGTAAAAGACGACGCCCAGACTATAGATGTCTGCCCGGTGATCGATCTCGCCATCGTTCTCTATCTGCTCTGGAGCCATGTAAGCGGCTGAGCCGAGCGCTACTCCAGTAGCTGTGAGTGTTAGGTGGGTTTCCTCCTCACTGAGAAGTCGGGCGATGCCGAAGTCGGCAATCTTAATACTGCCAGAAGTATCGATGAGAATGTTCTCTGGCTTAATGTCACGATGAAGGATGTCGTGGTCGTGCGCAAACTGAAGGGCCGCGCACAAGCTTGGAATTAGTGTTAGCGCCTGCTCGGGGGTGAAACGTGCCGCTTGCATGGCTTGCCGGAGATTAACCCCTTCCACATACTCCATGAGCAGGTAATAGTAGCCTCCGCTCTGTCCGTAGTCATGGATTCCAACAATGTGAGGATGATTGAGTTTCGCAAGTGTCCGGGCTTCTTGGGAGAAGCGCTCCGCAAAGCTAGGATCGGTGCTGAGTTCGGGGGAAAGAATTTTCAGAGCAACCAGCCGGTCAAGATGTGGCTGACGCGCCTTGTAGACGATTCCCATGCCGCCACGACCGATCGACTCGAGGATTTCAAGTTTGGGGAAGGCAGCGCTGAGTTCCTCCATAGAAGGTCCATAGGCTCTGGGTGTAGAATTGATCGCTCCATTAATTACGCAAGCAGGGCAAAGCCCCGCAGGCGCATCGGAGGGCAGCGGCTGGTGGCAAGATGGGCAAAGATTCTCTTTCACGTCTATTCCTGACGGAAATGAATCACGGGATTACAAGAAAGAGCGAGATAATTGGGTCTGCTGATTTCGTCGTCATCTCCATTGGCTACTCAAACGACCCATTCATAGCAAACGACATAAACACTACATACCTCCCTCCGCAGTTCTCGAAATTGTATCTACTACGACTGCTTGCACATCGTCCCAATAAGCGCGAACAGCACTCGATCATTCGACGCATGACCTCTCCCACTAAATCCCCCCTCACTCTCGTCGTCCTCGCCGCTGGCATGGGCAGCCGCTATGGCGGTCTTAAGCAACTTGATCCCGTCGGCCCGAACGACGAGGTCATTCTGGACTACTCGGTTTACGATGCGCTTCAAGCGGGCGTCGAGCGGGTGGTCTTTGTCATTCGGAAAGATTTCGAAAGCGCCTTTCGGGATACGCTCGGCAAGCGTTTTGAGAATCGGTTGTCGGTGGATTATGCGTTTCAGAGTTTGGATGCGATTCCTGAGGGTTGCCAGGTTCCTGCCGGACGGAGCAAGCCTTGGGGCACGGGTCATGCTGTTCTCACTTCGCAGAGTGTGGTGGACACGCCGTTCATGGTGATCAATGCGGACGATTTCTATGGTCGCAGCAGTTATGGCGTCCTCGCTGATTACTTGCGAGAGGCGGCGACTGGGCCAAGTGACGTCGAGCGTTATAGCATGGTGGGTTTCCCCTTGAAGAACACGCTTTCCGAACACGGTACGGTGGCTCGTGGGTTGTGTCAGTGTGGTCCTGACATGAACCTTCAGTCGGTGACGGAGATAACTAATATTCGTAAGACTGATAGTGGGGCTTCCTATGAAGATGCCGAAGGAGGCGTGGTCAATCTGACTGGCGACGAGCGGGTCTCGATGAATATGTGGGGATTTCTCCCTAGCTTCTTTCCTTTATTGGAAGAGCGCTTCCGCTCTTTCATGTCGAGTCATGGTGACTCTGATAAGACAGAGTTCTACATCCCCTTTGCTGTGGATGAATTGATCCAGGCACAGCGAGCGACGGCTCGTGTGCTCGCTACTGACAGCGAGTGGTTTGGTGTGACCTATCAGGATGACAAACCGATCGTGGTCAATGCGCTGCAAGCGCTGGCAGACGATGGGACGTATCCAGCGCCGCTCTGGGGCGTGTAAGTCGAAGGTTATTCCACTTCTGTTAGAAGCTTATCACCCGTGAGGCGCATGTAGGCTTCCTTGGTGATGAGGAAGGGCTCGTCTTCTTTGCCGTCACGGATGCCATAGTAGAAGGCGGGAGTGTTCGGGCTGATGGGGGCGAAGCGTAGAATGGCGGTCTCTCGTTCGCCGCCTTTCTCTGTGGCCTCGTTTTTCACGGTGACGACGAGTGAGGGTGTTGCTAGGGCTTTCTCGGGGACTTCGGAAAGCCAGCTTTCAGGGCTTAGATTGCCGAGATTCATGATGAGTTGTGCGGCTACATGGAGGTCCATGTCTGCGGTGCGGTCCTGTTCTTTACGGAAGATGCGGAGCCGATCCTCTGGCTTGTCTGCTTTGAAATCGACATCGACACGAAGCGCTTCTTCGCCCGTCTCGGCCAAGGTGACTTCGCGAATGCGGTCAAAGGCGACATTGAGCACTTCGAGCTTCTTCCAGCGGATGGGTTTGGATAGCTGAGCAATCCCTGTGAGGAACATGCGATCGACTGCTGCGATGGTGTTCATTCCTTCGACACTGACATAGACCTGAGGGGATGACTCCGGCATGGCGATGCGTAGGAGGCAGCTTTCGGCTTGAAGTGGTCCGAGGTTCTCGCCTTCGAGCTGCACGGTGAAGATAGGATCGTCGAGACCGTAGAGCGCGTCTTTGTCTTCGCCGCCTTCGAGGTAGAGATCGATCTCAGTTTCGTTGAAGAGTGCTAGGAATTTGTCACCTTCCTCTTGATTGACCAACTCCGAACCTTCTGGTGTAGAGATGAGCCAGGCGCCTTCATTCTCTAACTCTAGTGGCGCGGCGACACCGCGTCCGCCGAGTGTGACCTTAGAAATATCTGCGGCGAGCACTCGCATGAGCCTACGCTCTCTGAGTGATTTGGCATCTGAGGGGATGTCTTTGATCGCGCTCTTTGGGATCTCGTAGAGGAGAGGGCGCTTGGAGTGACGAGCTTGGAGTAAGGTGTCGTCGCTGGGATGAGGGTAGAAGCTGAGCTCGAAGCTTTTCGTTGGGTCCACATCGCCGATCTCGATGGCGAGCATGGGCGTGGCAGGCTCGGCTTCGGGTGGGGCAGAGGCATTGGCGCCGACAATGGTGGACAGGCCGTTGAGCAGGCCATTGACCAAGTCGTCATCGGCTTGGAATTGATCGGGCGTTTCTAGGCGCCAGCGGCTGCCAGGGGTGTCTTTGCGCTTGAGAGAAATGATCTCGCCTTGCTGCTTGAGTGTCAGGGCGACCGCACGATCGACCGCGAATCGAGCAAGTGTGGAGTCTACGATCTCGACGACTGGCGTCTCGACAATCCTGCGGAAGTCTCCTGCCACGACGAATGCGCCTTCGTAGGAGTCTGCTTTCCCTGGAAAGAGGTAGGCTGATTTCTCGAAGGGGCCAGGATCGCCGATCTGATAGATGAGTGGCTCTCCTTGTTGGAAGCCGACTGTTAGAGTGAGGCTGCGTTCCGGCGAGAGGCCGTAGCCTTCGCGCTGGCTGCCGGAGTCGTCTCGGAGGAATTCTTTGGGGTGCATTCTGCCAAAGGTTTCTAGGACGCCTTCGACCCATTTGGGATCTGCCACGTCATTGACGGGGGAGACGAGCATCCAACGGCCTCCTTGTTTCTCTAGAATTCGCGTTTCGGATGGATCAGCGATGGTTAGGCTGGTGACGGCGGCGACGGCTGGTCCTTCAAAGACGGGCGCGGGTTTCTCTCCGAAGAAATTCTCAATGACTCCCGTGTGATCTAGGTAGACGTAGATGCCGAGGCCGAGCGTGGCGATGGCAAGCGTGAGCGTGGTAGCGATCTTCATGAGCGGGCGGGGATTCTGTCAGGGCCTTAGCGGCGACGGAAGAAGGCGACGATTAGGCCGATGAGAAAGGCCAATCCTGGCACAATGCGTAAGGACATGCGCTCGAGTTTCTTAAAGGGGCGCTCTCCGACTTCGACTCGGAAATCAGCAGCATTCTGGGATCCAATTCCGACGACGAGTTCTTCCTGATCCGTTGCCCAGTTGATGCTGTTGAACATAAATTCCACCGATTCCTGAGACGGGTCAGGGTCCATGATGTTTCCGTTTCCGACCACGACCATGCGTGAGCTGTTTAAGCGGAGATCTTGGTTGATGCCTGCGCCACGCTCCAGAGAGACAGCGATATTCACGTCCGCGTACTCTCGGGGATCGGCAATGGGATTTTGATCGAGGTAGTTCTTCTCTTTCCAGAAGTCATTGTAGCCGATCAAGAGGGGCTTCTTATCGGCGGGCTTAGGAGCGATGGGATCATCGGCACTACCCGCGATGTTCATATTGATCGAACTGGTTTGCCCTCTGAGTGTCGTAGCTCGACCGAAGAGAGGTTCCGTGATGGGCGAGTCTGGCATGTAGACTGCCTCGACTTCTGAGACCTTGATGTTACGACCACCCCGCGAACGCATGGCGAGGATGCGATCATTCTCTACTCGCACGCCGTAGTTCTTCTCGATGTAGCTTAGTAAATTAGGTATGCGGCGATAGCTGATCGGATCAAAGAGGAGGATGAGTCCGCCTTTCCGATCTTCCCAATAGTCTTTGAAGAGTTGCTTGAGTTCAGCACCGGTGAAATCAACGCTGGGTGCTAGTAGGATGACTACGCTGGCGTCGTCTGGAACTGTCGTGCTCGGCGTGAGCATGAATGGCTTCACAAGAAGATTCTGGCGCATGGCTGCTCTGTCTCGAATCTCATTTCCGGCATCCCGATTGCCGACTTTCTGTGGGGAGCCTTTGCTGGTGACGATGTAAGCTACTTCCTTCTTCTCTTCCGTCGCGGCGACGATGGCTGAGGTTAGTGCGCTTTCGAGACGGTAATTGAGGATCTTGCCGGGGCGAGGATTGCCCGTGCCGAACATGGCATTCTCACGACGTACGAACATGTCCTTCTCCGTGACCATTTCATAGGCGCTGACTTCATTGCCTTCTTCATTCGTCCCATTGAGCTTCTCGCTCTTGGAAATGAGGATCTTATTCTGCTCAAAGATCAGTTGTGGATCCTGATTCCGAAGTTCGGCGATGGCGGCAGGATCACGTAGGGGATCTACCCAGCGGACCTTGAGCTTGCCTTGAGCCTTCTGCTCGTAGAGGTCGATGATGCGCTGCGTGTAAGGGTAGACATCACTTCCCCGGCCGAAAGCCATTGTGAGATAAAGGTCATCTGGAAGGTTCTCTAGCACTTGGATCGTCTGCGGCCCCAAGGAGTAGCGTTTGCTTGCGCTGCGATCCCATTGGCCATATTTCTGGCAACTGAGCCAGTTGACCAAGGAGACGATGGCGACCAGGAGGACCATCTGCACGAGCACATTGAGCCCGATGCGGAATCGCTTGATCGAAGACTTGGGTTTGGTCTTGGTGGGAGTTGAAGGATCGTTTGCCATGGGGTCTAGATCTTCCATTTCCGGTAATCAATCACTTGGTGAGTGAGTGCCAGTGTCAGTGCGGCAAAGCTCACGTAGTAAACCACTGGCCGCGTATCGAAGAAGCCGGCTGACCAATCGCGCATGTGCTCGATCGGTGAAATGTATTCGAGAAACTCGATCGTGATCTGGGGAAGGTCATTGAACTGCACTCGCAAGAGGCCGAGGAAGAAGTAGATCAAGAGGATCGTGAAGGAGATGACCGCAGCGATGATCTGGTTCGATGTCAGAGCGGAAGCGAGGCAGCCGACGGCGACAAAGAAGAGACCAATGAGGAAGATCATGGCGTAGCCACCGTAGAATGAAGGGGAACTAAATGCGTAGGCTCCACCGAAAGCCGAGACATTCACCGTCTTCTCGAAGTAGATCATGTAGAACATGTAGGGGAGGTAGAGCACCATGTAGAAGATGAGCGCCGCAGTGTACTTGGAGAAAATGAGCTGCCAGGACTGAACTGGTGCGGTGAGCATGGGCTCGAGCGTGCCTAACTTCTGCTCCTCAGAGAAGAGGCGCATGGTGATGAGCGGGATGATGAGCAAGAGCACGAGCCAGAACTGATTGTTCAGGAGCATGACTTGATTCAGCGCCATGGGCACACTGTCACTCTTCAAGGCTTTGACGAACTTGAGGAAGATGACGCCGTGCAACAAAGACACCGCCGCGATGACGATGTAGGCGACGATCGATTGAAAGTAGGCTTTGAGTTCTCGGCTGAGGAGAATGAAGAAGGTCCGCATGAGTGAGTGTCAGGGCTTTCTTAGTCGTGCTGATGCATGGTGAGTTCGGCGAAGACGTCCTCTAGAGAGACTCCTTTCCGACTGAGTTCACGCAACGGCCATTGTTCTTTCCGTGCGAGTCGATCGATGGTTTCACGCACGTCTTTGTTAGCCTCGACTTTGAGGACGAAGAGGTGCCAATCTGAGTCGCTGCGTTCCAGGGTGACTTTGCGCACGGCGGTGAGTCCATTTAACTTCTCCTCGATGATCCGAGGATCGCCTTTGAGTTCGACTCGGGCCGTGCCAGCGCTGCGCATCTGCCCTGCAAGATTGCGGGGTTCGCCGATTGCTTGAATCTTTCCCTGATTGATGATGATGACTCGTCCACAAGTCATCTCTACTTCTGGCAAGATGTGAGTGGAAATGAGAATGGTATGATCCTCGCCTAACTCTTTAATCAAGCCGCGAACATCACGGATCTGGTTTGGGTCGAGGCCGTTGGTCGGCTCATCCAAGATGAGGAGTGGCGGCTTATTGACGAGTGCATCAGCCAGGCCTACACGCTGACGGAATCCCTTGGAGAGCGTTCCGATCATCTTGCGGCGGACTTCATGTAGCGAGGTGCGGTCCATGGCTTCGCCGACGCCCATGCGGAGGTCTTTGCCTTTCAGTCCCTTGAGCGCTCCGCGGAAACGAAGGTATTCCTTCACGCGCATGTCGTTGTAGAGAGGGACATTCTCCGGCATGTAACCGATGCGCTTGCGGACTTCGAGTGAGTCCTTGAAGACATCAAGCCCATCGATCTCTGCACGCCCCGAAGAGGGTGGCAGATAGTTTGTGAGAATGCGGAGCGTGGTGGTCTTGCCCGCACCGTTCGGCCCGAGAAAGCCGACGACTTCACCCTTTTCCACTTCGAACGACACCGAGTCGAGCGCGGTGTGTCCTGAGTAGCGTTTGGAGAGTTGTTCGACCTCTATCATGGCTCAAAGCGTAGCGCTTAGCCAATGCTTCGCAGAGATTTCCCCGTGATGCTAGTAAAACGCACGGGGAATGTCACATTTGATACAGAGCCACCATCTAGGCACGAAAGTACTCATAGTAATCCCAAGAGAATCACTATTTAGAGAGATAAAGCGGCAGATAACTCCTCGTTCAGCGATCCGTAAGGACCACGAACTGAGCAGATGTCTGGCTGGTCGTAGTAGAGGAGCTCAACTGAGCCCCAGTAGTTGGTCAAGTGCCTCAGCCTGGGCCTTTGGTAGTCGAGCAACTAGCCATGGCGGACATGGCGGCGATAAGAAGAACAAATGGAAAGAGCTTCATTGGACAAAGGCTACACACGATCACACCGGCTTGCAAAGTCTCTAGATGCTGAGCCTTGCCTCGATCTCCAAATCGAGTTCCGCACGGCAAATGTCCGCTTGTAGCACGGTGGCATTCTCCTCGGTCGCGCCGAGAAATTGCTGAAGAAGAGGCCACAGCTGCGGCAGGTCGGCGGCATTTCTCAAATAAACCTTCAATCTGTAGTCTGGCCGTGCTGAGACTTGAGGCCAGTCCGCGGCGCCGATCTCGGCTGCGATGGTTTCGAGATTCTTCAAAGTGACCTTCCACTGTCCGAGCAAGTTGCCTGGATACTGAGTCTCGTGACCGGAGATGCTCGCGGTGCCGGAAATGTAGACTCGCTGGCCCGCGATCGCTGCTCTCGCAAAGCTGGGCGTCTTCGGTCCGTGGGTCGCTGGGTAGCGGTAGGCGGGTGTTTGGTTGGGATTCTCAACAAAGCGCGGTGGGGTCTTGCCGCCTATGAAGGCGAGCAACAATTCCTGGCCGGGAGTGCCCACCGCTGAGGCTGCTGGCATGAAAGACTCCGCTTTGGTGCCGAAGAACTCATCGAAAGCGCGTCGGCGCCCTATGTTAAAGACGCGGTAGTTCTCCAGCGCCCCGGCGCTGCCATTGATGTCTGGAACGTAATGCCAGAGACGATGAGCGTGTTGATCGGTGTCTCGAAGCAGCTGGAATAGCTCGGCGTAGACTCGGTAGCTGGTTTCCTCCAATCCGGCCTCTAGTGAACAGGCGGCGAGCCCTGCCAGGCCATCGGCAGACTGCTGAAGTTGAAATGAGCCGTGCTCTCGGAGTAGCCCCTCATTTCCTAGCAAGACTTCCCTAGCCTGGCCCTTTAACAGAGGCGTGGGAATGGCCACGGTGCTTGGCGAGTCGGAGCTGAGCCCGCCATAGCTCAAGGCAAGGGGGCAAAGTTGGTCCACGGCGTTCATTTGCGAGCACTAACCCACCACTGTTGCACAGCGTCAACGATCTAGAAACGAGAGCTCTAAAGCTACCAGGGCCGCATTTAACTAGCTTGGTTTGTATATTCTCAAGATCTAGAATGAATGATGAGATAATTCTACATAATGTTGAGAATGAATAGAGAGTAGCGATCTAATTTCCATACTTACAACAATTATGGAAATATCGCCCCGACTAGTCATTCTTATGCTCGCCCTTAGCACTGTGCTTGGGTGGGGAGCCGACTATGGCAAATTGCGGTCATTGGAAGTGGAAGTGTCCCCAGTTTTGAATGGGAGCGAGCTCACTCTGCGGGTTAGCTGGCCGGCTGGCGTTGGCCTGGGTGATTACAAATTGCAGATCCTCGATGGGGTGGGCGAAAGCCGTTATGAAGTCATCCCCGCGACAGGGGAGAGCAGTTATCAGTATGACGACACGACGGCGGTGATCGGTGAGAAGAAAGAATACCGTATTGTTAGCTACCCAGTCGCTGGTGGCCAAGCCGCCCATGGACACGCTCTTGGAGGGTGTGCACTACCATTGATCGAAGATCGTGGCGGCATCGTGTTTCTGGTAGACTCAGCACAAAGCCAACCGCTCGCGTCAGAGCTGGCGCGCTTTGAAGATGATCTCGTGGGTGACGGGTGGACTGTTTATCGAGAGGACGTTTCAGGATCGGAGACCCCACCTCAATTGAAGGCGCGTATCCGCGCAGCTCATAGTGTGAATTCTCACATTAACACCGTATTTCTATTTGGTGATCTCGCCGTGCCGTATTCAGGAAATAACGCTCCAGACGGACACCTCGACCACTATGGGGCGTGGCCTGCTGATGCCTTTTATGGAGAGCTAGATGACACTTGGTCAGACTCACGTATCAACAATACGTCTGCCACGCGATCAGAGACTCACAATGTCCCAGGTGATGGCAAGTATGACACCAATAGGATCTACTCTGGTATCGAACTCGCTGTCGGTCGTGTTGACCTGGCAGATCTTCCTGCCTTTGCGCCCCTTACTGAAACCGATCTTCTTAAGCGTTATCTGGATAAGAATCACGCCTTCCGGCATCGTGCTGGGACGGTATCTAACAGAGCGATTGTCGATGATAATCTCTCGCACCTCTCCGAGGGCGTCGCTGCTGCCTCACGCCGCAGTTTCCCAGCGCTTGTCGGTCGCGCTCAAGTCGATGATCTACCCTGGAGCACGGCGCAGAGCCAGGACTACCTCTTTGGATTCGGGGCAGGGGGCGGCTATTACAACCGTTCAAATGGTATCGGGACCGCGGCAGGCTGCGTGCAAAGTCCAAGCAAAGTCTGCTTCAGCTTCCTATTCGGTAGCTACTTTGGCGACTTTGATACCACGGATAATCTCTTGAGAGCGCATCTCGCTTCGGAAGACTTCGGTCTCAGCGCGTGCTGGGGAGCTCGCCCTTATTGGGGAGTCTACCGCATGGCACTCGGCGGCACTTTGGGTGAGGTCATGAAGACCGTTTACAATCAGCGAACGTCAGCCTACTACCAAGGTGGGCTCATGCAGAGAAATGTGCACGCTGCTCTGTTAGGTGATCCGACGCTCCGAGCACACCCGGTCGCTCCAGCGACTAGCGGTAGTGCCACGGCGGGGGAAGCCGGAGTTTATCTCCAGTGGGAGCCGTCTCCGGAAACGGAACTCCTCGGTTACCACGTCTACCGAGCGGTCGAAGGTTCTCAGGATTTTTCAAGACTAACGGATCAACCTATCGGTGAGACGAATTTCACCGATCCCTTCTCCGTAGAAGGAGGTGCTCGCTACATGGTGCGTGCCATTCATCTCCAAGCAACTCCGAGCGGTAGCTACATCAATGCAAGCCAAGGGGCTCATATCAAGGCTTCTGATAGTCCGATAGAGGCATGGAGAGCGCTCGTCTTTTCGGATCCAAGTGTAGATCAAACCAGTGCCGGAAATCCTGATGGTGATGAACTGCCCAACCTCGTTGAGTATGCGCTCGGCACAGATCCCATGGTTTCAGGTGCTTTCCCCATGACGCTATCATTAGAAGATGGTACGCTTAGCTACACCGAGAACACCTTGGCTATGGATGCGACCATCATCTGTGAGATGTCCGAAGACCTGGTCGACTGGATGCCGACTGCGTTCGCTAGTCAGACTTTTGAGAGCCTGGCATCTCCCGTTCCTGGCACTGAAGTTCGCCGTGTGACGCTCAACTTGAGTGCGCTACCGGAAGCTCGCTGTAGTTTCCGGCTCCGGGTGGTCATTCCCTAGCCCATTGTGCCCAAACTTCCCAGTTGCGGGCCCAACGGATAGTTGCCATGTTTGGGTATTATGAAATTTAAGGCATTTTTAGTAATTATCCTAATTGGCCTACTGGGGGCGGCTTTTGGACAGACCAAGCTACTGCGTTTTCCTGATATAGCCGGTGAGAAAGTCGCCTTCTGCTACGGGGGCGACCTCTGGCAAGCTTCGACTGAAGGCGGTACGGCCACTCGTCTCACTGCGCATGTCGGGCAGGAGTTGTTTCCCAAATACTCGCCTGACGGCAAATGGATCGCTTTCACCGGTCAGTATGATGGGGATGAACAAGTTTACGTCATTCCGTCCACGGGCGGCATTCCCAAGCAACTGACCTATTACCCTGCCACCGGCCCGTTGCCGCCACGTTGGGGCTACGATCATCAAGTCTACGGCTGGAGTCCTGATGGCAAGAAAGTCCTCTTTCGCTCTCTGCGAGATGCTGATGGCGGTCGCAATCTCACAGCTCTCTACACGGTTTCTGTCAGTGGCGACCTACCCGAAATGCTCCCCATGCCGACCTCGGGTGCTGGAGATTTCTCTCCCGATGGCAAGAGCCTACTTTACTCGCCACTCTTCCGTGACTTCCGCACATGGAAACACTACGAAGGCGGTTGGGCTCAAGACCTCTTCGTATTCAACTTAGAAACTCACGAAGCCACCGCGATAGATAATAGTGTCAGAACGGAGCGGGATCCTATGTGGATCGGAGAACACGCCTACTTTGCGTCTGACCGCGACGGGCGTCTTAATCTCTACCGTTACGACCTAAACAACCAAGGTCTCACCAAACTCACCGAGCAGACGGAATGGGATGTGCGTTGGCCATCATCGGATAGTAAGTCACGTATCGTTTACGAAATAGACGGCGAGCTAGAGATCTATGATGTGGATGCAGGAAACGCCAAGCGTCTCAGCATCACCGTTCCCAATGACGGTTTGGCAATGCGTCCATCGCGCTACTCTGCCAGTAAGAACATCGAGTCCTTCGGTCTCTCTCCGAAAGGCGAACGCGCCTTATTTGTTGCCCGAGGTGATGTTTTTACGGCGCCGATAGAGAAAGGCTCTTCTCGCAATCTCACCAATTCCTCCACCGCTCACGATAGGCACGCTACTTGGTCACCTGATGGCCGCAAGATTGCCTTTGTGTCTGACCTTTCCGGTGAAGACCAGATCTACTTTATCGACCAAGACGGGCGCGGCGAACCCGAAGCGCTTACGACCACACACAAAGTCATGCTCATGGCGCCAGAATGGTCGCCCGATGGCAAACGCCTCGCCTACTCGGACAAAGACGGCAAGCTCTTCGTCCTCACAGTCGAGACCAAAGCCACCGTCGAGATCCTCGACTCCCCACGTGGGGGCGTGCGCGACTATACCTGGTCACCGCAAGGCGGCCACCTAGCATTTACGCTTAGCGAATCCAACAGCTTCAGCGCCTTGCATATCTGGAGCGTCGCCGACGGCCAAACCCGCGCCATCACGGATGGCCAGTTCGATGTCGGTTCACCAGCTTGGGATCCGGAAGGGAATTATCTCTATCATGTTTCTCAACGCGAATTCGCCCCGCTCATTTCGAATATCGAGTGGAACTACGCGGGCAATCGCAATCGCCAAATCTACGCCCTAGCACTTCGCAAGGATGTGAAGAACCCATTCGCCCCTGAGAGCGACGAAGTCACGGTCGACGAGGAAGAGAAGGAGGAGGATTCCAATGAAGAGGAAGAGAAGAAGAAGGATGACGAGGAACCCAAGCCCATCGAGATCGACTTCGATGGACTAGCGCAACGCTCTATCAAACTTCCGATAGAAGCCGATAACCTCGGCGGCCTCAGTGCCTCAAAAGGACGCCTCCACTACGTCACCTACGGACCCTCCTACTACGGACGAGGCTCGGGCGTGAAGACCACCTTGCACGCCTTCAATTTCAAAGATCGCAAGTCCACTTCCATACTCGAAGGTGCTGGCGGCTATACACTTTCACTGAACGGCGAGAAGCTTCTCGCTCGCGTGAATGGCAAGTTTGAGCGCTACAACGTCGACGACAAGGCAGCGGATAAGAAGGTCGTTTCTACCAGTGATCTCATGGTAGATCGCGTGCCGAGCGAGGAATGGCTCACCGTGTTCAATGAAGTCTGGCGCCGTTTCCGTGACTTCTTCTATGTGGAGAACCTCCACGGCTACGATTGGGAGGCCATTGGCAATCAATACCGTCCACTCGTCGCGCACGTGGCTCACCGCTCGGATCTCAACTACGTGATCGGCGAGATGATCGCCGAACTCAACGTCGGCCACGCCTACATCGCCGACGGCGATTTCGAGATTCCCGCTAGACCAAAGGTAGGTCTACCCGGCGCACGCTTTCAGTTAGATCATGAAGCCAAGCGCTACCGCATCGGCAAGATTCTCAAAGGCCACAACGAAGAGACCAAGTACCGCTCACCTCTAACCGAAGTCGGAATAGACATCAACGAAGGCGACTACGTACTCGCTATCGATGGCGAGCCTCTCCACGGCGACGACAACCCCTACCGCCTCCTCCAACACAAGACTGGCGCAATCACCCTCACGGTAAACGACACTCCAGAAGAAGAAGGAGCACGCGACATCACCTACACTTCCATTGATTCAGAATCCTCGCTCCTCTACCTCAACTGGGTCCTTGGAAACATGGCCAAAGTAGATGCCATGACCGCAGGCAAAGTCGGCTACCTCCATATCCCTGATATGGGCGCGCCCGGCATCTACGAGTTCATCAAATGGTTCTACCCCCAGATTCGTAAGGAAGGCATGATTGTTGATGTTCGCTCGAATGGTGGCGGCAATGTCTCCCAATGGATCATCGAGCGCCTCGATACGAAACTGCTAGGCACCCGATTCGGATATTCCAGCAATGAGCCTGGCACCTACCCTGGCACCGTCTTCCACGGCCATAAAGTCTGTCTCATGAATGAAACGTCAGCTTCAGATGGCGACATCTTCCCTTACAGATTTCGCAAAGCCGGGCTTGGTCCACTCATCGGTAAACGCTCCTGGGGTGGCGTCGTTGGTATCTCCAGTCGCGGCCCACTCCTTGATGGCGGCACCGTCTACGTCCCTCTCCAAGCCACCAACGACACCGATGGTAGCTACATCATCGAAGGTCACGGCGTCGACCCTGACATCATCGTCGAGAACCCTCCGCAAGCTGTCCTCCAAGGCAAAGACCCCCAGCTAGAACGCGGCATCCAAGAAGTCCTCCGCATGATGGCCGAGAGCCCCATGAAGCTCCCCACTCGCCCCGCCGACCCGATTAAGGCAGAATAACCTGGAGTGCCGGCAGCCCGCTGCCGCTCTCGCGTGCCCAGCCCTGCTGGCCGCGTCTACTCAAGCTATGTCGCTTCCGGATCATCTTGCCCAGAGAGTGAGCATCGTCGGCAGGGCTATGCCCAATCAGTTGATAATGATTCGAAAGAATTGCCCAAGCCTCCAAGCGCCAGCCAGTTTCCTCACACAAGGCAAAGAGAAGGCCCTGAAACCAATCCCGCATCCCCGGATCGTCTAACAAAGCGGCCGCATGACGAGTGCGAGCAGTCAGGAAATAAACGCCTGCCTCGGACAACCGATGCGGCGGCGCATGAGGCCAATTCCGAGTGCCTTTAGCGCTAACCTCAGGTTCGTTCATGGTGATACAATCTCATCTCAGCAGATCCTTTTCAAGCCTGATCCACAACACAGACACTCCAAGCCTCTGGAGTAAGGTAGTGCCAGCCCGCTGGCGAGGGACAGCGTGGCCAGCAGGGCTGGCACACGAGAGCGGCAGCAGGCTGCCGACACTCCAGATCAGCCTCAACGAATCCCCACCAAACCGAAGCACCAGCAAACCCGCTGCCGCTCTGTGTGAGCGCGCCTTTCTATGCTAGACTTACAAAGCTCAAGACAACCAACCATCGCTCATAGGCGCTAACGATCTCCCACCACCCTGCCTACTAAGAGCATCCCAGAAAGACGAGGAATATTCCCACTTGCATCCACGGCAATCAGACCACAATTTCAAAACATCGCCCAGGCGATCCGCGCGAGTAGCTCAGCGGTAGAGCAACTGGTTTACACCCAGTTGGTCGGCGGTTCGACCCCGTCCTCGCGCACCATTTCTCTAACTCCAAGGGATCCGGGCGATCCTAAAGCAGCGTTTGCTCGCCCTGCTCAAGTGCTAGGAGAATGCCCTTCTTATCAAGTCCGCCGGCATAGCCTGTAAGGGTGCCGGATTTCCCGATGACGCGGTGGCAGGGGACGAAGATGGAAAGAGGATTTCGGCCGTTGGCGGCACCGACGGCGCGCACGGCTTTGGGATTTCCGATGTGACCGGCGATGTCGCTGTAGCTGCTCGTTTGCCCGTAAGGAATGGCTTGCAGGGCTTTCCAAACACTGAGCTGAAAGGCGGTTCCTTCTGGTGCTAACGGAACGGTGAACTCCGTTCGCTTGGCGGCGAAGTATTCTGCAAGCTGTGGAAGCGCGCTTGCGAGATGGGGCTGATTTGGTTCGTCAACCCAATCTGATAGGTTGAGTTCGGACTGTTGGTTTGCGTGGAAGACGCGCGTGAGCCCTTGGTCCGTCGCGCACAGGCGGAGGTCGCCAATGGGTGATGGCATGATCGCAGTGTAGGTGGTGGCCATGCTGGTCTGAGTATGGGAGGAGTGCTTGAGGAGTTCAACCTTTGAAGCTCGCTCATTTCTCTGGCTTGCCTTTCTCTCTAGAAACCCTGAGAAACGAACATGCGTACGATCCTTCTCTTCCTAAGCATGACTTCTATGGCACTTTCCCAAACCGAGAGACCGAAACCTTTGGCACCGATTGAAGATGTGCCAGGGTTGCCTCGTGTGTTGTTGATTGGGGATTCGATCTCTATCGGTTACACGTTGGCTGTGCGGAAAGAGTTAGAAGGTGTGGCCAATGTGCACCGTCCGCCGACGAACTGTGGGCCGACGTTGCGGGGCCTAGATCAGATGGATGCTTGGTTGGGCGAGACGCCCTGGGATGTGATTCATTTCAATTGGGGATTGCATGATCTCAAATACATCGAGCTGAATTCAGAGCCTAAACACTCGGGTAAGAAGGTGCCGGTGGAGGAGGGTGAGGTGATGGTTCCTGTTAATGACTACCGGAAGAACTTGGGTGATCTCGTCGAAAAGTTAGAGAAGACTGGAGCGGCGCTTGTTTGGTGTGCGACGACGCCTGTGCCGGTGGGGGCGGAGGGGAGATTACCTGCGGATGCTTCTCGTTACAATGCGGCGGCGGCGTCACTGATGGTTCAGCGAGGGATTCCTATCAATGACCTTTATAGCTTTGCTATAGCTCGTCTGGAGGAGATTCAGCGAGACAAAGATGTGCATTTCACACCTAAGGGCTCAGCGGTGTTGGCTCAGGAAGTGGCGCGGCAGATTGTTCGCCAGTTGCCTGTGAAAGCGAAGATCAAACGCGCGCAAGAGAGGCTCGTGCCGGTGGCGGATTTGAAAGAGAGCCAGGAACTGCCGCCTTTGTTGAAATCTAAGGATCTACCGGTGACGGAATGGGCTTCTCAGCGTGGAGCGCTTCTCGATCAGTTAGCCTTTTATGAGTATGGCTTTGCGCCTGCGGTGCCGGAGCGGCTGCGTTTTCAGGTGTTGCGTGAAGATCGGCTGGCGCTTGGGGGTAAGGCCACGAAACGAGAAGTGCGGGTGCATCTTGGGCCAGAAGGCACGCCGACGTTTGATCTCCTTCTTTACACGCCTAACGGGCTGACTAAGCCAGCGCCAGTCTTTCTGGGGCTGAATTTCCGCGGCAATCACACGACGACGAGCGATCCAGAAGTGACAATCACGTCGAGCTGGGTGCCTAGCCGGGGTGAGGGTGTGGTAGAGAATCGCGCGACGCCAGCTTCTCGTGGGAAGAGTGCGGAACGTTGGCCTTTTGAGGCGATCATCGATCGTGGCTATGCGGTCGGCACGATCTATCATGGCGACATCGATCCGGATTTCCATGATCCTAGCAATGGGATTCAGGCGACGCTGACGGGGGAGATGGATGAGGGTCAGATGGAGCATGCGTGGGGTAGTTTGCGCGCTTGGGCCTACGGGTTGTCACGTGCGGCAGACTATCTCGTGCAGCTGCCTGACATTGATGCGGATCGTATCGCGGTGATGGGGCATTCGCGCAATGGGAAGACGGCTCTGGTTGCGGGGGCCTTTGATGAACGTTTCTCTTTGGTGATCAGCAATCAATCTGGCTGTGGCGGGGCAGCGATTTCTCGTCGGCGGCATGGTGAAACCGTGAAGGTGATTAATAAGAATTTCCCTCACTGGTTCAATGGAGCGTTCAAGACGTTTGATGATCGGGAAGACTTTCTTCCGATGGATCAGCATACGCTTCTAGCAGCCGTGGCGCCTCGGCCCTTGCTGATTTGTAGTGCGACGGGCGATGACTGGGCAGATCCAGAAGGGGAGTTTCTGGCCGCGAAGGAGGCTTCACAAGTTTATGATTGGTTAGGCAAGGACGGGCTGATGGACGCGGAGATGCCTGGTGAGAATGCGCTCCTCAATCATACCGTCGGTTACCACGTTCGGCCTGGGAAGCACGGCATCGGGATCGTGGACTGGACAGTCTTCATGGACTTCGCGGATAAGCAGTGGGCTGTGAAGTGAGGCTTTGGCTAGTTGGCGGTTCCAGGGCTAGGAACGAGTTCGTTGATCGCGTCCCCATCGCTTGCTCGTCCATAGGAAATGTCTTCTGCAAGTTCTCCATAGGTGAGGGAATCGAGCAGTAGATTGCCTTCGGCGTCCGAACCGACAAGTGTGATGGTTTCTCCTCCGCTAGATAGTTTGAAGTTCGCGTGCAAGCCTTCTTGCTCAGTGTCTTCGTCTGCCCAAATGATGAGATAGCCGTTAGCTGCGATCACGGTGCCTTCAGGAATGACCCATTTGCGTGGGTTGGAGTCTTTGTCACTTAGATACATGCCGCTGAGATCCATGGCTTGGTCGCTGAGATTAGCAAGTTCGATCCAGTCGTCGAATTCTGCTGCGGAGTCTGCTAGGGTGCTACTATTCTTTGCCATCACTTCGTTGATGACGATCTCGGTTTCTTCTGCTCTTTGTAGACCGACTTGATAAGTGAGAGGGTCTCCTTCTGCGCGGGCGGGGAAATAGGCCAACGTACCTACGGCGTCGCTGGATTGTGCTTCGACATAGTAGTAGACAGTGGTGCCTGCGAGCATCCCAGGAACTTCGCCTTGGAAGGAGCCGTCATCCATGGGGTCCATTGTTACGCTAGTGTGCGCGCCGTCTTGGTTGCTTGAATAGTAGAGCGTGACAGAATTCACTTGGGGACCGATTCCAATGGTTGCTTGGATCGCGACTGGCGTTGCCGCTACCGGGGGCTCGTTAGCTAACAAAGCGGCGGATTCGACCGAGGGCGATTCGTGATCGACGTCCACATGGCTAAGGAGAAAGTTGCGACGATCTTCAATGAACTCGCGGAGATCGGAGTTGTCTGAATCGATGCTTGTGAGGAACTGCACGTTGCTGGATTGTTTGGTGGTATCAGCTAACACATCGGTTTGGATCATGGCTGCGTAGGCCGCGATGCGAGGTTGGAAATAGTCCCAGTGGTAGGATTCATTTAGAATCGTGCGTAAGTGGGCCAAGTAACGTTGCCTATAGGCATCGATGGCGAAGAGCCTTGCCGTTAGTGGGCGTTCTTCAGCGAGGTCTTCCCCGTAGAAAGGAGGAGCTGAGATTCCACCGGCGATCTCGTCCGAATCTGCATTGAAGGTTTCATTGCCATCATGCTGGATGGGATGGATTCGCCCGGTATTGATGTCATGATAGAGGATGTAGTCGCCTGCTTTGGCCAGGTAGCCATCGCTATCGAGGAAGAGATTCTCCAGCGCTAGCAGCCAAAGGAAGCGATCGACGGCCATGACTTCATCGAGTTTGGCAGGAAGTTCTTCGATCTCAGTGTTGTTTAGCACGTCTATCATCGTGACCAACGCAGTCCAGGGGTCTGGGTTCTTGTCGGTCTTCAGAATGTAGCCGGTATCATAGGTGGTGGTGTCACTCCCTAACCAGCTTAGATCGCCACCGAAGTTGAGACCGGTTGCGCCACCTCCGCCACCAGGCCCACCGCCTCCGCCACCAGGCCCACCGCCTCCCGGAGGACCTCCGCCGCCACCGCCACCGCCAGTGGTACTTGGAACGAGCCCGGCCCGCCAGCGATCGCCGTCATTGTCTTGGAAATACTCGTCAATGAAGTCGCCATTCTCTTGCTGGGCATTGATGTAGACGCCGTAGTCAGTGCCATTGACGAACAGATGCACAAAGTTTGTCTGCGGGCTGGGAACGTATTCACGGCAGAAGTTGTTGTAGAGCACTTCGCGCATGAAGGATGCGTCAGAATAGCCGTTGTTCAGATTGAGTGACTTGTAGCCCATCAATCGGAGTTCTGGATCGGTGTCGTCGATCTCGATGGCGAAGGACTTCTTTGTTGTCGTCGCCATTCTGTAAGAGGTGTCGCCCTTGTAGCGAACGCCCACGCCTTCATAGGTGACGCCATCGATAGTTAGCGAGGCGCTGACATTGACACCGGTGCCGTAATTCGTGGTCATCTGGGAGAGCCAATCCGCGTCTGAGAACTCAAGGTTCATGGTACGGTAGGAGCCTAGATCGTAAAGCTCAGGCTCGTCTATGGTCGTCTCGCGCACGGCGCGGAAGAACATCGTGGTGAGGTCAGCTTCTGGAATGAACTCCCAACTAGTTCCCTCACCGCCAGTGAGTTCTGCGTTAGACCAAGTTTCCATATCGCTTGAGACCTGAAGTTGCCAGTCTGTGTTCTCATCTCCAGCAAGTTGGAGCACATAAGCATCCGAATCTGACGACTTCTGAACGACGATGGATGGAGTCTGGGCGAAGGCCGCCGTTGCAATGAGGACGGTAAATAGAGAGAGGGCATCGAGAAATTTCATCGCTTGAGCATAGGTAGGGTGAATTCCCTACATGCTCAAGCCCCCCATGCACCTTCTCAAGTTGCCTGGGACGAATCAGTCGTTTGGTGTGATGAAGCTGCTAATCTTGGGGCTGAATCGAGTGCCGTTCAGTTGCTATTTCTCATTGTGGAGAATGTGAGCGAGCACGCCGTCGAGATTCTGTCTTAGAAGCCAAGCTCGAGAGTCAGCGTTCTTCGTCATCTGCGCTTTGCTGAGGACCGTGGCGAGTTTGTTACGAACCTCCTGATCGATGGCATCGTCCTCGACCAGGGTGGCCATGCATTTCTGATAGACGTCTGCGCAAGCCTTGGGATCGCCTTGATTGTAGAGAGGGACGCCTTGATCGATGGCCGAAAGGATGCGTGTGGAAGCTGACGCCTGCTTTGCCGGTGCCGAGTCAGTCTTGGGCATGAGCACCGCATCGATGACGTGAATGACACCGTTCGTACATTCGATATCCACCACGCGGAGAGTCGAGTCGTTTACCTTCAAGGTGCCGTCTTTGAGTGTGACTTTGATAGTTTGGCCGTTGACGGTCTTTGCCGTGCCCGCATTGAGGGCATCACCTGCGGTGACTTTGCCAGCGATGACATGGTAAGTGAGAATGGCCTTGAGCTTGTCGCGGTTCACTTCTTTTAGGAGTTCCTCGGTATCGCCTGGCAGCGCATCGATCGCAGCATCGGTAGGTGCGAAGACGGTGAAGGGCCCTTCGGCGTTCAGGGTCGATGTGAGTTCGGTGATCTCGAGTGCACCTAGCAGTTTGGTGAAGCCACCGGCAGCCTCCGCTGTCTCGAGGATGCTCATTTCCTTTGGCGCTGGAGGTAGGAGCACGGAGTCGATGACGTGAATGATACCATTGGCACAACGGATGTCGGTATTGACTAGAGCAGCTTCGTTTACGAGAACGCGACCGCCTGAGAAAGCGATGTTTACAGAGTCCCCCTGGATCGTAGCCACTTCTGAGGCTTTGAGAGCATCGGCTAACGTGGCGGCCCCGGACAGGACATGATATTTCAGGATGGCCTGGAGTTTGTCGCGGTTGCTTTCCTTTAGCAGGTCAGTGAGGGTTTCCTTAGGCAGCTTCGCGAAGGCTTCGTCTGTGGGTGCGAAGACGGTGAAAGGTCCCTCGCCTTGTAGCACATTGACCAAATCAGCTTCTGTCAAAGCGGTAGCAAGTGTAGAGAATCGACCGTCTGCTAGGGCGGTTTCCACAATGTCTTGGTCTCCTGATCCATACGCTCGGACCCAATCTACCTCTAACTTGAAAGTGCCAGGCTTCTTGTCTCCCAAGAGAAAGGTGAGGCGCTGAATCTTGCTAGGATCGAACTCATCGGGGAGTTCTCGACCACGCCAACTAGCGGCCAAGGCGCTGAATGGAACCTTCACTTCTCGCCACTCCCCCTTGGTCGTTGGGAATTCCGCTTTGAAACCTACCTCACTAGAACGGAAGCGTGCATCGGTGCTAAGGCGTAACTGAT
>CANNZV010001677.1:95762-232186 GCA_947561585.1 Caprella mutica
ATCATCGACGATCTGCCATGAGAGCTTTTCACCCTCCTGAGAATCAAATTCAGCAATCGAGTCTGCGGCCATGGGACAGTGATAGAGGAGCGAAGGCGAGCACCGCTACGGACCAGATAGAATTCGTAAGACATTTCATCGAACGAAATACGTTACCCGCGATGAAGTGGATCTACCGAAGCGCTACTCACATTCCTCAGCGATCTCTGGATAGATCTCTTCAAACAACATCCAACGGTCTTTCGTGTCTTTAGGATGGTTCGAACGAACGATATTCAACGAGATCTGAAGAGATTTGAGGGCGGTGTCGAACCGGCTCTTCGTGCAGCCTGTGTCTTCCATGACGAGCTTGCGTAGCTCGCCGGTGGTGTGTGGTTCAAACCGGAGATGTTTGTAAGTCTGCTGGGCCAAGGGTGTGAGCGTGCTCACTGCTTGCTTGGCTCCAGCGTAGTGCTTGTCCCGGAAATGGTTCATCTCCATGAGCACGGCGTCACCGCCTTTCACTTTACCATAAAAGATCTCGTCAGGATAGGTCGCAGGAAGAGCCGTCTTCCAAGTCCAAACGGCCGTGACTTTCTCTCCCCAGCCAGGCACGCCAGGTTGCTTGTCTGGCAAATCAACATTGTCCCAAAGCGAAGGGTAAGGTGATTTCTTGGAACCCAAGATCGTGCAGACCTTCTTCTTCATCACAAAGTCGTAGGCTTGTTCGAATGTCTTGATCATAGTGCTTTGTTAGCCCCCGAAGAGTTCCTTCGCGCGCCGAGCCATTTCCTCAGGGGAAACTTCCTCGAGGAATTGACCAAAGGACCAGCGATAAACCGAAGGGATCTTGGATCATGCCACTGCGGACTCCCCAGAACTGGTCTTCAGGCTCCATCAAGGACTTTCCTCCAGCATCGACGGCTTGTTTGAAGGAGTCGTCGCAGTTCTCTGTCTGGATAGAGAAGAGGCAGGAAGCTTTGGAGCCCTCAGCCATGGCCTCGGCGTGCCACTCGGGCGATTCATCCGAGATGTAGACTCTGGTCGTGCCGATCATGAATTCTGCATGAGCGACGCCGCCATCAGGGGTGGGCATCCGAAAGAGTTCCTGGGCACCGAAGGCCTTGATATAGAAGTCGAGGGCATCGCTCGCGCTCTTGACGGTTAGTGATAGGGAGACAGTAGGTTGGTTCGTGCTCATGAGTATAGGTGTAAAGAGTTCAGCTTGAGGCATGCATGCTCTGATGACAAGCTTATGTAACGGGCTTGCTGGGTTGCGATGCTGGTCTTATCATTTAGCTATGAAACACTCCGCAATGTCTTGTCTGGCATGGCTTCTGTTGGCTGGGATCACTTCTGCTCAGAGCGTCCTAACGTTCTATTGATTCTCTCTGATGATCAATCCTGGACGGATTACCAGTTCATGGGCATCCGCATATCGAAACGGCCTCATTTGGATAAGCTCGCTACAGAGTCTCTCACCTACACGCGTGGCTATGTGACCTCTCCGCTTTGCCGTCCATCGCTCGCTTCTATTTTAACAGGATTACACACGCATAAACACGGCATCACTGGAAATGATATTCAGGTGCCTAAGAAGGAGGGTCTTAGCGGGATGGCTTCACGAAAGCACCCTGCCTGGGCCCCTAAGCATGAGCAGATCTATGCTAGTTATGTGAAGCATCCTAACGTGGCGCGCTCCTTGAACGAGGCTGGTTATCTTACTTTGCAGACTGGCAAATACTGGGAGGTAAACCACAGCGCGCTGGGTTCACCCATGCTATGACACATGCGGACCCGGAACGTGGCGGCCGCCATGGAGACGAAGGTTTGAAGTTTCGCGGCAAGGAATCGACTCGATCAAGAAATTCCTCGATGAGTCAAAGGCGGAGAAGAAGCCGTTCTTTATCTGGCATGCACCTTTCCTCCCTCACACACCCCACAATCCGCCACAAGAGCTGCTCGATAAGTATCTCAAGAAGGAACCTAACAAGTTCCTCGCGCGCTACTACGCCATGGTCGAGTGGTTCGATCAGACCTGCGGTGAATTGTTGGGAGAGCTAAATGAACGTGGTCTGACCGAGAATACGATTGTCATCTACGTGACGGACAATGGCTGGATCCAAGACACGGAGTCAGGAAGGTTTGCGCCGTTGTCGAAACAAGATCCTCATGAAGGTGGTATTCGCACGCCACTCATGGTCAAGTGGCCAGGCAAGGTCACTCCAACGATGGACAAGAAGACGCTCGTATCCTCGATCGATATCGCGCTGACGATCCTCAAGTGTTGCCAAGTGCCCGTGCCTGCGACAATGACAGGACTCGATCTTCGAAACACCTCTGCTCTTCAAGAGCGCAATGCGGTCTTCGGATACGATGGCAATCACGACATCTTCAGCTTAGAAGATCGCACTTCTAACATGGAGACTCGCTATGTCATTGAAGGTGATTGGAAACTGCTAGAACATCATCCAAGTCCCACGCTCTTCCGGGCCTACAACGGTGTCTACACAGGCCGCCCTGATAACAAAGAGGGGAAGCCTGAACTCTACAATTTGGCCAATGACCCTCACGAGAAGGTGAATCTGGCGGTACAGCATCCAGAGCGCGTGAAAGCTCTGACAGCAAAGATCATGGATTGGTGGGCGAAGTAGCCAAGAGCTTCCTCACGTTCTCCAGGGTGTCGATCTCATCGATTGTCTTGTCCCGGCGAATCGCTTTGATCCGAGGGAAGCGCAGGGCGTAGCCACTGTTGTGGCGTTTACTAGGATTGATCGAGTCGAACGCGATCTCTAAGACGAGATTGGGTTCCACCTCACGTTTGTTTCGTGTCTTGCTCAGGGTGTGTTTGGTGAAATGCTCGGTCAGCTCTTCGATCTCGACATCCGTTAGGCCGCTGTAGGCTTTGCCAATGATCAGCAATTGATCGGTCGCGGTGTCACGCACAGCGAAAGTGTAATCACTGAGAACATGGCTACGTTTGCCATGCCCCTGCTGTGCTTGCACGACGACGACATCCAAGGTGGCCATGGCTTTCTTCAGTTTGAGCCAGGCTTTGCCACGTCGGCCCAGGGCGTACGTGCTTTGGGGATCCTTGGCAATGAGCCCTTCGTTGTCACGGAGGCGGGCTTGCTTGAAAGCCTCCTCGATCGCAATGGCGGAACGCGCTCTGACGACGGGGACAGCGCCGAAATTATCAGGTAGAGTCACGTTGTCTAACAAACGCCGACGTTCGTTCAACGGCTCTTCAAGCAGCGAGCGCCCGTTGAGCCAGAGAAGATCGAAGGCGACGAAACGCACGGGGATGGCTTCGCCAAAGAAGAGATCGCTATCCAGGCGCTTGCGTCCCAGGCGTTTCTGGAGATCGAAGAAAGTTAGTTTCTTGCCCTCAGCATAGGCAATGAGTTCTCCATCGAGAACGACGTCTTCTTGGAAAGTCTTTCCGGCCTCACACATTTCTGGGAACTCGCCATCGAGCGAGCGGAGATCCCGCGAGAAGAGTTCAGCCCGATCTCCCACGCAGTGAAACTGTGCCCGAATGCCATCGAGTTTGTCTTCCAACCATACATCGTTGCCTAACCGATTCCAGATCGCCTCAGCGGTTTCTTCCGGAATGGCCAGCATGCATTTCACTGGATTGAAAGCCTGCAAACTGACAGCACCTAACGTGTTCGCCTTTGCTGACGTGGCTGTTTGCCCGAGATTTCCCAAGAGCATGTGGACCTCTCGCACGGTATTCAGTGGTCGATCAAACGCTTGGGCGATGGCTTCTTCGAGCAAGCCTTCCTTCAGGCCAATTCGTAGGTCATTGGTGAGGACCTGAACAATCAATCGGCCTTCACTAGGATGAAGCCTGCCTAACAACCCAGCAATGAAGCGTTCCTTGGCCAATGGTCCCTGGGCATGAGCGAGATTGACGAAAGCGTCTTCAAGTTCTTGCAATGAAAGCGGCTCTGGTTTGGTGGCACCGTTCAGAACAAGGTAGGTCGTGCGACCGGCATCGCTTTGTGTCTGAGAAATGTCACGGTAGCGAGCCAGTGTCATTCCTGACACTTTAAGTAAGGCTTTGCGAACGATGGCCCAGCCGGTTCCTAATGTGCGCCTCTGTGCTGCGTCGACGAAGATCTTCCCGCTTAGAAAGAGCGCCGCACGTTGCAAGTTAGCCGAGCCGAGTGTGCGAAAGTAGTCCGCAAGAATCTCGGTCTTCTTGCGCTTGCCCGTCGTCTCGGCAACGCGTTGGCTCACATCAGAAAGTGTCGCTAACTCACACGCGATGCGCGCGTCCTTCGTCTCGCGGTCGAGTTCACCACTCTCTCGCTCCACCGCGAGTTCGAGGTCTAACTGATTGTCCGTGAGAATGGACCAGGCCTCAGTGCCTTGCTCACGGAGGTCGCGAGCGAACTCTGCCGCGTAGCCATGAAGCGTGTAGACGAGCTTCGGCTGCACCTGCTCCACATACTGCATGAGCCCAGGATAGTCAGCGTGATCGGAAAGCGGGAATACCGCATCTACCTGGTATCGATAGATGGCTCCGGACTGCAACGCCCAGCCACTGAGCATCGCGTTGCGCGTATTCTTAAGTCGGCGCACAGCCTGAGACCGACCGACCGAGGGCGGCATGATGAGCACATGTCCGCTGGGCGCTTTTAGATCTAACTTGGTGTAGGCTGGAAAGGTTTCCTGGAATTGCTCATAGACTTGGGTCATGTCGTAGACCGTCTTGTGCAGCATCACGGGCAGATCTGCATCTGTGAGAGCCGCGAGAATTTCCTGAGCCTTGCCTAACGAGTATCCAAACAGAATGGGAATTTCATTCTCTTCTAACGTTTCCCGGCAGAATTTCACGATATTCGCTACGATCTCTTTCGTAGGTGGAAATCGGAAATGTGGGAGACCAAACGTCGTCTCCATGATCAGCGTGTCCGCTTTCTCCGCTTGGATCATCTCTGCGGAGTAACTCTCACGGACTTTGAAATCGCCCGTGTAGAGAAGGGTCGCTCCATCTGACTTTCGCGTGAGGTGAATCTGAGCGGATCCGAAGATGTGCCCTGCCGGGAGTAAATGAAGATGATAGTCTTCGTTAAAATCGTACGGTTCACCGTAGTCCAGCGGAATAACCTTTGCCTTGGGGATGCCGTAGCGTTTCTTGATCAGCGCGTGCGTCCGCTCTGAGCAGATGATTGTGTCATGCTTGGCAAAGTGATCCGCATGAGCATGCGACACGAAAGCTGATGGCTTGGCGCGATGCGGGTCCAACCACAAGTCGAGCTCCGGTAAATGGAGTCCGCCGACATAGCGCACTTGGATGGGATCAGAAGGCATCGTTAAATCTAAGCCGCTTCAAGCCTACTCACCAAATGAGAAGGGGGGTAGCCTCGATAGTCGTTGATTTCTCCGAAATCAAACGCCAGTAACCCATCCGGCGTTAGACCACAAAGTGAGCCAGGATTATCTCCTAGGTTCAGACGAGGACCGCATAGGCGCTCCCTGCCCGAATGAATAGACTGGACCAATCAGAGAAGCCTGACCGAAGACAGGCCGCCATCCGCACGGAAGACCTGCCCGGTGACAAAGTTCGCCCCGGGACCTAACAAATACTCTACAAGTGAGGCCATCTCATCCGGATCGCCCACCCGCTTGGCGGGGTGTCGGTCAGCGGATGCCTTGCGTTTCTCCTCTGTCCCAAGAAAGGAGGAAGCCAGCGGTGTGTCTGTGAGAGAAGGGGAAATGACATTTACCCGAATCTTCGGGGCAAGCTCAGCTGCCAGGGAGCGGCCGAGTCCTTCGACGGCTGCCTTGGCTGAGGCAATGCTAGCATGAAATGGCAGGCCCACCTGAGCGGCCACACTACCAAACAGCACAATCGAAGCCAGAGGTGCGCGTTTCAAGGCAGGAAGAGCGGCCTGGATGGTGTGCACAGCGCCGATCACGTTCACTCGATAGTCGCGCTCAAAGTCTTCCACGCTCAGTCGAGCGAGTGGCTTCAAATTAATCGTGCCAGGAAGGTAAACGAGTCCGTCCAGCGTCTGAGGAAGTTCTAAAGTCGGCAAGCTTTCAGCGTCGAACGGAATGTGAGTGACCTGTGAAGAGGTCTCCGGGCCTACTTGACGACTGGCCATGGTCAGCGAATGGCCTGCTGCAAGGAGTCGTTTCACTGTGGCTGCACCAATGCCAGTGTTGCCGCCGATCACGAGATAATGCTTCTTGGAGTTCATGTCTAAATGTTACGAATCCTGAACGTAAAAAGGCGCAGAGATCAAAAGATCCCTGCGCCCGGGGGGAAGAATAGGCGGAGCCTACTCTTTAGGGAGAATGACAGCGTCAATCACGTGGATCACACCATTGGATGTCACGACATCGGTCTTCACGACGTTAGCTCCGTCGATGGTGACCTTGCCATCAGCGACAGCGATCGTCGCCTTCTTACCGAGAACCGTAGCCACTTCGCCAGCCTTGACGTCTTTGGCCATCACTTTGCCGGCGACGACATGATACTTGAGAATGTTAGCGAGCTTCTCCTTGTTCTCTGGCTTAAGGAGAGTTTCCACGGTGCCCTCAGGTAGCTTTGCAAATGCAGCGTTGGTAGGAGCGAATACAGTGAAGGGACCGTCGCCTTTGAGTGTCTCTACAAGACCGCCCGCTTTGACTGCTGCGACGAGTGTCGAGAAGTCTTCGATTCCGGCAGCAGTGTCGACGATGTCGGCTGCTTTCTTGTCACCCTTGTGGTGATCTGCGATGGCGAGTCCAGCGAATGCGAATAGTGCTGCGGTAAGTGTAAGTAGTGAAGTTTTCATGTGTGTGGTCAGAGGTAACGTTGGATTCAGTTTGGTTAGGCGGAGATCGCGAATTGCTAACTCCGCCAGAGTCTGAAACGAGCGTCTTGCTTGGCCGGATTCATTTAGATGAAAGTATTCACCAAGTTTATTTCTGAAAAATCTCGTCCCCTCCATGGCTTTCAAAGCGTAGCGTCGGCACTCATGGCATCCTTACAAAGTCAGTCATCACGTATAGCGATTGTAGGAGCAGGTTGTTCAGGCTTGGCCGCTGCTTGGGCCTTGCGGGCTTCTTCTGCCGAAGTCACGATCTTCGAGAAGAGTCGCGGTTTCTCGGGTCGAGCGGCGACTCGTAGCGCGGAAGGTTGTCGACTGGACCTCGGAGCAAACTATTTCAGAGCGGAGACGCCAGACGTGCATGACCTCGTTTACAAGCATCTGCCTACGAAAGAGTTGATCGAGATTGCCAAGCCGGTTTGGACCTTTGATGCCGCAGGTGCGATCTCTCCAGGCGATCCCTTGTTAGACTCAGAACCGAAGTTGAACTACCGGAACGGGATCAGCACATTAGGTAAACTGATAGCTGCAGAAGTCACCGCCACCATTCATCGAGAAACGCACGTTTCCAAAGTCCTGCGAGTAGGTCATGAATGGATTCTTTCGTTTGCTGACGAGCGACCAGACTTCGTAGCTGACCGAGTCCTACTCACGATTCCAGCCCCACAAGCAGCTGCGCTCTTGGAGATGGATGGCTTTGAGCCAGCCGCTTACCATGCGCAGTTCGCCTATGCGTTAGCCTTCGAAGGTTCTCCTCCGGCAGATCGACCCTTCCACGCCCTTCTCAATCTCGATCGGGCCCATCCTATTGCTTGGCTTAGCTACGAGAATGATAAGCTGGGACATGTGCCCGATGGACAAACGGTGGTCATTGCTCAAATGGCACCATCCTGGACAGCCACTCACTACGACATGCCACGTGATGATGTCGCCAAGAGGATCGAAGAGCACGTGCGCGCTCTCCAGCCTAGTCTAACCACGCCATTGAAATGGTGGAATGGGCAGCGTTGGCGCTACGCCCATCCTCACACAGCCGCCGATGCTGAAGCACTCGCTGCGCTCGAAATGGACGGTCTCTTCTTCGCGGGTGACGCACTCTCGGGCAAAGGTCGTGTGCATCTCGCTTTGCAATCTGGGCTCGATGTCGGAGCGCGTCTGGTCTAGCGTCGGCGGTATGGCTTGCCCACCTAGCATCGAAACTCACGAAGAAGTCATGTTCTTCGACACTGATATTGGCGGTGTCGTTCATAACCTCGCCTACCTTCGTTTCATCGAGACAGCGCGTACGCGCTTAGCCGCACAGTTAGGCATGGCACTCAAGGAAATGGCCGAAACCCAGCTCTTCCCAGTCGTCACGCGAACAGAGATCGACTATCGCAAGCCCGCCACCTTAGGAGATCACCTTGTGGTGCGAGGCCAACTCGACACGTTTAATCGCTCTCGTTTCTGGTGCAAATTCGAGATTCGCCTGCGCGATGACGAAGAGAAACTCCTCATCACCTCTAGGCAATGCCTAGCACTCGTGCAGATGCCTCGGGGCAAACCCACCGCCCTCCCCAAATCCTGGCAACAGGAGTTCCCTGATTGCTACGGGCCCTCGTCTTAGTTTCCTGGGAATGGATCCGCCGTTAAACGCAGATGCATTTCCAAAGGCTCATGCACGATAGCAGGCGCCTCTTGCAAACTACCGTCGCTTGGCCAGGTCAACTCCTGATGAGCTGGAGCCAGCGTAGCGGTTGCCCAAGCGGCGGTCAGTCCACTGCCGATCCAGAGCGCCCCGAGCAGGAGTGAGCGTTTCCGGGAACCTTGGAAAGAGAGAATGGCACGCACGCGTTGTTCGAGCGCACTCTGGCGAGTGTTCGGCGAGGCCATGGCCAGGTAGAGACCGTTGGCCATGGCGAGACGCGGGGTGTTTGGGCGTTGGCTGAGATTCTTCGCCAAGGCAAGCAGATGCTTCGCGTAATGTGAGGGATCGGTGCCGCTGCTAAGCACGGCATGGTCACAGGCAAACTCGCGAGTCTGATGGAGGGACCGGTTGAGCATCCAGACTAGCGGATGGAACCAGTAGAGAGCGCACACGGATTGGCTCAACCACTGTGTCCAAAGGTCGCGCCGTTTGACGTGACCGATCTCATGGAGAAGCACAATGCGGAGCCGTTCAGCATCCCAAGTGGAAGCATCTTCTGGCAGAAACACACAAGGGCGAAACAGCCCTGCTGCCGCTGGTGATTGAATCATAGGGCAACGATACAAGGAAACCTTGCCGCGATAGTCGAGTGCCTCAGAAACCTCCGCGACCAAGCCGCGCCAGTAACCGGAATCAAGAGTCTCGCTCCGATCCCGCCAACGTTGCAATTGCCAGATCCCCACACTCTGACCAAGGGCGATGACGCCCATGCCGACAAACCAAATGGTCATGAGGCTTCCCAGCCAGTCTGAGGCAGTTTCAGGAGCTGTACTTGCCACAGCCGCGACCGGAGCGCTTAGCTCTGGTAGAAAGGGAACTTCAATGCGTGGCAAACACCAACTTAGTGGAAGCAGGGCAAGCCCTAACATGCCAGTGGTGAGAAGCACACAGCGAAAGGGAGCCGAACGCTTACGGCTCAACTGAAGGCCTAACCAAATCATGGCGACCAGCACCGTGCTGCGAATGGCCAAGCTGACTAACAAGTCTAAATGGACAGCGAGATTCATGATGCAGACACGGTTCCTTCCTCTTCTTCCACCCGATCTTCTTCGATGAGGCGATGAATCTTCTCGATCTCATCGGGTGTGAGTTTCTGATCTTTCGGATCGAGCAGAGCAGCGACGAGATTCTCGGCTGAGTTGTCGAAGAAGGTCGCTAACAGACTTTTCAAAGCAGATCGCTTAGCCCGGGAAGGGGCCACCGTCGGCGAATAGATGTATTTCCGAGAACGCTTCTCGTGCTTCAAGCAGCCCTTCTCTTCAAGAATCGTGAGCTGAGCCCGCACGGCTGAATAACTAGGAGGGTCCGGCATCGCCGCTTGCACCTCTGAGGCCGAAGCTGCGTTCAGCCGGTAGACGACGTCCATGATCTGGCGCTCACGACGCGACAATTGATCCGTTTGCATGGTGCTAATTTGTCTGCACTTCATCCGGGCGTCAAGAGACTTCCTTTGACGAAGATTAGGGAAAACCATGCGAAGATAGAAATAATACTGGTTGACCTTTCTCTAAACTGCTACTTTTCTAGCAATCAATGAGTGCCTGGAAAGCGTTGTCTCACAGTCTCCTTTGCGTTGGTCTCAGCCTGGGCATTATCGGGTGTACCACCGGTCCGCAGCTGGCCCCCAGCCCAGCGAAGTTGCCGCCAACTCCTGAAAACATGGGGGCAAAGTCGGTCACGCACCCTGGAGTCCGCGATGCTGAGCGCCGTCAGCGTAGGAGTTTGAAGCCTAGTGCTGGCACCGCGGAAACAACTGCCAAAGCTAGACCGGCTGCGTTCGATAGTCTTCAAAGTCCCAAGCGAGGTGGCTTAGCCACTGCGTTTGGAGAGCCGATCGATTCCGAGATTGATCATCAAGATTTCAAACGGGGTTTCCTTGCCAAGCCCTTTGCGGTCGGAGCTATCTATTACAATGACGCTCAGGGTGCCTCCTCTATGGCGAACCAATTGGGCAGACCCGTTCGGTTCAATGGCGACCTGCTCACTGCGGGTAAAGGTGTCTTGGACTGGGGGCTGAAATCACCTGGCAAGCGTGGTTATCTCGGTGGTTACTTGGTCGACGGGAAGCTCATTCTTGAAGGCCGAGAGAACGATCGCTACGCCGTTGTTCTCCGCAATAATACTAGGCAACCGTTAGAGTTCGTCGTCTCCGTTGATGGCCTCGATGTCATGGATGGCGAACCCGCTTCTTACTCGAAACGCGGCTACATCGTAGGTCCGAAACGCACGATGGAAGTGAAAGGGTTTCGCACGAGTACGAGCCAGGTAGCAGCGTTCCGATTTGGCCAAGTCAATGATTCCTACGCTGCTCTGCGACATGAAGACACCCGGAATGTCGGTGTCATCGGCGTCGCCATCTTTACTAAGAATGGCAAGAACCCCTGGGTCTTGCCTGACGAACTTCCTAAGCGGGACATGGCCAAGCCATTTCCTGGTCAGCGCTTTGCGGTCCCGCCCTACTAAGAGGGTACCGGCGGGCCGCGTCAGATCGCGGGTGTGTGCTTTTTAGAGGGGGCGCACACCCGCGCTAACGCGCTTTTCATTTTAAATGGATACTGCTATCACCCCCATGTGGCTGACGCAGACTTCCGATTCCAATCCTCCATTCCCGTGCTTCGCATGCTCGACGAAGCCAAGGCTAGAGCCTTCTACATTGACTACCTCGGTTTCGAAATTGCCTGGGAACATCGTTTCAATCCAGAGTTGCCGACCTCGCCCTTGTACATGCAAATCCATCTCGGAGACGCCGTAATCCATCTCAATGGCCACGCCGAGGAAGAGTCCCCGATTGCTGAAGTACGCATCCCCGCCCATGGTCTCGACGCTTATTGCGAGCACTTAAGAGCAAAGACAGTGTCAGGCGACCTGCCCACGGTTGTGGATCCTCGTTACGAGGGAAAGAACACCGACATGAATCTCTACGATCCTTCGGGAAACCTAATCACCTTCTGGCTTGCTAAGGAATCTGGCTAGCGAATTGCTCAAAAGGTGCTCTGCTTAAGCATGGATGATGCAGAGGAGAACTATGAATATCTCGGGCGCTACGCCATACCCGAAGTGAAGCGCCTTCTCGATGCGCTTGAAGAAGCGAAGATCGGTTTTGATGCCGCCTTTGATGACGGTGCCGGAGATATGAGCTTGTTCTCAAGCTATGGCACGGCTTCGGGAGTAGAAATCATGGTCGAAACTGCGCGGCGCCCCGATGTGGATCGTATTCACATGGAACTCTTCGGCTCCGCTCTTCCCGACCTCAGTATTTCACCGCTGTGGTCGCACCTGATTTGCATCAATGATGATGATCTTGCGCTGTGGTCGCGTCGTCGTGCTTCTTCTTCTCTGTGGCTTCGAGCACTTGGCCGAAAAACACGGCGTTGAGGTAGAGCTTGTTCGTGCCATACCAGAAGGCTCGGAAATTGGGGTTGTCGACGAAACCGATGACTGCGCCTTTGCCTAACTTATCGGCGACGATGCCGGCGCTGTTCTTGAAACGCTTGAGATTGTCTGCGTGGACGTAGCCGCTGATAAGGGGCTCTGCGGTGTAACGTAGAGGCGTCGTGTAGGCATTCTTGCTTGGGTGCATACGCAAGTTGCTGTTCCGGAAGACGGCGAGCTCTGCGTTATCATAACCGTAGCCTAACGGATGTGTGAGGTCGAGCTGAGCACTGAAGATGGCTCCGGAGGTGCGCCTAGAGTCTTCGTGATCATGATAGTCTGCGTAGGCTTGAGGTTCTACGGGAGGCTCTTCCTTCTTCTTCTCATCGTGTTCGTGTTTCTTCTCATCGTCACCAAAGCGGACTTTGAGTAGACCTTTCTCGGCTGCCCAGCGGGCGGCGCGCTTCTGGGTGATGAGGATGCCGCCGCGTTGAATCCAAGTCTTCAGTTTAGTGATCGTTTCCTCGGTAATCGTGGCATAACTCCCGTCGACGAGGAGCAGATGCGTGTAGCGGTGAAGATCAAGTTTGCCTAACTGAATGGTTTCAATGAGCGGCAACTGTACGCCCATCCGATGGTCCAACAGATGCCAGACTTCGCCTGCTTCGTAGTGACTGACGCCACTGCCGACAACTAAGGCAGGAGCGACCGGCTTGAGGACGCGGATGCGTGAGCTTCCTAAGTCGACACCTTGTTTAGTTAGGCCAGTTTCGATACGATGAACCTCGAGACCGACGCCATGCGAAATCTTAGCAACCTGCTCGGCTAGGTCATGGGTGGAGAGTTTCTGGCGAGCTGCGGGAATCAAGAGTGTGCCGCGCTTGAAGTCACGTTCGCCACTATCAGTCGAGAGATGGAGTGGGATAGTGGCGACGGCGACGCGAATAGAAGCTTGCTGTAACTGATAGAGCGCCTTGGGTGCCAGGTAGTCGCTCCATTCGATGGCATAGGCGTAGGCTTCTTTGAGCCATGGTTCTGTGACTTTAGGTATTGCGGCTTCATAGCTCTTGCCCAACCAATCCTCAGGCTCGTCAGCTACTTCGGCGAAGGGAATTCCAAAGGCCAGCGGCAGAGTCCAGGTGGAGACGTCATAGAAGATGTTGTCGGTAAAGGTGGTGCGCGTTTCGAAGAGGGCTTTGATCAACCGATACTGCGGCTGGGCCAGGGGCACGGCGTAGCTTGTTCCTGGTTGGAAGGCGTTCACGGTGGCTCCTAGGTGGTAGACCTCGATTTGATGATGCTCTAACAAGGTGAGCATTTCCTTAAGACGACTGGCGTCATTCGTTTCTCCGAACACGTAACCCTGGAAACTCTCTGCTTTCGCGAGAGCGATGCCATCTTTATAGAAACGTTGTTGATAGCCTAACAAGGAGAGGCGTTTTGTCACAGCGGCTTCCAACGTCGATAGCGAGGTGCGCACCTGGTTGCGAATGGAGAAAGCGAAGTCAAACTCTCCATGTGGAGATTCGCGAAGGTGGCCACGACTGCTTGCTTGCTCAAAGAGGATGCCGACCGCGCCATGCACATCAGGATAGGTCGAGCCCTTGCCATAGTAGAAGTCGTCGAAACGTTCCTCGGTGAAGTAGAGCGAGTTGATCTGGTCCAACGCTTTGGCGTGCTCTTCGGCGAAGGCTTCTGTTAGCTCGACGTTATCTTTGGGAGTGAGCGGGTGTTTGCGCTCGGGCACGCCAGGTTGAAAGAAGTAGGTCGCGTCTGAGCCCATTTCGTGAAAGTCCGTCAGGACATTGGGACGCCAGGTGTGGAATTTGGCTAGGCGCGCTTGTGATTCCGGGTGCTGCGCGAGAAGCCAGTCGCGATTGAGATCAAACCAGTAGTGGTTGGTGCGTCCGCCAGGCCAGACGGCATTGTGTTCGCGATGCTCTTCGTGAGGCACGCGTTGCTGACCTCGATGACTATTGGCCCATTGCGCAAAGCGTGAGAACCCATCAGGATTGAGGCAAGGATCTATGAGAATGACCGCACTTTCTAACATCGAGTCGATCGTATCTCCTTCGGCTGCTGCTAGGTGATAAGCGAGAAGCGGGACGGAATTGGCACCACTGGATTCGTCGCCGTGCACGCTGTAGCCCATGTTTACAATCACGGGCCAAGTTTCATCTGGCTTGGCTTCGCTCTCGGGATCGCCTAACTGAAGGTGTTGTTTCTGTATCTCGCCCAGTCGCTCGTGATTTCCTGGCGAGGTGACCGTGACGATGACCAAGGGGCGATGTTCATGTGTGCGGCCCGTTTCCTCAAAAGTGAGTCTTGGACTCTCGTCGCTAAGACGTTTGAGATAGGCGACTAACTGATCGTGCCGGAGATGCCATTCACCAACTTCATGGCCAAGGAACTCTCGCGGTGTCGTGATTGACTCATTGTAAGAAGTCCCGCTTGGTAAGAAATAGTCTATACCGCGAGGTTCTGCGGTGGCTGACGAGAGGGAGAGGAGTAGCGCGCCGAGGATGACAAGAGATCGCATTTGGGAACATAGCGCACCCTGGCCAAAGCGCTGCCATTGTCATAGACGGGGCCAAGATGAGTGGTGGATTTCCTCTGCGAACACCTCGTCGAGAAGCAAGGAGAACTGGGCATGCTAGGAGGAAACGTCTCGCCCTTGGTTGAGGCTGAATAGCACAAATTGATTGATTACATGGCATATCACTTGTATATACAATCATTGAGCTAAAAATTTAATCTTTACCCACCGACATCATGCACTCTTGGATGCGCACAGATCTCATTATAGCCGCCACTTTCGGCCTGGCTTTCATCACTCCGTCGATTGCCGATCCAGGCGATCTCGATTCCTCCTACCAACCTGAGGAAGAATCTCAAATCAACAGCTTTACCCTTCACAATGGCATGGCGATCATTCAGCGAGACGACGGAACCGTGCAACGACTGCAGGCAGATGGCTCCGAGGATAGCACCTTCTCATCTTCATCTGGCATAGAGATCTCGAGCTATCGAATTCCCCCTGCTCTGCACGTTTCAAATGAAGGCATTATTCTGGCCATTTACCCGCCTAGACTCATTGAGAGTGATGGTGCAGAGGTGCGCTTACTGGTGGAAATGGACGAATGGCGTTACCCTGAAGTAGTCGATGCCACCCTTCTTGCTGAAGGGGCGTCCTTGCTAGCATCCGTGTTTGGGATAGAGAAAGTCATCGACGCTAGCAGAGTGGTGAAACCTATTTCGCCGTCAGCTCAGGCATTGGGATCTGGTTCGACCCGTTGGAATAGGTTCGTCCCTGGAGATAACGGACACACCTATGTGATAGGTCATTTGATAGGAGGGACAAAGAACAAAGTGAACTTGGCACGATTGGATGCCGAAGGAAATGTGGATGAGACATTCCAGCCGCCAGCTCAGGAACACACGGCACTCGCTCTAGCACCTAACGGAGGGATCTACGTGGCTTTTGAAAGCAATGAGACGAGGCAACTTTCTGTCGCGCGACTTCGGAACGATGGGAGTGTCGATGATGGCTTTCCTCCTGTTACCTTTCCGGCGGACCATTTCTGGGAAGTCGGCAGCCTTTGCCTAGACCCGGTTTCCGGAGGTGTCTTTGTTGGACTCAGACGCGAAACCATGAGGACCGAAGTGGATACGTCCGAGACAACCATCTTTCACGTTGATGCTGCGAGCAAGGCGACTTCCTACTTCGATCAACGCATTCCGCTGTGGGGAGACGTGTTTCATATGGAATGGCATGAAGGCGCGCTCTATGTGTTAGGTGACCTAACAAGCCGCAACGGCAGTGCGTTGAATGTTGAGCGATCATTCGTTCGGCTAGACGCACAGATGGACGCCGAGGTCATTCCTCACATCGCCATCGCGCCGAGGGACACGACCGTACTTCTCGATCACTCGGTAACCTTTGACGCGAAAGCGTACGCGCTCGACGATCAGGTTAACTATCAATGGTATAAAAATGATATAGCGATAGCAGGAGCGTCGAACTCCAATCTATTACTTAGGCAATCTACCTACAGTGATGCAGGGAACTATCATGTCACCGCGATTGGTCGTGCGGGCACGGCGGCCTCGCCTTCGTTTCGTGTAAAGGTGAGTGGCAAAGTGAGCATCAGCGATCCAGCGTTCATGCGGGGAGTGGAAGTAAGGTTTGCGCCCGATAGACTACCCTGGCTGCAGCCAAACCCAATTGGCGACGGAAGGGTTTTGATCACGGGATGGTTCGACCAGGTGAATGGCCAGCCGTCTAGTGGACTCTTGCGTCTCCTTGCAGACGGCTCGTTGGATCCCACATTTCCGTTAGATTTACCGGTGAAGCCATGGGGCACTCTAAAACAGGGATTAAATGGCCATCTTTATGGGCGGTTTCAAGGAGTGTCTTCTAACCCAAACCACCCATGGGGACGGCTCAGTCCTGACGGCGAATTAGAGATCTTCGATTCACCGGAAGGTCACATGGAATCAGGCCTCCACATCCTTGAGATCCAGCGAGATGGTAAGATTCTTCGTTCGCTGAGCCCCCAGGATAACAGCTATGCGACAACCTTGTTTCGCTTTCACCCAGACGGAACGCTCGATGAGTCCTTTCAGCCGGTGCTCTTTGATAGCTTTACCGCAATTCAAAGTGCTAATGTGGTGGGACTGGCATTGCTTGACGACGGAAAGATCATCGTCGCTGGGCGCTGGGGAGGGATCCATGGTGAGGCTCCCGGTGAGCACTTCAATCGAGGCATTGTCCGCCTACTTCCCAATGGGGAAATTGATAGATCGTATTCCGTTAGATCCATCTTTGGGAAAGATTTCACCAACAATTCAAGGCTTCAGCAGGCTGGCGATTACTTCCTGCTCACCATGTCTGAGCGGCTGATCATGCTGGATTCAGAGGGGCTCCTTGAGCTCGAATTTCAATTGTCCGATGAAGAACACAAATATCTACAGGCGGTCGTCGGCCGAGAGGGCCGAGTCTATTTGGTGGATGATAGTGGGGACTTTCACAGACTCAACCGCGATGGCAGCATAGACCAAGAGATCGTGTTTGAAACTCCCGGGCATGATCACCCCCATGTAGGTTTGTACACTAGCGAGGAAGGACTAATAATAGCGGGAGACTTTGCGAATGTAGATGGAGACAGGTCTCGTATCCCCCTAGTGCATCTGCGAGAGACCAAGGACCTTCCAATCACCTTCGCAGATTCCAATCTTACACTAGCTATGCAACGAGCGTTAGGAACCGATACCGTCACGGTAGGAGACTTGGCCACCGTCACGGAGCTCAACTTGGACAATCAAAGTATTGTCGATCTTCGCGGGCATTGAGAATGCTACAAACCTAACAACTCTATCATTATTGGGCAACACCATCAAAGATCTCACTCCATTGCATGACCTGCCCTTAGAGAATGTGGAGATAGATCCGCGCTCCATGGACATCGTGCGGAGTCCCAATGGTTCTCTTAGCCTCTCTTGGCCGTCCCTGCCAAGCGAAAGCTATACCGTGGAAACCAGTGCCGATTTGATAGATTGGACAACCGTGATACCTACCGGAACACTGAACAGTGCCGAGGTTCCGCCAGCGCAAGCGACAGGGTTCTTCCGACTAGAGATCGTAGAAGACGCACGATGAATTCCTCAGTGAACCGAGAGGTCTTCTCCCAGAAATGAAAAGAGCCCGCGCGAGCAGATGCTCGGCGGGCTCTTGGGGGGAATTCTAATTGCCTAGGCTTACTCCGAGTCTTTGCCCTGGAGAGATTCGCCTGCAGATTCTAACGCTTCACCAGCTTTCTGCTTGGTAGCATCAACTGCGCCCGAAACAGAGTCTTTGGCAGCACCGAGCTTCTCGGCACCAGCGTCTTTCACAGCAGCAGCTTTATCAGCAACAGCTGATCCAGCGTCTTTCGCGGTGTCAACAACGGCAGCACCGGCGTCCTTAGCTGTGTCAGCAACAGCGGCTCCTGTATCGACCACTGCGTCTTTGGTAGCTACAGCAGCGTCTTTCGCTTTGCCCGCAACAGCACTTCCAGCGTTACCGATAGCTTCTGTTGCGGAGGAAGCTGTATCGACAGCGGCGTCCTTAAGATTGCCTGCGCCCTCTGCGATAGACTCGCCTGCATTGCCTGCAGCGTCGATGCCGTCCTTGGCAACTTCCGCTGATTTATCAACGACGTCTTTCGCTTTGTCACAGCTGACAAGGCAAAGAGCGGCTGAAGTGACGCCTAGAGTGAGGAGGGTAGATAGATGATTCATAGTAGTTGGGTTTATCTTGTGTTGGGGCCCAACTTCGACTCCCACACCCAATTCGCTACTACAAACTCAGCTGAACTTTATTGTGACTTTCCAGCCACCAACCGTGGCGACTAATCGTCGAACTGGCCAACTAATGCAGACACCGTAGCCTTGGCATCACCATAGAGCATGCGGGTATTCTCACGGAAGAAGAGCGTATTGACGAGGCCTGAGAAGCCAGCTCCTTGCCCGCGCTTAAGCGCAAAGACGGTCTTGGCTTCGTAAACATTGATGATTGGCATGCCGTAGATTGGGCTGCTTTCATCTTCACTCGCCGCAGGATTCACCACGTCATTCGCACCGATGACGATGGCAACATCGACAGTCGGCATGATTGGATTGACGGCGTCCATTTCGCAAAGCTGCTCATAAGGCACGTCGGCCTCGGCCAAGAGAACGTTCATGTGACCAGGCATACGACCAGCCACCGGGTGAATCGCGTAGCGCACTTCACAGCCGTTGTCTTCGAGAATGGCACCTAACTCTTTCACTGCGTGCTGAGCTTGGGCCACTGCCATGCCGTAGCCAGGAACGACGACAACGCTAGTCGCAGCCTCGAGGACATAGTAGGCGTCCTCGATCGTGATCGCTTTCATTTCACCTTCCACTTCAGCGCCGCCAGATGAAGCACCGCCAAAGCCAGAGAAGAAGACATTGCCTAACGTGCGGTTCATCGCCTTACACATGATGACGGTGAGAATGAGTCCGCTAGCGCCGACGAGACAACCAGCCACAATCAAGACGTTGTTCAGAATGACGAAACCAGCAGCTGCCGCAGCGAGACCGGAACAGCTATTCAAGAAGGAGATGACGACTGGCATGTCACCACCGCCAATAGGAATGACTCCCAAGATACCTAACAAGAGCGCGATACCCATAACGACGTAGAATGCGGTCGTCGCGTTGCTCCCAGAGTAATTCATGCTCATGAAGACGCCGAGTCCTATCAGAGCGATAAACAAGATGGCATTGATCGCATTCTGCCCAGGGAAGTTCGTCGGCGAACCGCCCATCTTACCGGACAACTTCAGGTAAGCCACGAGGCTTCCGGTGAAAGTGATGCCACCGATGAGGATGGCGAGCACGATAACGAAGACCGTGAAGGAAGGATTCTGATAGGAAGTGGAGACCCAGTCTAACTTGTCACCACGCGCATACTCTGCCCAACCAACGAGGAGACTGGCAAGTCCGCCGAAGCCGTTGAAAAGCGCCACAAGCTCCGGCATGCCGGTCATTTGCACGCGTTTCGCCCAGATAAAGCCGATGATGGCGCCTAGCGCAAGGCCACCGATAATGAGGCTGTAGCTAGTGATGATTTCGCGATTCAGCAGCGTGACGATAACCGCCAAGAGCATCCCGAGTGAAGAGAGAAAGTTGCCACGGCGGGCAGTCGAGGCATTGCCGAGCATCTTGATCCCGAAGATAAAGAGGATCGATGCCGCAATGTAAGCGAGGTTAATAAATTCCTGCATGGTCAGCGAAAGCTAAATTACTTGTTAGGCTGGTTGTCTGCCTTCTTCTTTTTAAACATGCCGAGCATGCGATCCGTCACGAGATAGCCACCGACCACATTGATCGTAGCGAGCACGAGCGCTCCGAAACCTAGCCACTGAGCAAACGGCCCGCTTTCCATCGAGCCAGAAGCAAGCAGCGCTCCTACGATGGTGATGCCAGAGATGGCGTTCGAACCCGACATGAGTGGCGTGTGCAACTGCGAGGGTACTTTGGCAATGAGCTCGAAGCCAAGAAAGGCAGCGAGGACAAAGATGAAGAGGAGGAGAATGAGTACTTCCATGACTTACAAACTGGTAGGTGAATCCGTGAGGGTGAACTCAGCTGTTCTTGAAACGTTCGTGAACGATGTTTCCACCGTGAGTGATGACGGAACCCTGAAGGATCTCGTCTTCGAGGTCGATGGGAGGAAGCGCTTTGGCTTCACTATCCCAGAAATGCTCGACGAAATTCGTGAGATTGGCTGAATACATCTGGCTGGCATGCTGTGGCACGCGGCATTCGAGACGACCTAGGCCAATGATCCGGACGCCGTTGTCTGTGACGACTTCTTTATCCAGTACCGTGCCGTCCACATTACCTCCACCTTCAGCAGCGAGATCGACGATGACGCTGCCCGGGCTCATTCCCGCGACCATCTCTTTCGTGATGATCACTGGCGCTTTGCGGCCGAACAACTTCGCCGTCGTGATAACAATATCTGAGCGCGAGCAGACTTTCGCCATGCCTTGGCGCTGTTTCTCGATCTGCTCAGGCGTGAGTTCCTTGGCGTAACCTTGTGCCGTTTGGCCCGTTTCACCGATATCGATCTTTACAAACTTCGCACCGAGTGACTTCACCTCCGTCTCGACGACGGGACGAGTATCAAAGGCTTCGACGCGGGCTCCGAGACGTTTGCCTGCGGTAGCAATGGCCTGAAGACCAGCCACACCCACACCGACAATAAAGACGCGGGCCGGTGACAAAGTCCCTGCCGGAGTCATCATCATCGGAAAGATCTTCGGCAGACGATCCGCAGCGAGCACGACCGCTTGGTAACCAGCGAGGCTCGCCTGAGAACTCAGCGCGTCCATCTTCTGAGCCAGCGTGCTGCGAGGCATCATTTCCAGACTCACTGAAGTGATCCCCTTGGAAGCAAAGCGCTCTATCAGCGGGCGCTCATTAAAAGGATCTAGGAAGCTAAGGTGGATCGTACCCTTCTTAAGAGCGTCCACTTCCGCGACCGGGGGTTTGCCCACGCGGAAGACGACATCAGCAGCGGCGAGGCCAGCCATACGGTCTTTCTGAATGGTCGCACCCGCCTCCTCGTAGGCTTTGTCTGGCCAAGAAGCTTTGTCACCGAGACCAGATTCGACGGAGACCTGAGCACCGAGATTGACCAAACGTCCCACGGTTTCAGGGACCAGGGCGGCACGGGTTTCCTGAGGATCGGTTTCCTGAGGCGCGAAGATTTGCATAGGGCCCGTGATTTAAGCCGAACCGCCTCTTGTGGCGAATAGTTTTTTTAAGCTGAGTTTCGGCAGCAGCAAGAGAGCCCGAATGTCGAGCGTGGCCATTCGCTTCTAGCAGCCAATAGACTACTGCGTTAGAGGCTGCAAAGACAGCTCCACGCGACGATTCTGCTGGCGCCCTTCAGACGTGTTGTTATCGGCGATCGGATACTGCGGGCCATAACCTTGCACATAGAGACGGCGAGGATCAACAGCTTGATTGCGCAATACATCGGCGACGCTCGTAGCGCGACGCATAGAAAGATCGTCATTATTCGCACGATTGCCGGTGCTATCCGTATGACCGGCCACATCGACTAACGTACGGTCATACTCTTTGAGGACTTTGCTAACTGAAGTCAGGACGGCATAGGATCCCCGACTGATCTCCGCGCTATTCGTCGCGAAGGTCACATTTCCTGGCATGTTCAGAATGATCTGGTTTCCTTTCCGAGTCACGCTCACTCCTGTGGATTGCAGCTCGCGGCGAAGCTTCTCCTCCTGAGCATCCATGTAGCTACCGATACCGCCTCCAGCCAACGCTCCGATACCACCGCCAACGAGCGCGCGTTTCCGACTCTCTTTACTATTATCCCCACTAAGCGCACCGATAGCCGCGCCACTCACGCCACCCAAGATCGCACCCACAGCCGCTTTGCTGATCTTAGGTTGCCCCGTGTAGGGATCGATGACTTGGCAAGAAACAGCAAAGACTGAGCAGACTAGAAGTGAGACGATTGGTTTGAGAAAGGTGGTCATGTGACGTTGGACGATTAATGATGAAGAAAGATTCAGGCGCGATGCTAAGACGTTAGTTAGACAAAAGCTTGTCGCCGAATACCGCTCCCACAGCTGAACCTTCAAAGCCAGCGGAAAGGACCCACCGGGCTGATTCCTTCCAACACAAAGCTTGTGTGAGACCAGGGAAGCCCACATACTCCCCGCATGAACTCAGTCGCAAACTCACTAAAGTCCTTCACATCACTCGTTCCACTCTTCATTCTCGCAAATTGCGCCAGCGTTTCCCAGCCGGCATCCACTGGAAATGCGCCCGCTCCACGAGACGGTCTCTCTGCATCCTCAGCAGCCATTTACTCACAACAAGAAGATGGCCAGTGGCAACAAACGCGCCTCGATCTAGAAGCCGCCACTCCGACACTGCAAGACGGCGCCTTCGTGCTCACCGCAGAAGCCAATACCTCTGTCTGGGGCTTCAATCCCTACACCGGCAACTACGACAAACAGATCAGCAAATCCGGCACTCAAGCTACTCCCACCGCACGGCGTTCAGCCAAGATCTCTTTCGACGGCGCTGAGGACAGCATGAAGATGGTATCCGCTGGCCACGGTGCCAGCTGGCCAAATCAAGACGTCATCAGCGTCGCACTCCAGATCAATCCTGATCCAGGTACCAGCGCCGCGGCAGAACTTCCTGATGGCAGCGCCGTCACGGTGAAAGCCGTCGCCAACGTCGCACAACGCACCATGTCCGTCTCGAAGAGCTGGACCTTAAAGATCCAGCCAGAGCAAGACCCGCAGTTGGTCGCTGCAGAGTAGTGCTAAGCGCTAGTTGGGATAGACTTCGCGAGTTCTGGAGAATCTAGCGCTTTCACCACTTCATGAATGATTCCAAAGAACACATGCTCAGCGAGACTGGTTGATTCCGGTGCGGAGGAATACATCCCCCACTGGCGATCAGCATGCTTCCACGGAAGCGGCCTCGTCACCAGCGTCTGTTCCGCGACCTCTTCGCGGGCGATCCATGGTGCCAGCAACCCAATGCCCATCCCGATTCGTGCCATCTCTTTGATCGCAGCCATCGATCCGACCTGAAGATGCCCTCGCAGGCGGCTCTTCATTTCACCGAACCCACGCGCGAGCAGCTGATACGTTTCGCTTTCGCGGCTGTAGAAGATGAAATCCTCATCATCGAGATCAGCAGCAGTGATAGACTCACATTGCGCTAGAGGATGAACGGGCGCCATGGCCATCGCGATCCTATCCTTGAAAAGCGGGCGAAAGTAGTGGCTCGACGTGCCTGAGAACTCCATCCCCACGGCCACATCGATCTCGCCGGTGCTGAGTAGACTAAGTAGATCGCGGGTGTCATCGGTCGAAATAGTGATCTCGTAGTTCGGAAAGCTCTCGCGAAATTCACGGAGAACAGCAGGCAGCACCGCATAACTGATGGTCGTCGTTGCCCCGATAGAAAGTCGACCATGGCCCGGATGACGAATAGCCTCGACCACATCCACGGCACTTTGCATGCGCCTGAGGACATCAAGCGCGTAGGGATGAAATTTCGCCCCAGCCGACGTGAGCCGGACAGCCTTGCCCTGGCGCTCAAATAAAGCCATGTCCAACGTAGATTCGAGCGCTTTGATCGAGTGACTCACAGCAGACTGCGTCAAATGCAACGCACGTGCCGCCGCTGTAAAGCTTTGGTGACGAGCGAGTTCTTGAAAAGCTCTGAGCTGTCGGGCGTCTAATAGTTCCATACAATAGGTGAATCTAGAGCTTCTTCCCGAGCAGGATGTAGACCAATTGAGACTGAATGGCACAGAATTCGCTGTATCTCGCTAGTGACCTATTCTCATTCGCCACTAAGAATCGGATTTGTGCCGCTCATCGACTGCGCTCCACTCGTACTCGCTAAAGAGTTAGGCTATTTCAAAGAGGAAGGGCTCAACGTCAAACTGGTCCGAGAGCCCGGCTGGGCCAGCATACGGGATAAAGTTGCCTACGGCGAGCTAGATGCCGCTCATGCGCTCGCTGGCTTGTGCTTTGCCATCTCTTGGGGACTAGGTGTCCTCGCCCGACCGTGTGTAACCGGCTTCCTCTTCAACTCCCACGGCGACGCGATCACTCTATCAAAGCGCTTGATTGATGCTGGTGTCAAAGACGCGCCATCCCTAGCAGCGCATGTGAAGACGCTAGAAGAGTCGCGAAAGTGCACCTTCGGCATTCCTCACAAATTCAGTTCGCATCATTTCCTCCTCCGCCATTGGCTGAGATCTGGTGGACTTGTTCCCGAAAGCGATGTGGATATCGTCACCCTACCACCTTCACAAATGACTCGCTGCATTGAAGCAGGTTATCTTGACGGCTTCTGCGTCGGTGAACCTTATAATACAGAGGCGATCGAAAGAGACATCGGTTCTGTCGCGGTGACATCGGTAGATCTCGTGCCCATGCATCCTGAGAAAGCCCTCTTGGTTCCAGCAGCGTTCGCCGAGCACCGTGCCGATGAACATCATGCGTTGATGCTCGCAATCCTAAAAGCCTGCCTCCTATGCGACTCCCTCGAAGGCCGTGAAGAAGCCGCTAAGATCCTTTCACGCAGACCCTACTTAGACTTGGATACGAAGATTCTTCGCGCCAGTCTGGGTGCCGATCGACCTGAGTTTCACGTCTTCCATGGAGCCACCGTGAATCGCCCATCACCCGACAAAGCCAACTGGCTCGTCAACCAAATGCGTTTAGCCGGAATGTTGGAAAGCCTAAAACCTGCAAGCGGTCCTAAGGTCAACGAGATCTTCCGAGAAGATCTTTATCAGTCTCTCGCACTCACACTAACCAACGCGGGAGCCACTGCTTGACCTATCAATTCCATTCATAGGCGAGATGATTTCTTTGCACGAGGCCAGTCTCATTGCAAAGCCCTAGCGGCACAGATGCCGCTCCGAGGGGATTTGAAGATTCAATCAGATCTCCCTCACTAAATGATAAACAATCCGTTCAGTAAGTTACTGCCATCCCTAAGATGCGCTTCGGCGCTCGCTCTCACCTCCACCGGGCTCATCGCTGGCGAACAGCCTCCCATCATGGAGGAGGAGTTCGTTCCAGAAGAGTCTGGAAGTTACGCTTTCAGCGATCTCTTCACCCCAACTCTAGACCTCCGGCTCCGCTATGAGTATGGCGATCAAGATCCGCTTGAAGACTCACACGCCGCCACGCTTCGTGCTCGTGTAGGCGCCAAATTGAACGAGTGGAATGGTTTCACCGGCTTGGTCGAGCTCGAAAGCACCCTATCCGCGGATGATGAATCCTATCGTGCGGGAAGCGTCAGTGGACCGACCGATCATACCATCATTGCCGATCCAGAGTCCGTTGAAATGAATCAATTGTGGCTTGGATATACTATCGGAGACACCACGATCAAAGCGGGGCGACAGCGCATCATCCTCGACAACGCCCGTTTCGTTGGCAACGTCGGCTGGAGACAGAACGAGCAGACCTATGACGCCATCAACGTCACCACGAAGCTCTTTCCAGACACCGTCGTGTCTTACAGTTACATCAATCGCGTGAATCGGATCTTTGGTTCGCAACGCAAAGCGGCCGCAGGTCAGAACGACTTCGACAGCAACAGCCACCTTCTCAATGCGGCCTACTCGGGCATTCCCAACACGAAAGTGACTGCCTATGCCTACCTCCTCGATCTCGAGAACAAAGCTGGCAACGCTCAGAGCAACAACACCTTCGGTCTCTCGATCTCAGGCATGTACCCCCTGTCAGATTCATTAAAACTGAAGTTCCTGGCTGAATATGCTCACCAAACAGACGCCGCAGATAGCCCGCTCGATTACTCTGCTGACTACTACCATGTCTACGTAGGTGGTGTGTTTGATAAGTTCGACATCGGTGTGGGCTTCGAATCCCTCGGCACCGATGATGGCACCGCCTTCCGGACGCCGCTCGCCACGCTTCACGCTTTCAATGGTTTCGCAGACAAGTTTCTCGGAACGCCTGCTGGAGGCCTGCAAGATCTCTATGTGTCTGCTGGTGTGAAGCTGCCTGCCGGGTTCGCGCTCAAGGCTGGTTACCATCACTTCTTCGCAGATGACGACAGCTTCGGTGCAGACAGCTACGGTGATGAAATCGACCTCGTCCTGATCAAGAAGATCAATGCCAACGCGACCTTCGTTTCCAAGGTCGCCTACTACGACGCAGACGAGTTCGCCACGGACACCACCCGCTTCTCCGCAGAGCTTAATTTCAAGTTCTAAGAAACCCATGAACCCTGCTCATGGGTGCCATGAGATCTATTCACGCCGTCTATCGGCACGAATCGAGCGCATGGCACAACTGAAGCTATTCCCCAACACAACCTGCCCAATCTCAGCATTTCCCATTTTATGAAATCATCCTACCTCAGCTTGTCGGCCACCGCGCTGGCAGCCCTCTTCCTCTCCTCTTGTGGAAAGAAAGAACCCGTCGCGGCAACGCCGTCCGCTCCCGAATCGCCAACCCCACCGGCTTCATCTCCATCCGCACCGCCCGCACCTGATACAGGTGGCGTGGAGTTCCTCGACATTGAGAAAGACACCCTCAAGTTTGGCTTTATTAAACTAACAGACTGCGCACCTATCGTCATCGCCAAAGAGAGAGGCTACTTCGACGACGAAGGTCTCAACGTCGCCGTCGAAGCTCAAGCGAACTGGAAAGAACTCCTCAACCGCGTGATCAATGGCGACCTCGATGGGGCCCACATGCTTGCCGGTCAACCCATCGGTGCCACCGTCGGCTTCGGCTCTCAGGCTGACATTGTCACTGCCTACAGCCTCGACTACAACGGAAACGGCATCACCGTTTCCAACGACATCTGGGCAAAGATGAAGCCAGCCGTGCCGAAAGACTCTGCAGGCAAGCCCATCCACCCGATCAAGGCCGACGCGCTCAAGCCGATTGTCGACGAGGCCAAAGCTGCGGGAAACAAGCTCAAGATGGGCATGGTTTTCCCTGTTTCCACACACAACTACGAGATCCGTTACTGGCTTGCTGCGAGTGGGATCAATCCTGGCTTCTACTTTGATCCCGCCACGAACCAGGTCGATGTGCCAGGCTTCCTCAACGGCGACGTCGAACTCTCTGTCACGCCTCCGCCACAAATGCCGTCCGTCCTCGAGGCCGGAACCATCTGTGCCTACTGCGTGGGTGAGCCATGGAATCAGCAAGCCGTTTTCAAGAAGATCGGCGTGCCCGTCACCACCAACTACGACATCTGGAAGAACAACCCTGAGAAGGTCTTCGGCGTCTCCAAAGAGTGGGCAGACAAGCACCCCAACACTTGGTTAGCCGTGACCAAAGCGCTCATTCGCGCCGGTAAATGGCTCGATGCTAGTCTCGATAACCGTAGGGAAGCCGCGAAGATTCTTTCCCAGCCTAACTACGTCGGCGCTCCCTACGAAGTCATTGCCAATAGCATGACCGGCACCTTTGAGTTCGAGGCGGGTGACAAACGTCCCATGCCGGACTTCAACGTGTTCTTCCGCCACAACGCGTCCTACCCCTTCTACAGCGACTGCGTCTGGTTCCTCACCCAGATGGTTCGCTGGGGACAGATTCCCGAGCAGAAGCCTGACAGCTGGTACAAGGAAATGGCCACGAAGATCTATCGTCCAGACATCTACGAGAAAGCTGCCAAGATGCTCGTCGCTGAAGGCAACGCCGAAGCAACGGACTTCCCATTCGGCACGAATGGCTACCGCGCTCCTTCCAAGGAGTTCATTGATGGCAATCTCTATGATGGCACCAAGCCTAACGATTACGTCAAGAGCTTCTCCATCGGCCTAAAGTAGGCCACCCCACTTTGTGATCGAAGTGTGTGCTTCGCTAGTAACAAGCCTCCTGGCCCGTGCCAGGCCGGGAGGCCTTCTAGATCATCTAGAACTCTTTGACCCGACCAACCCACCGCAAGATGAATACCGCCTCTGCCACCAATCCCTCCTCCGTAGGTGAATCACCGTCTCTCAAGAAGAAATGGACCTACAATCCTAACAAAGTCGCGCACACGCTCGATAAGTTAGGCCTCGGCTATTTCTCGCCATTTGCCCGCCTCATTGGTCGCGATGAACCTGCCAAACAGGTCACGACCATCGCGCAGAATACCTTTCTTCCGATCCTCGCCTTTCTCGTCGCCCTCTTCTTCTGGCAGCTCTGCTCTGGCACTGTCAAAACAGACAGCCAGAAGATTCCCAGCCCTGCAGAAACGTGGAGCGCCTGGAAAGACATGTTAGCCTTCTCAGCAGCAGAGAAGGTCAAAGAGAAAGACTACTACATCTCTCTAAATGAACGCGTCGCCAAGTTCGAGACCATGGCTTTCCAAGCTCGAGAGGCCGGTCAAACCAAACGCGCCGAGTCGATCGAGAACCGCATCGGCAAAGAGAACGCCAAGGTCTATCAAGGCACGACGACCTTCTTTGACCAGATCGGGATCTCTATTCTCACGATCACCGTCGGCTTTATCCTAGCCACCCTCATCGCCGTGCCACTCGGGATCCTATGTGGCCTATCCAAATTGGTAAACACGGCGCTGAACCCACTCATCCAGCTACTCAAACCGGTTTCGCCACTAGCATGGTTCCCAATCGTCTTCGTCTTTACCACTTGGGGCATCGATCAAGCACCAGCCGCCAGCCTTTGGCAACGAGCGCTCTTCACCTCCGCAGGGGTGGTTACCCTATGCTCTCTCTGGCCAACGTTGGTCAACACCGCCGTTGGAGTTGCCGCTATCGATAAAGACCACCTCAATGTCGCCAAGGCACTCAAGCTCGGCTGGTTCAAACGTATCTGGAAGATCGTCTTACCCTCTTCACTTCCCCTCATCTTCACCGGCCTCCGGGTTTCGATCGGTGTCGGTTGGATGGTGCTCGTCGCGGCGGATATGATGTCTCAGAACCAAGGTCTCGGAAAGTTCGTCTGGGACATGTATCAGAACGGCGACACGGCAAGCACCGCTCAGATCATCATCGCGGTGTTCTTCATCGGCGGCATCGGTTTCCTGCTAGACAGGATTATGCTAGTCTTCCAACGCCTCGTCACGTTCGAAGAACAAACCATCTAATCTCCTCACATGAGCTATCTCAATCTCAAGGGTGTCCACAAGCACTACGGTTCAGGCACTGCCAAAACCGACATCCTATCCGACATCAATCTTAGTGTTAAGAAAGGTGAGTTTGTCTCCATTGTCGGATATTCCGGCACGGGCAAGACCACTCTCATCTCACTCATGGCCGGATTGGAACCGCCTGATGCGGGCACCATCGATGTCGACGGCACTCCAGTCGAAGGCCCTAGCCCACAACGCGGCGTGGTCTTCCAGAATTACTCGCTGCTTCCGTGGTTCACAGTCAAAGACAATGTCGCTTTGTCAGTAAACGAAGTCTACAAGGACGCCACCAACGAAGAGCGACAGCAAAGGATTCTTGAATCCGTCCAGCAAGTAAACCTCACGCCAGCCTTGGGCAAGCGTCCTGGCGAACTCTCAGGTGGCATGCGTCAGCGCACCTCGGTCGCACGCACGCTAGCCACCAATCCTGACATTCTCCTTCTTGACGAGCCACTCAGCGCGCTTGATGCCCTGACTCGTAGTGTCATCCAAGACCAGATTCTCGATATCTGGAAGGAACGGAATCAGACCATCGTCCTCATCACAAATGATGTCGATGAAGCTCTCTACATGGCAGACCGCGTCATTCCGCTAAGCATTGGCCCCAACGCAACTCTTGGTCCGGAAATCCAAGTGGATCTGCCACGCCCCCGCGATCGCCGCGAGCTACATACCAACCCGAAGGCACGCAAGATGCGTCACGAGATCATCAGTTACCTCCTGTCTGAGAAGGACAAGGAGCGCCGCCTACAAAAGTCCGCACCGGTTACCTTGCCTAACATCTACCCCATCGATATCTCGATGCACAAACCGTCTTGGTTCCTCGGACTTCGTCCAAAGAAACGCAAAGTCCTCCAATCCTAGCTCTAACGACCATGTCCTACTTCGAATGTATCAATCTCGGCAAGACTTACAAGACACCCACAGGTGATGCCGTCATCGTCCAAGACTTCAATCTGAAGATACAGAAAGGCGAATTCGTCTGCATCATCGGTCACTCAGGCTGTGGCAAATCCACGGTGTTGTCCATGGTCGCTGGCCTCAATGAAATCTCTGATGGCTCCGTCGTGCTTGGCGAACGCGAGATCAACGGCGCAGGTCCAGATCGTGGCGTCGTCTTCCAGTCACCTTGCTTGCTTCCCTGGATGACTGCTTATGAGAATGTGATGCTAGGCGTGGATCAAGTTTACTACCACGCCACCAAAGAGGAGCGACGACAAATCGCCACCTACTATCTCGCCATGGTGGGTTTGGCAGGAAGCATCCACAAACGTCCCGGGGAACTCTCCGGCGGCATGCGCCAGCGCGTAGGTCTCGCCCGCGCCTTTGCCCTGTCTCCGCGCATGCTACTCCTTGATGAACCTTTCGGCATGCTCGACAAACTAACTAAGTTCGAACTTCAACAGGCCCTTCTCGATCTCTGGAACCGCGAACGCCTCACGGCCATGATGGTGACTCACGACGTCGATGAAGCCATCTACCTGGCCGACCGTATCATCATGATGACCAATGGCCCGGCTGCAGGCATCGGTGACATCCTTTCCATCAAGTTCGATCGGCCACGCGATCGCGCCGAGATCATGGATACCGAACTCTACTACGAATACCGCGATCACCTGATGACTTTCCTTGAAGAACGGGCTGAACAACAGCCCATCAAAGTCGCCTAACACACCTTTATGGGACTCCCCGAAATCCCCACCTCCGCACCCTTCTCCGACGCCCAACGCCTCTGGCTGAACGGCTACCTCGCCGCGCTCTTCTCCGAGCCGGCCATAGCTTCCACACCCAAAGAGCGCGTCCACGTGCTTTACGCTTCCCAATCCGGCAATAGCGAAGCCCTAGCAGAAGACTTCGGAGAACAACTCGTGAGCGCTGGCTTCGACGCACCGGTCTCCGCCATGGACGAGTTCGACGCGGCGGACTTGAGCAAAGAGAAGACCGCTCTGATCATCTCCAGCACCTGGGGCGAAGGCGATCCCCCTGACAATGCCGTAGATTTCTGGGAAACGATCAGTAGCGACAACTTCAACCGACTAGAAGGCCTCAACTACGCCGTGCTCGGCCTCGGCGATACGAACTACCTCGAGTTCTGCGGCATGGGAAAGCGGTTTGACCAACGCTTCGAAGCCCTCGGCGCCACCCGCATCGCCCCGCGCGGTGACTGCGACACCGACTACGAAGAAACCGCCAACGCCTGGTTCGCAGCAACGTTAGATGCTCTCGGCACGACAGTCACTCCCAAAGAACCCGCTAAGGAAGAGGCCACCACCTACTCCAAGAAGAATCCGTTTCCAGCCAAGCTGTTCACCAATCGCCAACTCAACGCCGACGACGCCGCACGGGACACGCGGCACTTCGAGTTCAGCCTCGAAGGTTCCGGAATGACTTACGAAGTTGGCGATGTCCTTGGTGTCTATCCAAAGAATGATCCCGATCTCGTCGATGAACTCATTTCCGACCTCGCTCTCGATCCTAACGCACCCATCGGAGATGAAACCCTGCGCCAAGCACTCATCAACCACTACGACGTCCGTGCAGTCAGTCAGTCACTCCTCAAAGACTGGCCCGTCCCCGTCGAAGGCGAGTTCCACGAAGTCATCGACCTCGTCAAGTCCACCAAGCCCAACTTCAAAGACGCCAGCACCTTCGTTTCTCTGTTAAGGAAGCTTGGCCCCAGACTCTACTCGATCTCATCCAGCCCCAAAGCGCACCCTAACGAAGTGCACCTCACGGTCGCTAAGGTGACCTACGACTTCAACGGTCGCCCACGCAAAGGCGTCTGTTCCACCTACCTCTCCGATCGCGTGAATGGCGATGGCGATGGCACTGTCCCAGTCTTCCTACAAACCGCAAAGCACTTCAAGCTTCCCACCGATCTCAATACGCCTGTCATCATGATAGGCCCTGGCACCGGCATTGCCCCCTTTCGCGCTTTCCTCGAAGAACGCGCCGCCACCAAGGCGCCCGGCAAGAACTGGCTCTTCTTCGGCAACCCTCACGAAGCCACTGATTGGTTCTACCGCGAGGAATTCGAATCCCTGCGTGAACGCGGTGTCCTCAACGAACTCAGCCTCGCCTGGTCACGCGACCAAGACACCAAAGTCTACGTCCAAGACCGCATGCGCGAATCCGCCGCTCAACTCTGGCAATGGCTCAAAGAAGGCGCCCACGTCTACGTCTGCGGCGATGCCAAACGCATGGCCAAAGACGTCGACGCCGCCCTCCACCAAGCCATCGAAGAACACGGTAACGTCAACGCCACCGACTACGTCGCCGAGATGAAGAAGGCCAAGCGTTACCAACGCGACGTCTACTAAGGCCACTAAAGCTGGGTTATCCGCAGATTACGCAGATTTGCGCAGATGGTTGACGATAGTGCTATTATTGGCGCATGAGTCAAGATTCAGAGACCTACGCCATCATCGGAGCAGCCATGACCGTCCATTCCGCGCTGGGCCATGGATTCCTCGAGCCGGTCTACCAAGAAGCCTTGGAACGTGAATTCGTCTCTCTTGGAATCCCCTACGAGCGCGAGGTCTCCCTTCCTATCCACTACCGAGGCCACCCCCTCAACGCCACCTACCGAGCCGACTTCCTCTGCCACGGTAGCATCATCGTAGAACTCAAAGCCCTAAAGCAACTCACAGGAACCGAAGACGCCCAAGTCATCAACTACCTCAAAGCCTCCGGCCTCCACAAAGCCCTCCTCCTCAACTTCGGAACACCCTCACTCCAACACAAACGCCTAATACTATCATAAAAGCCTATCCACAGATTACGCAGATTTACACAGATGGCTTATCAAAAATCTCCCAAATAATCTGCGCCCATCTGCGCCCATCTGCGTAATCTGCGGATAAAATCTTCGTCCCAATCCCCCATGAGCCACATTCATACCTCCCATGAATGGTTTCAAGAACACACCAAGCTAGTTCTGCGGAAGCTGGCACGGAAGACGCATCCACGATCTACATGCTCTCCATCCCTGACAAAGTCGCCGGTGAACCAGTCTCCGGCGACCAACAGGCCTACCTAGATGGCTTCTTCTCCGGCCTACGAAATCGCGGCCTCACCTTCGCCGATGCCGAACCCGAAGCCGGACCGCAGCCTAAGAAGAAACCGAAGGTCATTCCCGAAGAGAAGCTCAAGCAAGACCTCCATCCCTTCGATGCCTTCCCCATCTTGCGGAAACGCGCCAGAGCTGAGGAAGCCCCAGAGAAAGAAGACATCTTCCGCTTCAAGTGGAACGGCCTCTTCTGGCTAGCGCCCATGCACGAAGGCTACATGTGCCGACTGCGCATGCCAGGGGGCACCGTGAGTTCCTCACAGTTACGTGAACTCGCCTCTATCGCTGACGACATCGCCTGGGGCTACTTACAGATCACCACGCGAAACAATTTCCAAGTGCGTGTGATCAAACCCAAAGACACGCCCGAACTCCTCAGGCGAATCCAAGACTGCGGTCTACACTCACGCGGAGCAGGCGCAGACAACTTGCGAAACTTCACCGCAAGCCCCACCGCAGGATTCGATCCTTATGAGTTGATCGATGTCATGCCCCACATCAAAGAACTGGCGCACTACATCATCAATCACAACGAGTTCTACGACCTACCGCGAAAGTTCAATGTCTCCATCGAAGGCGGCGGCCTTTGCCGTGTCGCCGAGGATACCAACGACATCGGTCTACGCGCCTTTCGCCTAAAGGAACCTCCAGAAGGCCACCCACTCCACGGCAAGGTCACCGAGGGAATCTACTTTCAGATCCTGTTAGGTGGGGTCACCGGCCATCTTGAATTTGCCGAGAACTGCGGCGCCATTTGCCGAGCTGAGGATGCGGTCGACGTCATCGCCGCGCTCATCCGCGTCTACATTCGCAACGGCAACCGAGGGAATCGCGGGAAGTCTCGCCTCATCTACCTGCTCAAAGAGTGGGGCATGGAGAAGTACCTGGAAGAGACAGAAACGCTTCTGGGCGAGCCTCTACCACGCTTAGCCACAGACGATGAACTCATCGAAACCGTAGACAAACCCGAAGTCCCCCACGCCCACGTCGGGGTGCATGCCCAGAAACAAGCAGGCCTCAATTGGTTAGGCGTGTATGTACCCGTCGGCCTCTTGCAAAGCGAAGAAGCTCGCGCCGTGGCCGATGTCGCTGAGCGCTTTGGCACTGGCGAAATGCGCCTGACCATCTATCAGAACATCATCATCCCCAACGTGCCCGCCGACCAAGTCGACGCGGCCAAGGCAGCCTTGGCAGAGGCCGGGTTGAGCTGCGAAGCCAGCTTCATTCGCGGAGGCGCCGCCGCTTGCACCGGAAACCGCTACTGCAAATTCGCGAGTTCAGACACCAAAGGACACACGTTAGAGGTGATCGACTATTTGGAGAAACGGATCACCCTAGATCAACCACTCAACATTCACGTCACAGGCTGTCCTCATTCATGCGCTCAACACTACATTGGCGATATTGGTTTGTTAGCATGCAAAGTGAAGCTAGACGAACAGGAAGAACCCGTTGAAGGCTACCACGTCTTTGTCGGCGGCGGCTTTGGCCCCGATCAGAAACGCCTCGGGAGACAGCTCTTCAAGAGTCTCCCAGCAGGTGACGTGCTCAATCAGCACATGCATGCCTTGCTCAGGTCCTACCTGGCCCATCGTGAGCCAAACGAATCCTTCCTTGATTTCACCTCGCGCCACGATGTGGGCACCTTGACTGCGTTGATCGATCTTGAAGAAGACGTCGCCGCATGAGCCAGGCCACGCTCATCGACGAGATCTTGCTAGAGCAACAAGCACTCACCGCCGTTGAGCGCTTCTCTCAGCGACACGCCGATTCCAAATCGCCCGTTCACGAGCGCTACTACCGGGATCTCATTCCCTTATCGAAACCGAAGGAGGGCGAGCAGTATGGCTTCGAGGTCGATCTCGAAGCCTGTAGCGGTTGCAAGGCCTGTGTGAGTGCTTGCAATCACCTCAACGGACTCGATCCCGAGGAGTCATGGCGCGACATTGGCCTAATCGTCGGTGAAGAAGCAGGTATAGCGACCCAGCAAGTCGTGACCACAGCTTGTCACCACTGCGCCGATCCCGCCTGCGCCAATGGTTGTCCCACCCTCGCCTACGAGAAAGACACCGCGACCGGCATCGTACGTCATCTCGACGACCAGTGCATGGGCTGTCGCTATTGCGAACTCAAATGTCCCTATCAAGTTCCCAAATACAACGTCCGCCTCGGCATCGTGCGCAAATGCGATATGTGTCAGTCCCGTTTAGCAGAAGATGAAGCCCCGGCCTGTGTCCAGGCTTGCCCAAACCAAGCCATCCGGATCCGCGTCGTGCCACAGAACCCCACGCCGTCCATTCAACTTCTACCCGGTACGTTCGATTCCGCCTACACCCAGCCCACCACGACCTACATCAACCTAAACGCAGCCAATCAGCGTCCAGCAGACGCAGAAACGCTCTGCCCAGGACATGGCCATTTCCCCCTCGTCTGGATGCTCGTCCTCGTGCCTATCAGTGTGGGCATGAGCAACGCCGTTTGGTTAGGCGGCGCGACCGACCGCACCACCTTGATGGTCGCCACGGTGATCGCTTGCCTCGGTCTTGCTGGCAGCGTCTTGCACCTCGGCCGCGCCAGCCAAGCCTGGCGCGCCTTCCTCGGATGGCGACGATCCTGGCTTAGTCGCGAGATCATCGTCTTCAATCTATGGATCGGCGCCCTCTTCGGATTCTTGGGATCGGTCTTGTTAGACCTCCCGTCACCGTTGATCCTCGCCACGGGCGCAAGCGCTAGCCTCCTCGGGCTTCTCGGGCTCTTCGCTTCGGTCAATGTTTACGCAGACACGCAACGCCCCTTCTGGAAGTTCACTCACACCGCTTGCCGTTTCTTTGGCACAGCTCTCAGTGCCGGGCTTCTCTTCTCTTCCGCGCCCTTCCTTGCCGTGGTGCCTATGGTGCTCTTGCTAGGGATCGATGCTAGTGTCGCCTTCGAGCCTGATCCTGAAGAGAAAGTTTCCAGCGCGCTCATGCGTGGTCCTTTGCGCTACACCACCGCCCTCCGATTCGGAGCCGCACTTCCTTTCATCATCTGCGCGGCTCTCGGCCAACCTTGGTGGGCACTCGGCTGCCTCACCGTTGCCGAACTCGCCGCCCGCTCACTCTTCTTTCGCGCCGTCGACGAACCTAAGATGCCTGGAATCGCATGACAAAACTACGCGCCTTCGATGGCCCCCTCACAGAACAACTCCTGCGCGAACCAGGCACCTTCGGTCTCGGCCAAGTGCCTAAACGGATCAAACCCGACGCCACAACCACCAGTATCTGCGGCTACTGCTCCACGGGTTGTTCTCTAAATGTGCATCTCCGTGAGGGTGAAGCCGTCAATCTCACCCCAGACGCGCTCTACCCGGTCAACCTCGGCATGGCCTGTCCGAAAGGCTGGGAAGCTCTCGAACCACTCAGCTCTCCTGACCGAGCCACCACCCCGCTCTACCGCGCCTCCCGCGACGAAGAACTAAAGCCGATCTCCTGGCCCGAAGCCGCCGAGATCTTCTGCCAACGCATGCGCACCACGATGGAGACGCATGGAAACGAGTCCGCTTGTTTCCTCAGCACTGGCCAGATTTGTACCGAGGAAATGGCGTTGTTAGGCAGCTTCGCCAAATTCGGCATGGGCATGCTCCACGGTGATGGCAACACCCGGCAATGCATGGCCACCTCAGCCGTTGCCTACAAACAGTCCTTTGGGTTCGATGCCCCCCCTTACACCTATGCGGACTTCGAGGAGTCTGATGTCATCGTTCTCGTCGGCTCCAACCTCTGCATCACCCACCCCATCATGTGGCAACGGATCTTGCAGAACAAACGCGCCCCCGAGATCATCGTCATCGATCCTCGCACCACAGAAACCGCCGCCCAAGCGACCACGCATGTTCCCCTTCGCCCCAAGTCGGACCTGACACTCTTCTACGGCCTAGCCAACATCATCATCCAAGAAGGCTGGTTCGACCACGACTACATAGACGCACACACCTCGCAGTTCGATGCCTTTGCCGAGCATGTGAAATCCTTCGAGCCCGAGTTCGTCGCCTCGATCACCGGCATCTCCGTCGACTCCCTCCACAAACTAGCCAAATCGATTGGCACCAAGGAACGTGTCTCCCTCTGGTGGACCATGGGCGTGAATCAAAGCTACGAAGCCACCCGCACCGCCCAGGCGCTGATCAATCTCGCCCTCATGACCGGCAACATCGGTCGACCCGGCACCGGTGCGAATTCCATTACCGGACAATGCAACGCCATGGGCTCCCGTCTCTTCAGCAACACAACAAGTTTGCTAGGCGGCCATGACTTTACCAACGAAGCCCACCGCAACAAAGTAGCAGACACGTTAGGCATCGACGTCGAACGCATTCCCGATCGTGCGAGCAAAGCCTACGACCAGATCATCGACGACATCGAAACGGGCGACACTCGCGCCCTCTGGATGATCGCCACCAACAGCGTGCACTCCTGGGGCAACCGCGATCGCATGCGCAATTTGATGGGTAAGTTAGACTTCCTCGTCGTCCAAGACATGTATGGTAATACCGACTCGGCCCAGTACGCCGACCTCGTGCTCCCCGCTGCTGGTTGGGGAGAGAAAGACGGCACCTTCATCAATTCCGAACGCCGCATCGGCATGACGAAGAAAGTACGACGTGCCCCTGGCCAAGCCCTAGCAGATTTCCAGATCTTCCGTTTCCTCGCCAAGACCTGGGGTTGTGGCGAATGGCTCGATCGCTGGGACACCCCCGAGTCCGCCTTCGAAATCCTCAAAGAGTTAAGCCGCGACCAACCCTGCGACATCACAGGCATCGGCACCTACCGCGAAATCGATGACGCCGGTGGTCGCCAATGGCCCTACCCCGCAGACACAGACACAGACACAGACACCGCCGAGACGAACGAACGCCGCCTCTTCGAGAACGGCCAATTCCACACCGAAGACCAGCGCGCCAAGTTCCTCTACGACGACGTCCAACCCAACCCAGAAGCCACCACCGAGGCCTTCCCTCTCATGCTCCTCACCGGACGCGGCACCTCCGCCCAATGGCACACCCAAACCCGCACTGCCAAGTCCGGCGTCCTCCGCCGACTCTACCCAAAGGAAGCCTACATTGAGATTCACCCACAAGACGCCGCCTCCCTACACCTCCTAGCCAACGCCACCGTCACCATCCGCTCCCAACACGGCACCACCACCGCAAAAGCCGTCCTAACACCCACCGTAGGCCGCGGCCAACTCTTCATGCCCATGCACTACGAGGAAACCAATATTCTAACGCACCCCACCGTTGACCCCCACTCCCGCCAGCCCAGCTACAAAGCCTGCGCCGTCTCCCTATCCCGAGTGTAACCACACATTACATTAACACCCCTTCAATTTGCATACTGAGAAAGCACCCGAGAACTTTGAGAACGAATCTCAGTCCTCCTCTAAAATCGCCGCTCGAATCTCTTTAGCCATCTTAAGTTTCTGGGCGCTAGCAGCAGCTTCTGCAGCACCGCGCAAGAACTGTCGCCGTAGCCTGCCCTTTGGGAGAATTTCCTGCAACGTTAGGATACTGATCTTGTGATTGCCGTGACTTAAACCTTCAAACGCAGACTTGCCCAAGTCCATCGCCAGCCCACGCAAGTCAGGCTCCTCCGCCATCGTGGCAAACCGCGCGAGACCACTCTCTGGGCTGTATTGCGCCCACCTCCGCAAGGCTCCTGGCAGAAACTTACGGCTCGCTATATCACCGCGCCCCACAATGAAATTGACCGCATCTTCACCACCCCAACGAAGTCGCGTCGAAAGCAATTGGCGATGAAGGTCTTCCTTTAGTTCAGCAGGTGCCTCGTTCAAAACCCAGTGCTCGGCAGCCTCGAAATCCCGCGTACCCCATCTCTCGAACATGTCAGAGACGATGCCCAAACGATTACCATCTCCTAGCAATTGCTGCAAAATTTTGAGATGATTCATCGCAGCCAAAGGATCATGAAGTGACCAAGCCTTCGCGGTTTCCTCAACGAGCGCTCGCCGAGTGATAGGCTCACGTGATTCGGCAAGCTTTAGTAAAAGCTCCGGATCCACGACAACACAATAACTGACAATGACCGTCCGAAGACGGCCACAAGTGTTCGTGTCCCCAATCTCTTCCATCAGATCAAGAGCCGCGGAAGGATCATTCCGTGCGAGCGATCTAAACGCGACTTCTAGCTGACGGTTCTCTCGGAAAAGCCCCTTGCGAAACGACTTCACAAGCTGCTCTTGAGGAAGTGAACAGATGCTTTCGAGCTCTTCTAACTGAAACCGATAAGGACTGAAACCACCCGCCTTCAATTTCTCTGAACGAACACCAGCATGGATCTGTGAAATACCAAATTGCGGGACAAGCTTAGAAGAAAGTGCTCCTTCCCCTTCGTCCATCGCGAGGGCGAAGATCCACCCCATGGGCAGACCTATCAGGGTAGCAAGAAAGATAGATTTCATGGCGTCTCAATGGGGATGTGTTTCATGGCAATTTCCTTCTTTCGTCGACCTGGCAACGCGGCAACCCATGCGGCAACCGCTTCTGGATCACGATCCTCCCACAAGAGGAGAAACCTGCCGAACCCATTGCCCGACCGATGATCAGGATCGAAGTCCATCAAGAGGGCATTCGCCGCCTCTAACATCAAAGTCGGTCGCTCCTCCGGAGTCCGCCTGAGGATTCCATCAGCGAAGGTGCTTCGCCTGCCTGGATCACCAATCTCCCGCATCAGCTCGATGGCTCGAACAGGATCATGAAGAGCAAAGCTATCTCCAGCCTGCCCGATGACGCCCTCCGGCCAGACATCGCCAGCATCTATTGTCTCGAAATAGCTAGCAATCTCCTTAAATTTCCAAGCACGCCACCCCAGATTCTGGAGAATCTCTTTCAACAAGCTATTATAAATCTTCTCATTGCCAATAAGGTCGGCACCATTCATGGCACGCGTGACGTCCAGCCACGAGAGCGTTCGCATGGCACCAAAGATCATAAGGTCCCGCTCCTCATGATCACTCAGATGTGCCTTCATCCAAGCAATCGCTTCATCAGGCTTGTGCCTTGCCCAGTTCGTTAGCGCTGCATTGAGTAAACGACTTCTCAGCTCAGGTTTCTTCTCCTGAAGCGCTAACCCATGCGCAATAGCCCGCACTCCATCAACACTTGCCATCATGGCAATATACTCTCGATAGAGTTCGAAGTAACCATCTTCAATAAACTTAATTTTAACAGCGTCAGTCCAAGCCTGGGCAGCAGGCCAATCCGCGAAAGCCCAGGTCATCCACGCACCTCTCAACGCATGAATGTCCGCGCTTCCTCGTGTGGGAATCGCCGCTAACCCGACGGCATCTGCTGGATTCAGCTCTGCAAAGCGAGCGAAACCATCACGCACGATGGGTTTGATCCCTTCGTGTTCAAACTCATCTAACACTGAAATGGCTTCCCGTATCTGCTTGGCATCAAGCGAGAATACGAACCATTGGACGTCTCTCGTCCTCGGCTCGTCGTGAGGAAAGGCCTCGGTGACGGCTTTCAACACTTTTCGAAATGCCGCCGCATCGAACTCAACCTGCTCTGGTTGCACAATGGCAGACACCGCAGCCGTGCGTAAGCTCGAGTCAGATTACGTCCACCTCAGCTTCGTCAAAGTATCCGACATACTTCATAACACTCTGCTAGGAGTCCACTCGATGGTCGGCGTGCCACCGGTCAAGCTGCACTTTTTTACGAGGAACTCCTTCTCAACAACGACACGCCCTAAGGTCCGTTCTAGCGCGTCTGTGCGTTCCTGCTCGGCTTCCGATTCTCGGTTCCTGGCGTTCTTCCTCTCGAAGAGAGCACTGCCATCGGAGAGCAACTCCTTCTTCCACGCGGTGACTTGTGAGGGGGCTAACTTGTGCTCCGCAGCGATTTCGTTGATGCTCTTCAAGCCCTTCGCTGCTTCGAGTGCAACGCGGAACTTGAAGCGTGGTGAGTGATTTCGTCTTGTGTTACGTTTTGGCATTTCTGGTGTGGTGTAAGGTTGTTTTATTAACCCACCAGAGATTCTTAGCCAAGCCTCGATATTGGCTCCGTTTTGACCAGCCACCTCAAATCCCCTCAACGCTCGATACATGCGCGGAGGACGTGATCTAGGTTCTCATGAGAAATGCGAATCTGTTGTTCAGCCATCTGGACTTGGCGGAGGCGCTCCCTCACAAGATCGGTGTCCAACCGCTTCGTAGTAGCTAGTGCGATCAAGAGATCTAGATCTTTAGGGCGTCCGACCTGGCACTTTGCTGCAGCCAGGTCATGCGGTTCAAGACAATGCACGCGCTCGCATTGTGCCAAGGAAATACAGCGGTCCCGCCAACCATGAGGGAATTGTTCGAACATCAAGGGACGAATCACATCGGCATGGTAACCGTGCCTTTGGTGGAAACGTCGGTCTTCGCCCAAAGCCTCATGAATCATGATCCCCACATCTTCATCAAACGGGTCAGGAATCAGATCGGCGTCGAAGGATGAAGCAAGAGGTTCACCTTCTTCACCAAGATCAGGGAATGTGCCTAACAATGAAGATGACCCGACGACGATGAGCTCGCCCTCTCCCATCAGTTCGAGCGTTGTCCGTGAAAGATGGATCAGTGCTGATAGGCGCATAGGAACTGATCGACTTCTTCTGACGTGAGGATTCCTGGAAAGGGGGAGTAAGACTTGAGATGTCTGTCAGCCTCACTATCGGACCGAAGTACAGTCAGAAGTGCGGAGAGAGCTTCCTGCGAGCCCTGTGCCTGCTCGATCCGGGCGCGCCAGTTCTCCAGCATATGCCTTGCGTCCTGACCTTTGGAGAGCCAGCGATCAATGTTGGAAAGCGGAATGGCTAACAAGGTCGGATCGGATTCAATCTTGGCCGCGATCGCAAACCATTTCGCCAATCGCACAGCGGAGGGATCGGTATTGCCAGAGATCATGCGCTTAGATTACAGGCAGAACGCCTGTGAATCAAGGCTGAGAACGACGCAGCAAACTTGCCAGGCGGCTCTATTTCTCGGCGCCAGACTGCGGCTGTATCGAAACGGGGAGTGTGGCGGTTCCTGCACCCGAGCCATTCGCCTTCATTCAAGATCCGCAATGGCTCGTTCAGTGGACAAAGCCAGACGATGGTTTCTGTACCCTGGAATTCAGTGATGACATGTCCAAATGGCAAACTGTTCCAGGACAAGATGCTCTCTCGGAGGATGGCGACTTTACATTACAGAATGAGGGCTTGGATGGATTGTCCCGGCGCTTCTTTAGACTCACACTGCATTAGAGGCAATCGGTGAGAAAGGAATACACTCATGAGCCCAAAGCTCTGCCACTGATGCGAGTCTAGTCGAGGTTTCTAAGGTGTAGGTCCCTCCGGCAATGGTGGGCCACGTGATCGTGATGACAGCCCGATTCGGTGTGGTGGTGAAGGGATCGATACGGAAGAAGGAGGCCGGGTCTTGGGGATCGGTGCCTAACAACGCTTCTAACGTATCACTGTCGCCGTCGCCATCACTATCGAGTTCGGTGACATTTAGGTGTTCGAGAGAAGGTGGGAGCACCGCGACCAGTGTTCTTTCTGGGTGGCCGTATTTAGAATGAGCGAAACTAGCGCTTTCACTTAGCAGCAAAGCTGACCGATCTGGTGCCTAAGTATCTCAAGCAGGAAGATCCTAACGCTCCGGAACCGTATTCGAGCGGCCCGAGGTTTCAGTTAGTGCAGCCTGGACGCGCCACCTCCGAGCGTTGCATGAATGGGGATCTCTTGGTTTCTGAACCGATCAAATCCGCAGGGCGAAAGGGAGCGCGTTTGGTCTATTTGCAAGAAGATGGCGAGGTGATTCATCGCCAAGTTCCTGACTGATGGCCTTAGGCTCCGTCGCGGCTTCTAGTTCCTAACTCTAGTCTCATCCGATCAGTCCTTGGATTGGCCAACCGGAGCACTTTCGGCACACAAAGAGGTTCAGATGATAACCTCGAGAGAATTGAAAGGCAGGATCCGCATAGGGGCATTCAAGGGATTCTTCCACAGGAACCCAGCGCTTCTCGTGTTCCCCACTGGCCAACGCGAGAAGGAATTCCATGGAACTTCCACAGCCTTGACAATTCATCGAGAACGTGTCGTGAATAAAGCATTGCGGATAGCCTCCAATCTTACTGATTAGGACAGGTCCAATGTTAGTGTATTGTTCGATCCCAATTCTTTGCGCTATTGGCGATGATGATAGACATTGGATCACAGAGTTCGGCAAACATTGTTCATTGGGATAGTCACGATACGATTGGGGATATAGCCGACATTCACGAGGAATTCTTTGGGGATAGCTGGGGCGACGGTGAGGAGGATTTTGATAGGTTTGCTGATCATCAGCCTCTTGTATGGTGATCCCGATCCACTTGACCACAATATCATCGGCATCGTAGGAATGTCCGTCTTCAAACGGGCACCAGAACACTTGTAGGACATTTGCGTGAGTCGGGAACTCAATGATTGGAAAGTCTTCCTTTCGCAATTGAAGAACAGCTACATGAGCGGTTTGATGCTCCTCACAGAAAGGCCAATCAGAACTCGTAGGGTCCTGTAGAAAGGTCCCACCGAGTTTGCTGATATGGGAGGGCAAAGGATGTTTGCTCGCGCGAGGATGAAGAAGGCAACATGGTCGCGCCAGAGATTCTAGTGCTGGGATGTAGGACCCCAGATCAGCGTCTCGTACCTCAAACTCTGACACATCAAACAAGGTTGGATTCTCGGCTTCAGACTCTAGCCTCTTTATCCGAAGATCGCCGTCGAGACTGGGCGCGTGAAGTTTTCTAGTAGCGTCAGGAAGATAGTTCAGTGTTTCGGCGCTGCGTGGTTCCGTTTCCAGTTCAAAGAAATGCGCGATCTTCCAAGCACCGGTCCCCGTAGGAGCTAACTGGTAGATCCGTCGGAATTGCCAAAGAATCTCTGGATGTTCATAGTGAGTTTCTACTTCGATTCTAGATGCCGTGATGCTCGTGGCCGAAACAATCCGTTCCCATTTCGGATGGTGATTTGGCGGGTCAGAGTAACCAGCTGAGGTCGATGTGTCCCAGTCTACATATCGTTCGAGAATGGCTGAGCCAGAGGTGCACTCGTCGGACTCTCGATTACGCTCGTTGATCTCGAAGGAAGCTGCGACATACGCTTCAATACAAGCTTTAGCCTGAATGAGATCTGTTTCCGAGTTGTCTTTCATGATTTAAGTGTGATCTAGCTCAACCAAAGACCTTCACCGCAAGGACCAAGGCGATGGCGGCGATGAGGTAGAGCTTGATGAGGAGTGGCAGGAGGAAACGGAGCCACTTCTGGTAGGGAATCTTTCCGAGGGCGAGCATGCCCATGAGGAGTGCGTTGGTCGGGACGATCATGTTGGTGAAGCCGTCGCCAAATTGATAGGCGAGGACGGTGACTTGCGCGGGCACTCCGGTGACTTCGCCCAGGGGTGCCATGATGGGCATGGTGACGTAGGCTTGACCGGAGCCCGAGGGAATGAAGAAGTTGCAGATGCTTTGAACAGCAAGCATGCCGAGCGAGGCAATCTCTGGTCCGGTTTGTTTTAGAGGTTGTGATAGGGCGTGAATCACAGTGTCGGTGACGCGGGCGTCATCGAGCACGATTTGGATGGCGCGGGCGAAGCCGATCAACAAGGCGGTGGTGGTGAGTTCGGCGGCGCCTTTGGTGAATTCGCTAGATGTTCGGTTAGGCGAAAGCCTGGCGATGAGTGCGGCACAGATTCCGAGGGCAAGAAAGATGGCTGCGAGTTCGACGAGATACCAACCATGGACTTTCACACCATAAACGAAGACCACGATGGCGAGAGCAAAGACGCCGAGAATGGCGATTCTGGTAGGTGTTAGACGAAGGTCTTCAGGCATCTCGAAGCCTTTGCTATAGTCGACCGCGCGTACCAAGCTGCGCGAGGGGTCGTTGGCAATGGACTTGGCGTAGCGCATGATGTGATGTACGCCTACGGCGATGCAAATCGCGAGCAGCACCCATCGGAAGAGCTGGCCTGACGCGGGCTCGAGACCGGCGATGTCTTGGGCGATCATGACCGTGAACGGATTGAGCGCGGCGCAACCATAACCCACGCCTGCGCCAACGTAGACGATGCCCACCGCGACGATGGCGTCCATTTTGATAGCCAAACACATGGTGACGAGGATGGGGATGAAGGGCATGTATTCCTCCGCCATGCCGATGGTGGAGGAGCCAATGGCGAAGAGGGTCACCATGCCAGCGACGAGCCAGAGGGGTTGGCCGCCAAAGGTTCGGAGAGCCGTGCCGATGAGGGCATCGATGGCACCAGTCGCGCGGATGACGCCAATGACGCCGCCGACAAGGAAGACAAAGAAGATGATATCGGCCCCTTTCTCCAAGCCACGCGGGATGGCGGTTAGGAAGGTGGACGCGGGAATCTTGGGGAGTGCGGGCGCGTCCGCTTCCGACGTTCCCTTGGCCAGCGCTTCCGCGCGTTTGTCCTTGAGTGTCTGATAGGTGCCAGGAACGACGAGGGCTCGCCCTTTGTCGTTGGTTTCGCGGTCGTACTCACCGGCGGGCACCACGTAGGCGAGCAGCTGGGCCAACAGAATCATCCCAAAGATGAGCACGAGGGAGTCGGGAAAACGCAGCTTCTTCATGTGCTCGAAGTGTAGGGCAGGCGGCCCGCGTGAAAAGCCTTTAGGCGTGCTAGTGGTACGGTCTACGGTTCAGTCGTCTCTTGCCGATCGACTCGGAGTCGAAAGAAGCAGCGTGGGCCATTGATAGGGACCGTGGCTCGTTCTTCGCACATCACGTTGTCATGAATATAGACTTCTTCTTGGGTGACGTTGGTCGAGGTCCAAGTGGGATTGACGATATTGTGTGTCCATTCGACGGTGTAGGTGATCTCGTCGGAGGCCCCAAGTGGACGAAGGTAGCTCCATTCAAAGACATCGGTTGGACTTGTGGCGTCGATCATGGTGTCTGAGGCCAGTGGGTTTCGTTGCGTGGCAAATTCTAACAGATTAGGCAAGCCATCTAGATCGTGGTCTGAGTTCTCGGTGGAGCCGAAGTGGTGCAATCGCCAATCTTCGAGGGTTTCGATTCCTGGTTCGAAGGAGGTTTCGAGCTGTCGCAGGACGAAATCTCTACCTGGGCGATGATCGAAGCTGTCTGTCATTGCGACGAGAAGATCCTCGTGCCAGGATCTACGGCTTGGGCCGTCATGGGCCCAAATGAAACGAACACCCAAAGCCATCTCCAGTTCATGTGGCACTAACAGGCTTTTATTCTAACTCGTCAATTGACTTTTCTTTCAACCTGCCGGCGAGAAATTGAAAATGTAGTTGGATGCGTTTGTCTGCTACAGAAATATCTGTTGGATTGAATTCTGCTAGGGTTCAATCATCTGTTCTTCGAGGTAGAACCAGTCGAAGCCTCACAGGGTCTCACGTAGCCACGCGATCAAGCGGTCTGGCACGGTGGGATCCGTTTTGAAGATACTCACGCCGTGGCCTGAGCCGGCAGTGATCTCTAGTTTCTTGGGGTCAGCGGTCTGCTCAAAGAGTTCTTTCGCCCAGGTGGCGCGTTGGCCGCCCTGATCACCAGACGAGGATAAATGAAAGAGTGATTTGTAGGCCAACGATCCGCCTCCAGCAAGATTGCTGACTGCTGAGGTCTTGTGCGAGAGGGCGATAGCCGTCTTCACATTGTAACGTGCACTTGCGACGCAGGCAAGGTTTCCGCCGACGGAGGCTCCGACTACGGCTATCCGTGCTGGGTCTATCTTTGGAAGATTTTTTAAATGCGCGATGGCGGCTTGGAGGTCTTTCGGTGCATTGTTAGGATCATCATACCAAGCGTTGGTCCAGGTGCCGCTTGATTTGCCATGGCCTCGGATGTCATAAGCCAAGGTCACCCAGCCTTGCCGAAAGGCTTGTTTGGCGACGCCATCCCATTCGTGTCGATCTGATCCGCCTTGGTGAATGAAGATCACGGCGGGCATTTGTTCGGCTATGATGTTAGGTGTGCCTATTGAAGCGGCGATGGTGAAATCGTCTGTGGTCTTGAAGGAGATGTCTTCAAAGACGGCGTCACCGGGATCGCTGGCTCCGAAGATTCCTGTGAGTTCTTGTTTGTTCGTCTTGCCGTCGTTGTCGAAATCCAGTGCGGCGTCTCGTGCTTCAATGGGATTGAGAATGCCAGGGTAATCGAGTTCTATCACATCACTTAGACCATCGCCATCCGTATCGCGCTTGGCCTCGGTGGGTACTTTCTCGAGTCGATAGAAGGCTTGGCGGCGCTCTGATCGTTCGTGGTCTGCGACATTTGCTTCCATGGAAACGTCGATCGCTTTGCTGATGGTCTCCACGTCATCACCGCGGTAGAGAATGTAGTAGAAGCCATCCTCTGCTGGGTAGGCTAAACGCGTGGCCGATGGGTCTACCGTGATTGTCTCTATGGCGAAGTCTTCCTCCGCGTAGGCCGAGCTGAGGATCGAAACCGCGGCGATGAGTAAAGAAGTGCGTAGAGGCATGGTTGCTTGTCTACTGTATCAAGACCCAACGCAAGCGCATGTAGCGGCTTCGTTCCTGGCCAGCTTCACCCGTGATCCGAGCGGTGAATGTTTGTGTGTTCTGCGCAGGGGCATTCTCTGAGAGTGACACGCCTTCAGTAGACCAGGCTTTCATGTCAGCCGAGTGTTCGATCACGGTTTGCACATTTGATAGACTTGCGCCCTGTGTCCAAGTGATCTCTGGGCCGAAGCTGGTGTTCTTCTGAGCGATGGGCAGCGCGGCGCTGGATTGATTGGGATCAGTCGCTCTGACATACTCTTCTAAGTTGGAAATGCCGTCGCCATCAGGGTCTGCGATGGCGCTTTTAGTGCTCGTGGGAGCTGCTGCTCCAAACTCCTGCGTGGACCAGCCCGGATAGCCTCCTGCGGAAAGCGGCGTACTCAAGACAAGGCCATTGCCCCCTACTCCTACAGCAGCCCCATTTCCCTCGGCCATCGCCAGTATGCTTTGCGCCACTGGTACAGCCAGACGATTCCATGTGGAGAAATCCTCGTTTGGTGGGCTGTAGTATACGAGACCACTACCGAGGGCGTAGACTCCGAGATCGGGATCTACGCCTGCCTCCCAGGAGAAGATCCGCATGTTGCTGGCTTCGATGAAGGTCCAATCGATTCCGTTGGTGCTAATGGCAGGGATGCCAAACCACTGGAAGAGGACAAAGCTGTCTTTGTAGGTTTCGATTCGAGTGAAGTCGTTCTTGTCCGTAGTTTCGAGACCCGACGTGCGGGAAGTCCACGTCTGAAGATCGGTACTCGTGACCAGGGCATCACCCTTTCCGATAGCGACATAGCTACCATTGAGGAAATTGATATCCACGAGAAACACATCGGATCCTGTAGGATGCTCTGTCCACGTGATTCCGTCAGGGCTACTCGCGACCAGACCATTGCGGCCAACGACCATGAAGCGACCATTCAGATACCGGAGGCTATCTGAAATGGACGAATGCTCGGTCTCATGACTCTCCCACGTGCGACCATCGTCACTGACCACACTCATGCCGCCATCAAAGACGCAGAACTTGCCGCCTCCGTAGGCAATCTTGGTGCGCACGTCGGACTGAGCCTGGTAGCGTTGCGTCCAGACAGCACCATTTGAGCTTGTGAAGATGCGCCCTTCTCCGGTGTCGCTCATGACGAAGAGGCCTTCTTCAAAGATGACGCTATCAAAGTTCGAACCAAGCGTGTCTCGGCGTTCAATCCAGTTGATGCCATCTTCGCTTGTGGCCAACAATCCCGAACTACCAACGGCTACTAGACGTCCTTTGGTTTCGACGATGTCACTAGGTGCTCCGTTGAAGCCAAGGCGTTTCTGTTCAAATGTGAGGAAATCTGTGGTGAGCTCTGAGGACGAGAGCGAGTTTAGAATCATGTATTGGCCGTTGAAATAGATCGCCTTGGAAAGACTGGTGGTGTTCTCGCTTGGAGGATTGGTCCAGTTTCTGCCGTCTGGACTGGTGTAGAGGAGGCCGTTGCCGCCACCGGCGACGAAGAGCCCATTGGCGAAACGTACTCCGCTAAATCGGCCTTCGGTTTCGTCGTCGGGTTTGGTGATTTCCCAATCCGTGCCATTGCTAGATGTGACGATGCGAGCATTCCAGCCTGCACCCACATAGACACCATTTCCATAGGCGATTCCTTCTAAGTTCGTGTCGGCTGGAAGATCATGAGACGTCCATTCCAGGCCATCGACTGAGGTGCTGACGTGAGCGCCGCGTCCGCCGGCAACGAATTTCCCGCCCATAGGTGACATCCAAGGCCAATCCTGGGAGGCGTCCGTTGGCTCTTTGCCAAGTTTCCAAATCGGTTGTCACGCCAGCGATCGATCCCACCGCAACAAACCGTGTCCCGTCAGTCGCGATGCCATACATATCGAATTGCTCGATGCCTGGCATGTGCGACCAGGTGAGACCGCCATCCAAGCTCGTCACTGCACCGCCGCGGGTGCCTACTGCCACGAGTTTCTTCCCAGCAGCGGCCACGGCTTCCAGGTTCGCCGCCGTGGGGCGCGGGCTACGTGTTTGGAGGGTGGCAAATTGTTCAGGAGTGATTGCGGCGGCCGTAACGCAGGAGAGCAGTCCGACGAGTAAAGTGCGACATAGGGTAGGGGAAATCTTCACACACCAGAGTAGGCGCATTCCATCTAGAACCTTACAACGAGCTGCGATTTATTCTCAACAATGGACAGGGTATGGTTAATCAGTTGATCTACCTTCTCCCGCTCGTGAGCTAGAAAAGCTATAGGCTGATCTGCGGTTCCCAGTGGTATCCAAGGTGAGGACTAAGGCGACGATGGGTTCGTTTGGTGTTCCTGTCATTAATCTAATCACTCCCCTAGATGGCAAGGATTCAGATGGTTCTATCTCCACAGAGCCGGTCGGCTTAACGTGATGGAAGATGATTCTTTGTGATTTGGTCTCTCTACGTAGTGAGTGAGCCGTAGGTGGAATAGTGTTGATTTCACTAACTATCATCTAGTTCAGAATTGTGTATTTCTGCTATAATTCGTTCAGTTCTCTTGCCTCGTGGGGTGCGGAGACTTTCTCGCGACTGCGCACGATTCCTATCTTAAATAGAGCTAATCATGACGCGCATACTTATAGGAACGACAGTATTCTTGGCGCTGGCCTCGGCTAGTAGTGCTGATCTGAATGGTGACAATCTCATCGTGAACGGTTCATTCGAAGAGCCCATTGTTGATAACATCAATACAAATAATCTGGGCGTCATCCCAACAGGATGGAGTCAAACGGGGCCGGATGCGGCTTGGAATCTGATCCGTAATGATGGTTCGGTTTATGGCAATGGAGTCGATTCTGCTGCAGATGGGTCCCAGATCGTGGATCTCAACGGGATCTTTGAGCTCTTTCAGAATTTCACCTTGGATAGTCCTGAGACCCTGGTCTTCGGAGCTTCTTTCGCCAATCGCGCAGGGCACAACGGAGATCCTTCGACGGTGGGCATCTATGACGCGGCAGGCGAAACTCTGCTCTCGCCCGAGATCTCTGTAGATACCTCGGAAGATCCTACGCCCTCCGATGTGTGGAGTGCGGGCGAAGCCACCGTGGAGTTGCAAGCGGGTGAATATCAGATCCGCATTGCCTTGAACAATTTCAATAACATCGATGCGGTTTGCGTGGTATCCAGCGGGCCGCCAGCCGATGAGGACAATGATGGCTTGCCTGATACGTGGGAGACTACTTGGTTCGGCGATTTGAGCCGCAACGGCAGTGGTGATTTCGATGGGGATGGTCTCAGCGATGCAGATGAATTGGCTAATAAAACGAATCCGACAGAGAAAGACACGGATGGCGATGGGCTGGAAGACGGTCCTGAAGTGACGATGCACAGCAGTGATCCGACGGTGGTGGATACGGATGGCGATACCTTGAATGACTTTGATGAAGTGACGGTTTTCATGACCAAGCCGAGCGAAGCGGATAGTGACGGCGATGGCGTGATCGATCCGGTAGAGGTGAATCCGGAGTTCGCCACGGATCCGAATGACGTTAAGTCTGTTCCTGATGTGATCGTCGCGTCGAACTCAGGTCCTTGGATGGCACCCTCCACATGGGGCGGCGAAGTACCAGTAGCCGGAAGAAAGTATGCCGCTCTAGCAGGTGTGTCCGACGAGCTCACGACGACCGAAGGGGCCTTCGCTGGGGATTCTCTGACTTTGATTGGTGCTAAGTTAGTGCTGGAGGCCAACTCGGCAGATGCCGTGCTGATCTTGAGCAATGCGACATTGGAATCTGCGCGATCTAGCACTCTCAGTGGCAAGCTTACGTTCGTGGGTGATAGTCTGATTGATGTGGGCGGTAGTAGGCTCACGCTAGAAACATTGTTAGCCGGCACGGATGGCGTGACTTTCACGGGTGGAACCGTTGACTCTCCGCGAGGTAGCGTCGAGATCGATGGCCCATTTAGTCAATTGTCTGGAGACATTAACATCAATGGCACGAATTTGAGCCTGCTCTCGGCTAATGGATTGAGTGGTGGCCCGGGAGATATTTATCTAAGGGGAGGCGGTCTCTCTGTGGAGTCGGCATCCACCTATTGTGGCGAGCTCCTGATCAATGGAGATAACTTTGTCTTAGCGCTAGGCGCTGAATTGGAACTGAAAGACCTCAAGGGGCTAGATGCCGCAGGTGAGGTCTCATTTGCACTGCACGAAAGAGTTGGAAATGTGTCGCTGACGGCAGCTGATCTCGTGAATTCTGGGTTCTCAGAGGACCAGGTCTCGGGCGATGGTCTGTTGACTTTGAATGACGCTGTTGTCTGTCCTCAAGCTGAGTGTGATTCTGGGAATGATGCCGATGGTGATGGAGTCAATGATTGTGCTGAATTGTTAGAAGAAGGGACCGATCCTAATGATCCCGATACCGATGGCGATGGGGTGAACGACGGCGAGGAACTCGCAGATGCCACCAATCCAAAGCGGGCGGACAGTGATGAGGATGGACTCAGCGATGGCCAAGAGAAGGAACTCGGCACCAATCCGCTCAGTGGAGACACTGATGGGGATGGCTTCTCTGATGCTCGCGAAGTGGAACTCGGGCAGGATCCTCTTGTTCCAAATTCTGGAGCTAATCTCCTAGTGAATGGTTCCTTTGAGGAGCCTGTCGTGGATAACATCAACACTAATAACCTTGGGGTCGTCCCCACGGGTTGGAGTCAGACAGGAGCGGATGCGACTTGGAACGTGATCCGAAACGATGGTTCGGTCTATGATAATGGCGTCGACTCAGCAGCGGATGGAGCCCAAATCGTCGATCTCAACGGGACCTTCGAAATCTTTCAGAACTTCACTTTGGGAAATGACGCGGCCCTGCTTTTCGGAGCCTCATTTGGAAATCGCGCGGGCCATAACGGAGATCCTTCAACCGTAGGCATCTACGACGCCGCAGGAGAGAACCTACTCTCACCAGAAGTGTCGGTGGATACGTCCGAGGAGCCCATACCTTCTGAAGTCTGGAGTTCAGGTGATGCTACAGTGAATCTGCCAGCTGGTGAGTATCAGATCCGCATTGCTTTGAACAACTTCAATAACGTAGATGCGATCTATGTGATCGCTGGAGGTGGTCAGCCGAATCAAACGGATTCTGATTCGGATGGCGTTGCGGATGATTTGGAAGCGATCGCCGGTACTGATCCTAACGATGCCACTTCCTACCTGAGGGTGACGGCCGTGAGCAGTGAGGGGAATGGTCCCTCAGTGATTTGGTCAGCCGTCGCTGGCAAATCCTATGACGTCTATCACTCAGTCGACCTCGTCGACTGGACGAAGGTTAACACTGAGCCCATCGTGGGAGCCGCAGGAAATGTGACTTACACTGACACCGATGCGACAAGAAGCGAAAGTCCTGCCGGATTCTACCGAACAGAAGTAATCGAATAGATCTGCGGATCCGTTCTTTAGAGATGATTCGACTGCGCCACTGTTAGCGGTGGTCAGTCGGGTCTCTCTTTGAATCAGCTACAAACTTGCCGAGGGCGGGTGCGATGAGTGCATCCGCATATTAGCAAGATCGCCGCTAGCATAAACCCTGAAGGCTCCGGTACAGCTGCTGTCACAAAGTGATTGGAGCCGCTGCTTCCAAGGGACGCTGCGGTGTAGTTACTTCCGCCCACTCCAAAGGTTGCGTAGCTTGGAGTGCCTCCTCCTGAGTATTGAATGGTGTAAGCGCCAGTAGCGTCGGTGGTCGTCGTTCCCAGAGAAGTCCCCATTGAGTCAAAGACATTCACGTTCGAGCCCTCCAATGGTGTGGTGCCATCTAGACCATACACGTAGCCATAGAAGATAGGATCTGTGGAGTGCTGTGCAGCTAGGTGCTGGACCTGAGTCACATCACCGGCGGTCCATCCGCCATCTAAGATACCGATCCCGATATGATTGTAATCGCTGTTGAGCATCGCTGTCCGATGACCTGCACCGTTTTGAATCCCGTCCACTCCATCACCCCAGTCGATGGCAAATCCCATGTGCATGTAGGCCACATTTGGAACCCAATCTGGTGCGATGTTCTCACCGCCCGTTGTCCAATTGGCTCCAGCATTGGTAAAGCGAGCTCCAAGTCCAGGTGCTCCTGTCACAGCATGAACATTGGCTGAGGCTCCGGCGTCTCTTTCAACCCAATTCGCATACTGGTGAGCAGACCAGCCTAGGTTGTCGCTCCACGTATACGCGCTAAGGGTTTCAGCTGGAGCTAGACTTGCAAACTGGCTGTTCAAGGTCTCAGGGACAGTCCCAGAGGAATCCATGCTGTTTGTCACGAGGCTCGGTCCAAACGTCGAAGCCCACCATCCGGGCGAATGCGACGTTTGCGCATCGAGGAGGCCATCAAAGTCCGATTTGGTGTCCATATAGCCATGCCCGACGAACATCTCGTAGAGTTCGTTCCGCGGATCTGCTCGAAAGGCATTGATGGCATCGAGGGCAGCCATCTCTTCGGTGCTTGCCGCACCGTAGTCGATCTGTGTGAACATGAGGCCTCCTTGACCGATGGTTGCGCTAATAACCATAATGGAAAGAATGTACCAGATTTTCATGATCCAATTCCTACCAAACACGATCAGTAAGCCAAGTTAGAATCTCGTGACATGGAGAATTTCGTGGCTGGAAATTATACTAAGCCTGAAACGGGTGGTGATGATCGATTTGCTGCCAGATGATGGTCACCAGATTGCGCTTGTTTCACTTTGAGCGTGTCTCTAGCCTCTCCTAATGAAGTTCTTGAGATTGATTGCTGCTTTGCTTTGCGTTCAGGCCCTCGTGGTGAGTGCAGATGAGAAAGACAATGCTGCCACGGAAGCCAAGGGTAGTAAGCCGACTCTGAGCTACTACTATTTCGATGGATGAGTCCTCTGTGCAAAGATTACGGCCATCGTGAATGACCGAAAGAAGAAGGATAGTTCGAAGATTGCATTCAAAACTGTCAAAGTTGGAGAAGGCGATAGTGCCGAAGAGATCAAGAAGGCTAAGCTGAAGTCTCACGGTATCATCGCGAAAGACAAAGATGGTAAGCTGCTCACGAAAGTCGATGGTCACGCCTATGGCGCAGATAAGGTCGACGAAGTGATCGGGCTATTACTAGGTAAGAAAGTGCCTGAGGCGAAACAAGAGTAGCGCCTGATACGGGTGTGGGAATGGTAGTGGTGCGGGTTTGTTGCTTGAGGGGCCCTCGGTTGTCGGGAGCGTGAGGGACCCTACACTCTAACAGTCCTACTTCTGCGCCTAACGTTCTCCGTCGGTTCACTTATTGCCTGTGCGTTCAGCTCATCATTGCTAGCGTGTGAACTTTCTGATGTCTTGGTGGTCAATACTGCTGAGATCACTCCAGATTCTGGAGTGGCGATCAACCGGCTCTTTCGTAGTAGGCGATGGTCTTCTGATAGTGTGAACTAACGCACTCGCTAGACGAAACGAGCCCCACCGGTTTCCCGATGAGGCTCGTCTGGTAAGCGTTTGCGAAAGCAGGGCGTGCCTACTTCTTCACGACGCGGTAGAAGGCGACTGGGCCTTCGTTTGCGACGCTGATACTGGTGGCTGCGCTGTCGGCGGTGACACCGTCAACACGTTCCCACTCGATCAGGTCTGTGCTGCGCTCGACATCGTATTCAGATCCCGTTTCGGAACTGAAGTTGAAGCTGGTTGTGTCTCCGGCTCCGATGGTGACTTCGCTGATGACCGATTCGCGTTCTCCTCCTCCGCCGCCAGGGTTCTCTCCGCCAGTGGTGGCACGGGAGACGTTTGCATAGACGGCGTCGACATTGTTGAAGTTGTTCAACGCAATGCGAATCTGGTAGTCTCCGGCTGGCAAGTTCGTTGCGGCGGCTTCGCCGGTGCTCCAGACTTCAGATGGCTGAGGTTCTGCCGAAGTGTCGACAGAGACCTCGGGAGAGACCAAGTTCTCTCCGGCGGCGTCATAGATGCCGACGGTGGAAGGATCGCCTTGGTGCCCGGCGCGATTGGCAAACGATGCTCCGAAGGTGACATCTGAGGCTTCTGTGAGGGTGAAGTTTTGGAAGATGTCGAAGATGCCGTTAAGATCGAGGACCTGAGAGCCGTCGGCCGCCGTGTCCACGCCATTATCGTAGGCGCTACCATCGTTGCGAATGACGTTCCAAGTAGCCGCGTCTCCGGTCTGACTCCAGCCTGTGGGGACGACTCCGAGGTTGTTGGTGTTGATGTTATCAACAGCTGGCTCCTCGAAGGAGCTGTTCACTAGGATGTTGGTGCCTCCTGCTGGTTGACCAATGCTTAGAGGCGTTGCCGAGCCATCTGCGAGCGCAGCGACTTCTTCTGGTGTGAGAGCGATGCTGAATACGGCAACGTCATCGATCTGACCTCTGAACCAGTTGCCTTCTGCATCCCAGATACCACTGCCACCAATGTTGAAATTGAAGGCGGCTTGACCGCGTTCATCAGGGTCGGCGGTTCCACTGGCTGCTTCGACACCATTGATGTAGAGCGCACGGGTGGATTCTCCGGAGACTTGGGCCACATGGACCCACTCACCGTCGATGAGTTCGCCACCGGCTAAGGTGCCTTCGGCAAGGGCCCAGCCAGACACGGCGAGCCCATTGACGCCGAACTCAATGAGATCGTTTTGTCCGAAGAGTCCGGTGCGATCTGGTTGTTCGCCATCAGCTTTCACCCAGCCAGCGATGGAGTAGATCCCAATATCGTCTAACAACGGTACAGTGGTGGTTACGGAATCGTCGACGCCATCGAATTCGATGGCGAAGTCGCCTGCGGCTCCAGTGCGTCCTGCGACGAAGCTGGCATCTCCTGTCACTGTGCCCACATAGGCATTTGGCCCTGAGTCAGTGGTCTCGGTCGCTTGATCATCGAATGACCAATAGCCAAGAAGTAGTGGCTCGGGCTCAGGAGTTGGAGCGGTATCTCCTGGATTGGCAAAGAGATAGGCTGCGTCCTCTGCGCTGAGTGCACGTTCGTAGATTTGGAAGTCGTCGATCGTTCCGGTCAGACCGAATTGACCAGCGGTGCCTCCGATCTGGAAGGGAGCGATGGTGTTGATTGGATAGCCACTAGCATTCGACTCCGAGGCATTGAGGACGCCATTAACGTAGACAGAAACGTCAGCGGAACCATCTTCGTTGGCATCGGCATAGGTGTAGACCACATGTGCCGCTTGCCCAGGAACGAGGAAGGGCTCGGATACGAGGGTTTCCGAAGCGGCTTCACTTGTCCAAGTGACGGCGTTTGGATCTTCTGTGGCGTCTTGGAAGAAGACGGCGTAGGGATTTGCTAGACTAGAACTGCGGCTGAAGAGCACCGAAGCCGTGCCGACATCTCCGGCGCCCAGCTCGACCCAGAAGGAGTAGCTAGCGACTGGCAGTGTGGGCAAGCCTGATTCGATAGGAATCTCAGCGTAGGCAGCGGCTTCACCGTTCTCAGCGAGTGCTAGTCCCGTTCCTGTGCCTGTGAGTGAGGCGGCGCCGAGGGTTAACGTGCCGGAGTTGGCCACGTAGTTTCCGTGGTAGCCATTCCCGGAGGAATCTTCCATCACGGTGCCAGAGGTTTCGTCCATCTTGTAGTGAGAAACGAGGCCATTGGCGTTCTTGATCTGACCGATCAAGGGGATGCGCGATGTTGTTTGGACAACGTCATTGCTAGTGATCTCAAGGAAGCCGCGATAGATACCAACGGCGTCTGACGGATTGAAAGTCACCGTGATTTCTGTCTCTTCGCTGGGAGCAAGAGAGGCTGGAAGTTCGGATACGAAGAAGTTGGCTGCATTGTCACCAGTGATTGTGGTGTTGGTGATGTTCAGGGTTTGCGCAGCTCCTGGATTGAGCATGCGCACCTTGACCTCTTGAGGTCCTGGGTTGCCTTCGAAGATGCCATAGTCGACCCGCTCAGGGATAGGCAGGAGGCTAGGGTCGCCAGGCTCGAGGCGTTCGATTTGGAAACCTGCAATGGCCCCGCCGCCAACAAGTTGACGTCCAACAACTGAGAGCGTGGAGCCCTCTAGATTCTTGAGGTGCAGGTAGTTGCCGATGCCTCCAGCGACTTCGACGAAGGTGCCATCGAATGGCGTGATCTCGTCCACGGTGTAGAGAGTGTCATTGATAGTGAACGTGCCACCACCTTCGTCCGCATTGAGATAGAGGTAGAGGTCGTAGAGTGGGTAAGCGATGTTGCTCACGGTGATTTCGGTAGCGACGTTGTCGCCTCCTGCAGCCTCGCCACGTGGGAAGAGGACACCGTGCATGAGTTCGCCGTTGCCGTCGCCGGCAGCAGGTTCATCGCCAGCGATGGCGGGGCCGTTTGTGCTCCAGCTGACGCGGAGCAGGGAAGGATCGCCGTCCGCATTGTTTGCGATGATCGGAGTTCCAGAGCCGTTCGGGAAGTTGTTCCAGTTTGCCTGAGGAGAAACGCCAGCAGTGCTCATGACCATGGCGCCATCACTATCTGCAGTGCCGCCGATAAAGTTGCCGCCAACAAGAATGGCGCCGCCTCGAGCGGGTTTGGATTCTGGATCGTTGGGATCAGTGCCAGCGGTGACTTCGGCTTGGTCTTCGAAGGAGTCGCCATCGGAGTCCGTATTATTTGGATCTGTCTTGTGAGTGACGATCTCAGCGCCGTCGAGGAGCGTGTCACCATCCACATCTGGATTCAATGGATCAGTGGTTGTCTCGAAGTTGTCGTTCAGGCCATCCCCATCTGTGTCTGCTAGTTGAGGGTGTGTTCCTGCTTTGAACTCTTGGAAGTTCGTGAGTGTGTCGCCGTCAGGGTCTTCACCGCCGTCATCGACAGCGGGATCGAGACCGCGAGCGACGCCGCGGTCGGTGCCTGTTTCCCATTCTTCCGGAATGCTGTCGCCGTCCGGATCGAGAGCGGTCAGCGATTCTAGGCGAACATTGTCAAAGTGTGAGCGTCCACCCTCATTGTCGTCTCCAAGGAAGATGACGATATTGCCTGCGGGAACCGCATCATCGGTGACAAATTCCACCACGACGTCAGTGAAACTCTTCTCCACCGCGTTGTTAAGAGCGACGGAATCCACGCGCACATGAGCCGAGGTCAGTAAGGGATCAATTTCCAACTGGTTGACCGTATCAGTGCCAGCAAGCGCGTTGTCCTCTGACGGGGCCTCATCCAGTGAGGTCAAGCCAACAACCGTGAAGGCTTCAGCGCCCGATTGACCTGGATTACGATAGCCCACGCCAACGGTGAGTGTGTAGGCTGTGTTAGGCTCATAAGGCACGCCAAGATTCTGAAACATGAAGAATCCGGCTGCGGTGCCGATGTGTTGCGTGCCTTCGGATTGAAAGCCGCCAATGAGTTCGATGAACTTGTCTCCAGTCTCGGTGCCGATCCATTGGGCCGCGCCGGCTGGGAGAGTAGGGTCGACAATGTTGTTTGTCCAGGTGTTGCCACCGCCGCCAAGTGGTGGCTGCTCGAAGCTATGATTGTTGACTTGGAAGGGAGCAGCAAGAGCCGAGAGACTAGCGCAAAGCAAGAATGCAAAGGCTAACCAAGAGGCCCGTGACGCACCGATGGGTGGTCGTCGTAGGTTGGTCATGATGAGTTGGGGTTTGGGTTTGGTTGGCTCAGCGCAGACGTGAGCTGAACCTGCCAAGATTATACTAGAATTGCTGTTTAGAGTGCAATCCGAAAACCGGCCATCACTCCTGCTTACTGAGTGACATAGGGCTTCCCAGCCCGATATTTACGGAGCCCGACTTGGATACCTTCCCATAGGGGGCGGTTTCCCTGAGCTTTGGCTAACTGCGCGGCCTTCTCGGCGGTTTGCACCGCTTGCTTGAAGTCTCTAACTTCTGCATAGGCCGCTGCGAGCGTGTCGAGGATGGAGGGATCAGCTTGTTTCGTGAGGTCTGCGGCTTTGCTAGCCCAGCGGACGGCTTCTTTGCCATCGCGAATGGCCGCGTCTGGATGTGCTGCGAGTTGCCAGGCTAGGTTGTTCATCACGAGGGTTGCCGTGGGGTCTTCTTGAAGTGCATTTCTATAAGAGGCGAGGGCCATTTCAGTTAGACCCTGCTTCATAGAGGCGTCGCCGATCCAGGTGAGAAGTTTGACATACTCGGCAACGCGTTTGCTATAGATTGGCTGTGCACGAGCGGCTAGTTCTCTTGCTGCCTCGAGCTGGTTTTGATCCATGAGATCGATGGCTAAAGTGATTGGATCGAGTGGTTGAGGGCGAAACATCCATCGTCCCGTAAAGGGCAAGGCGGCATCGTGCTTTGCGCCTTGGTCTAACGAGGTGGTCTTGGCGTCGGCTAAGATCTGCTCAGGTGAAACGGCCCCTTTGTAGAAGGCGATGAGTTTCCCGTCTTGGTCTAGCAATGCGCTGGTAGGCACAGGCAAGGGCCAACGTGGTCCATAAAGAGCTGTGTAGGCGAGTTCGAGACGACGGATCAGTTCTGAGGAAGCGCGTCCACTTGGAAAGGGGCAGGCAAGCTTCTGATAAAAGGGAGCCGGATCGATTTCTGGCTCATCGACCGAAAGCGGAAGAACATCGATGCCCGCAGCAGCAAAGGCTTTCGCGCTTTGTGAGAAGGATCGGAGCTCGATCTGGCAAGGCTGGCACCAAGTGGCCCAGAGATTGACCAGGGTGAGCTTATCTGACTTCAGCCCGGCATGCTTTGTCTCGCCTGAGAAGGTCGTGTAGGGTAGTCGTGGTAGTGGTAGGGCCGAGGCACTGAGCGATCGGACACTTGTCTTTGCTGCTGGTAATGTCGCTGCAGGCGTGGGCAGGTTTAGTGGGGATGGGATGACGTCTTCAGTGGCAGCGGATTTCCCCTCGATCAGATGGAAGCGTTTGTTTGGTGCTATGTTTGCAAAGGATTCCGTCTTTCCGCCTGCCCAGGTGACTTGGACTTCTTCGATGGCGGGGGCTGATCCTAGGCCGAAGTGTAGCCATTTGCTCGACTGTGCGAGGTAGCCTTCGCCAGCTTTGAGTGTCTGTGAGAATGTCTTGCCGTTGGTTAGGCGGACTTGCACGCGACTACCGATCCCATCGCGATTTGTGCGAGTGCCTTGTAGCCGAATGGCGAGCCAGGCTTGATCAGACGAGCTGCGGTTTCTGGCGAAACGCAGCATGGGGGCGGTTCGGTTTGCCATCCACAAGTCGAGGTCGCCATCGCGATCCCAATCGACGACGGCGGGTGCTCTGGCATCATCGTCAAAGTCGAGGCCCATGGCCGCACTCGCAGTCGCGAAGTGGTTGCCGCCGACGTTGAGGAAAGCGCAGTTGCGTTCGTGGCCACTGAGCCCCACGCCTTGATCCATGAGGATGTCGAGTTCGGACAATCTTTGAGCGAGTGCACTTTCGTGATTGAGTGTTTCCGGTGCAAGCGGTGATGATGGCACGACCTGCCGCCAGTAGAAACTTCACAAGTCGTCCGGCACGTTGCCGGTGACGAAGCCATTGGCGACGATGAGGTCTTGCCAGCCATCGTTGTTTAGATCTGCAAAGACCGAGCCCCAACTCCAGCGTCCTACGAGGACGCCAGCAGTTTCACTGACATCACTAAACCGACCTTTGCCCAAACCACGAAAGAGGCTATTCCCACGAGCCATGCGCTGAAACCTTGTCAGGATGTTGGCATCGATTCCTGGTCGAAATTGTGGTTGTGTGGTCACTCGGCGACCTGCGGCAGAGAACATGTTCCCCGCATAGAGATCCGGCACGGCGTCGTTGTCATAGTCGCCGCTGCAGGCGGACATGCCGAAGCCGCCATCGTCGATCCCGGCTTGTGTCGCGATGTCAGTGAATTTGCCGCCCGTATTGAGGTAGAGATTCTTCTGACCGAAGTCGTTTGCCACGAAGAGGTCTTGGTCGCCGTCGTTATCGATGTCTTCCCATACGGAAGCGAAGCTGAAACGGCGGTTGTTCTGCGTTTCTAGGCCAGATTCGGTGGTCGCGTCCGTGAAGTTCAGCCAGCGTTCCTGGTCCTTGGCTAAGCCATCATTGCGGATGAGGAAATTCCCACCGCCGTTGTTTGCGTCAAAGTAGGGGACAGGAATAGCTAGGCCGGCACCTTCTTCCTGCTTGGCAAAGTAGCGGCAGACGAAGAGATCGAGGTCGCCGTCATTGTCGTAATCGGCAGCGGTCACACTGAAAGCATTCCGTACTGGGCGATAGCGAAGCTTGGGTTCGAAGTGTCCCTTGCCGTCATTGCGAAAGGCTAACAAACCGGTGTCGGCAGCCAGGACCAAGTCCTGATCACCATCGTTGTCGAGATCGACGAAGAGCGCTGAGCGCGTCAAGTCTAACAAATCTACACCAGCGCTCACTGCTTGCTCCTTTGCTGTGCCATCGGTTTGTTGCAGAAACAGGCGATTGGGTAGGCCACCATTCTGACAAACATACACATCATCCAGCCCATCGCCATTCGCATCGCCGATGGCTAGACCTTGGTGGCCGAACTTGAAGAAGCGATTAAACAATTCGATCCGCTGTCTCCAGTAGGTGTTTCCGAAGCGGAGCTGCTTCTGGTAAGCTTCCGTCTGCCCTATCACGGCGAGCGTGGCGTCTTCGAATACTTGTTGTTTGGAGTCTGACTTTGCGAGGACTTCTTCATGAGATTCCACCGTGGTCTTGACGATCTTGGGCGTGCTCTCGCCATCCCACTGCCAGGCGATGCTCCACGTGGCGTTCATTTCTAAATAGCCACCCTCTACTGGACCTGCCACAGTCACCAGCTGGAGGGTCGTCGGAGCTGGGGCCTTGGAAAGGTCGACGGAAATGACTTTGAACTTCTTGCGGTCTATCGCTTCGCTAAAAATGCTGCCGAAAGTCGTCATAGGCCCGGCTGCTTGGTTTCCGACTACGAAACCAGCGTCATCAACGAGGATATTCTTAGCTGGGCGCAGCTCTAGCGATTTTACATCGAGCTCTTTCAAAGCTTTCAGCGCTAGGTCGCTAAACGTCTCGCTCCGCCAAGCCGCGTCCGGCGCTGGAGCAGTCTCGGCAAGAGCGCTGAAGGGCAGCAAAGCTACCAGCCACGCGAGGAACATTCGGAATACCATGATGCTTCTTTGCTACAAGCTGCCAACCCTCTTGCGCAAGGCAATAGGGCATTCCAGATAGGCTTTCTATTTGTAATGGGCTGGTAGAACGTTTCTAGTAGGCTACGTCGAAATGAAGCTGATCACTGTTGATTGCAACTCTTGTGGAGCGCCCCTCGAAGTAGGGCAGAAGACGCGTTTTGTTACTTGCCGCTACTGTTCCAAGCGGCTTGAGATTCAGCATTCGGAAAGCTCTGTCTACACGGAGGTGCTGGATGAGATCAAAGAGTCGACGGATAAGATTTCCCAAGACATGGAGGTGATCAAGAAGCAGAATCAGCTCGAGAAGCTTGATCGAGAATGGATGTTAGAGCGAGAGGGGTTCATGGTCACGACGAAGGAGGGTGGCAGGCATCTTCCGGAAGGTGGCCTAAGTTCAATCGCTCCAGTGTTCGCTGTCATCTTTGGCATCGTCTGGATTGTGTTCGCGAGCTCAATGGGAGCTCCCGCCTTCTTCCCTCTCTTTGGAGTGGTCTTCGTGGGATTCTCAATCTTTCAGGGGATCAACATCGCTGGCAAAGCGAAGCGTTATCAGGAAGCAGAGCGGCGCTATCAAGTTCACCGTAGTCGGCTTCAGCAACAACTCCGTCGCGAAGAGACGCGGTAACTACAGCTTGAGACGTTTCGCGACGGCGGGGTCCCAGGTGGCTTTCTTCCAGTGCGTGATTGCGCCGGACTTGATGGCGGCGAAGAAGCCGGCATCGAGCTGGGCTCCTCGCAGATCAGCTGAATCTAGGCTTACATTGTCATAGGTGACTTCCTCAAAGCGTGCGCCGGTGAGTTGAGCGTGATCGAAGCGGACTTTGGTGAGGGTGGTGTTCTGGAAATGAGCGCGGTCTAGCAAGGCGTTCTTGAAACTGCAGTCTTCGATCGTGGACTTCGAGAGGTGTGCTCCGCTGAGGTCGGTCTCGGCCATGAGGGTGTGGTTCCACTGACAATCCTCCATCTGAGCGCCTGCTAGTGTGGATTCTGCTAGGGTGGAGTTCTCAAATGAGGTGCTGGAGAAACGGGCGCCGCGTAGATCTGAGAAGGTGGCTTTGGTTCCCTGAAATTGGGCGTTGTTGAAGGTAGCGCGGGGGGCTTCCCAGGCGGTGAGTACGGCGTTGTCGAACGATGGGCTGTGTAGTGTGCTGTCCGAGAAATCGGCGTGTTCTAAGAGAGCGCGAGAGAAGTCAGCGCCACGTAGTTCGACTTTGTGAAAGGAGGCTCCTGTAAGATCGAGGGTGCGCCAAGCGGTGGTGGCATGGTCGCTCTCGATGAGGAAGGTGACGATGAGTTCGCTCGATGGGAGGCGTTGTTTGCCCGATGGGATTACGCCGTGCGTGAGTCCGCGAGCGATGAGGTATTCTTGGAAGCTGATGTGGGTGAAGCGATAGTCCTTTCCTGCTACCTTGCGTAGGAGTGAGCGTCCTTGGTGGTCTAGCTTGGTGATCTCGGTGAGTTCTTTCAGGTCGTTTGTCCGATGACGAGAGGTGCTTTTCTGAAGCCGATGAGCGAGTTGAATGCAAGCTTCCCAGAGTACGTCTTTAGCGAGTTTCGCGGAGCGGGATTCGCGTTCTATCCAAGAACTTAGGATGGCTTCGTAGGCGGCTGTGGCATTCCAAGTCTTCTCATTCACTTGGGCGAAGTCATCGGCATGATTGAGGAGCAATGGCCGATCGCGAAAGGCTCCGAGCTCGTGGAGACGCTTGGAAACGTTCTGTCGATTAGGTCCCTTTATGCGTTGGAAGCGGCTATTGAGATACTTGTCAGTCAGGACTTGATTGAAGGGCTCTAGGTAAAGCGTGGTGCAACGGAAGGCTCCGGATACAAAGGCGCCTAGTGCATGTGTAGGGTCACGGCGTTCGCAGAAATAGGCGGTGCGGCAGGTGATGATGACCCGATGGAAGTGGCGGGTTGTTTCTAGAAGTTCGGTGACATGCTTGAACAAATCTCCGGAGGCCTTGGGATCTTCATTCAAGGCATCGAGTAGAAGAATGGTCCGGCGAGGAGACTTGATGGCGCGGATGTCGTCTAACGTTGTCCCGCTCAGACGTCGCAGTTCGCAGGCGTGGGAACTGGCGGCGAGGCCGGTCAGGTCGGCTGCGTTCAGGAGCATGAGCAAGGAAGTCTTTCCCATGCCGGCATCACCTAGCAGGAATAGCGCGTTGCGATGATGATGACGCAAGCCGAGCTCGATCGGTCGCGCTAGAAAGCGATTGAGCGTGCCAAAGACAGGCCGTGTGTCGCCCTCCTTTCCCTCGATGGGTTTCTTCAGTTGTCCATGTGGCTGTTGATAGTGCTTTGTTAGGAACGTGAGGTCTCCAAAGTCAGGGCCGAGCGCGTCGATCTCCTTCTTGAGCGCACCGCCGGTGAGCTTCTTCTCCAATCGATTGAGGTAATTGTCAGGTAAGAAGGAGGGCTCAGACATAGGTTGATGAAGAGGAGGCTAGGGGAGCGCCCGGTCTTCGTCAATGCATGGTCTTAGGACTCTTCGTCTGCGGAGTCGCGACCCGTGATCAAGAATCTCTCTAGATCCATGGCGAACTCGTGGCCTTCGTCGTTATTCGTGAAGACGACGTAGCCTATCTTTAGCTCGTCAAAGATGGCGAACATGCATTTCCAGCCTGGGTTGGAGCCACCGTGCCAGTATTTCTTGCCGAACGTGGTATCTTCTGAAACCAGTCCGAGTCCGTAGGGATACTCGTGAGGGTTGTCGGCGTCGAAGCGCTCGTACTGGGTGCGGAGCATCTCATTGTAGGTCGCTTCGGTCAGGCCTTCGCGGTTGAGGATGCCGGTCATAAAGTTGGCGTAGTTTGGCGCATTGATGTGAAGGCTGTAGGCCATGCCGGGAAAGTCGGTCTTGGATTTAGGGATGGGGTGACTGCCATCGGTGTGGCCATTTCCTACGCGGCTGGCCAAGGTCTCGCTCCAGATGAGGTGTGCGTTCTCGACCTTCAAGGGCTCGAAGACCTCTTGGGCGATGACTTCAGTGAGGTCTTTCTTCGTGAGATGGCTGATGACAGCGCCTAACAATTCGAAGCCTTCGCCAGAGTAGCCGTAAGCGGTGCCGGGCTCGAAGGTGATGGGAAGCTCATTGCTGTCCCGCCAGTTGGGGAAACCCGTGCGGTGGGCTAGGACGTGCCTAGCTGTGATTTTTAGGTAGCGTTCCTCGTTGGGACAATGATCGGCATACCCGGGTGCGTCTGGAAGGTAGGTGTTAAGTGGTGTGTCTAGGTCTAACAGACCTCTTTCGATGAGTCGATTGACGGCGAAGGCGAAGATGGGTTTTGTTAGCGAACAAGCTTCAAGGACCGAATCGGATCGCAAGGGCTTCATGGTGGCGGCACTCTCGACACCGTAGGTTCGTTGGTGACTGATCTGAGCATCTGTGATGATGGCTAGCGAAACTCCAGGGATCTTGTGGTAGTCCATTTGTGCGCGGACGAAGCGATCGATGGCTTCACGGTCGAGCGGTTGATCATGAAGGATTCCTTTCTCGCCGATCAGGTCTGGCTTGAGAAGCGGCGAGACACCGAGCGTGTCTGCAAGTGTCTCGTGGTTGGCACTGACTTGAAGGTGAATGTGGTCTGACTCGATGACGCGTGTTTCGATGGTATCCGATGGTGTGGCCGTATAGTTGCCGACGGGTAAGGTCACATGATAGCGTCCAGCGGTGTCACTCGTGGCTTCTACTCGTAGCGCTGGATTCGATTCAGACTGCAGAGAAACCATGGGAAAGGTGTCGCCCTTGGTTGGGGGTCTCCAGGCTAAACGCCCTGATACTGATCCCATTTGTGTTTCCTGTGGAAGGAGGAAGAGATCGCCGATCTTCGAGGCGTAGTAAGCTTTACGAGTGCCTGGCGTCCAGCCGACCCAGGTGAAGGAGCCATCCTCATCCTTATCGGTCACGTCCAAATCGAGTCCTAACGAACGGCCAGGAATGAAGGCGTCGTCGAGTGGTACACGCCATTCGTAGGTGATCTTGCCGTCACCACGTTGGACCTTGGAGATGACTTCCGTTTGGTCGGCTTTGTAGCCGTGGATTTGTAAGTTGTCGCCGCATTGGAAGTACTGCACTGGCGTCGATACTCCTTTGGCATGGAGGCGATCTAAGTAGATGGAACAACCGTCTTGGGTGTCCCAAGTCTTGCCCGCCTCGGGATCAAGCACGATGGAGTCGTCGATGACTTCGACGGCGACGTAGAGTGCTCGATCACTGGCATTGTAACCTACTCGGAAGCTGGCATGGAGATCGTCCTTGTTCTTGGGTTGTTCGCCATAGTCGGTATGGGTCGGTTCATAGATCTTCATGCCGTCTGGCCAATCGTCGAGGTTGCCGTCAATGGTGATCCCGCTGATGGGATGCGCTGCGACCGAGGCGCCGTTGTGTGCCTGTAGGAGCGTTGATGAGCTCAGAAGAAAGACGTAGCTTAGGAGTTTGGTTAGCTTCATGATGTGGTTTGTCTTCGTGTGATAAGTTATGTGGTTAGCCTTTGCTCTCGGCGAGTCTGATGTTGCCGCCGGAGGTGTTTAGTCTGACCTTCGGGCCGCCACCGTTGATGGTGGTGTCGATGGTCTTGGGTTTGTCCTGGATGCCTGGTAGAATATCACCGCTGATATGGCCGCCATTGGTTGCTGCGACCAGGTGGGCGCGGAAGCCCTTGGGTACGGTGAGCACGATGTTTCCGCCGGAGGTGCTCATTTCGATAGGTCGGTCAATCTGGTTTACTAGCTCTGCCGCTATGGAGCCGCCTGAAGTCACTGTGTGGATATGGCCAATGACGGTGCCGAGTTTGATGCTTCCGCCTGACGTGGTAGCCGTGGCGTCTCCTAGAATGTCGTTTACCGCGATACTGCCGCCGGAAGTCTGAATGTTAAGGTCACCCTCGATGCCTTGCATGGCAACACTTCCGCCGCTGGTGAGGATAGTAGCACTTCCATTGATGTCATTGAGCGCTGCAATGCTTCCGCCGGAAGTGGCGAGGTGGATGTGGTAGCGCTTGGGAATGGTAATGACGTGACCGAGGTTGATGCGGGCATTCTTGGGGGGCTTGTTATCTTTCCAACCAATGGTGATTTCTGCATTGCCATTGTTAGACTGGAAGTTGAAAGCAATGCGATCTAGGTGGTCTGTGTTATTGTCGCGAGAGGCATACTCGGCATCATAGATCACCGTGTCTTGGTCATGGGTTTTGATCACGACCGAACCGATGAAGGCTTTGAGGGTCAATGTGCCGCCCGGTTTGGCAGCTAGCTCGCGATGTTCTTTGATTTTGTTGGTTTCGCCTGCCTGCGGAGCTTTGGCGGTCGCTATATCCTGGATAGGCGTGTCATTCGCGTTGCCGATGGTTAGGAAACCTAGCGATATCATTCCGAGGCCTAGGGCGGAAGCGGTGATGGCGCTGAAGCGACTTGTGGAACCGAGCCGGTTGCTCATGATCATCTCGATGCGCGCTTTGAGGAACTTGCGCTTGGCGAAGGCCGGGGCGGCAGCGAATTCTTGGGTGGCTGGTTGGCGTAGGAAATCATGCGCGGCTAGCAAAGCGGTGGCATAGGCGCGGTGGGCTTTCGGTGCGCTTTGGATGACCTCGGCATCGGCACATAATTCTTCATACTCTCGGAGTCGCTTGCGGGCGAGCCAGATGCCTGGGAACCACCACCAAACGGCGGTGGCAATGGCTTCGATGTGATGGCGCCAGGTGTCGCGCCGGCGAAGGTGAACGAGTTCATGTCGTAGAATGACATCGACAGAATCCGTGGAGAGCGTCGCGAGCAATTTCTCGGGAAAGACAATGCTGGTGTCCTTGGAAAGAGGGTGCCAGAGGAAGGGAGAGAAGGTTCCATTGGCCATGACTACCCGAGGTGACTGACTGATGCCTAGCTCCTGGCTGATTTGCGCGCAGCGTGTTTGGAGATCGGTGTTCGTCGTCTCGGCGGCTTGGACAAGTAAGCCTAACAATCGTCGTCGGTAGGCTCGATGGAGTAAAAAGGTCGCCGCGCCGCCTAACCAAAGTGTGGTGAGGAATCCCTGCCATGGGAAGTCTGATCGTGCGGCGGCGTTTGGAATCGTTCCGATTGCTGTATCGATGCTCGCTGGCGGTGGCGTGGTGGGAGTCGCAGTAGGTTCGCAAATGGGTTGGGCGCAGTCTTGTGTCGAGACTGTAGATGTGAGAGCAGCAATTGCCTGCTTGGGTACTTTAAGAAGTGGCACGGCGAGCATCGGCGGCACGAGAAGCACGATGATGACGGCAAACCAAGCGGCATAGGAGAACTGAGGCCTGGCGCCACGCCGGCAGAGGATTTCTGCGATGAAGCCTAGCGCAGTAGCCAGGACGAGCTTGGTGAGAATGAGATTCAAGAGCATGGTTATTTCTCCTCAATGAGTTTGCGCAGTTCGTCGCGCTCTTGGTTGGAAAGGGAATCGCTCTTTGACAAATGGCCTAACAGGGCTGCGATCGAGCCCCCACAAACGGAATCGGCCACCCCTTGGATCTGTTGACCGACAAAGTCGGAGCGTTGTTTGTTAGGACTGAAAGTGTGTTTGAAGGTAGAGCGATCTCGCTCGACCCAATTCTTCTTTTCGAGGCGATCAAGTAGGCTTTGGATGGTAGCATAGTAGGAAGTCGAGGTATCTCCATAGATGGAGTCACAGATTTCGCGGATCGTCTGCGGGGACTTCTTCCACAGTTCATCTAGTATCTGAAGTTCAGTGCTGCTGACAAGCTCCTTGGATTCCTTCTTCGACATAGCTAATTTGGTAATCACTTATCAGGCGAGTTGCCTGAGGTTTGGAGTTACATATCAGGCGAGTTGCCTGAGGTCAACAGAATCTGCATCATTTCTGGAAATGGTCTTCGTGGATGACGTAGGCAGGCTTGGATTGATCGTTTGATCTTGCCCCTAGACGGTGGCTGGTAGGCCGTTAGGCTTGTCGGGATGCCTCCCGGAGATCTTTACGCTGTTCTGTCAGGTTTCTTCTGGTCGATTAGTGTGATTTTAATGCGTGTGTCAGGAATGCAGATTCCTCCACTGCCATTGACCTTTTTTAAGAGCGCGGTGGCCGTGGGGTGCTTCGTGGTGTTGTCTCAGGTTTTGAAGGAGCCTTTGGTGCCGGACCTTTCGGGAAGTGCTTACGGTAAGTTGATTGTTAGTGCGGTGTTGGGGATCTCGGTGGCGGACACGATGTTTGCGTCGGCGTTGAATCGCCTTGGGGCTAGTTTACAAGCGTTGGCGGATTGTGTGTATGCGCCGGCGATTGGTGTGGTGGGTTTTCTGATGTTTGGGGAGAAGCTGGGGTTCTGGGAGTTGCTGGGTGGTTTGCTAGTAGTTTCGGGTGTGGCTGTGGGGATGCGGGTGACGCCGGAGGTGAAGAGTCGCCGGGACTTGGTGGTCGGCGTGCTGCTGGCGGCTGGAGCGCATGTGATCATGGCTGTGGGAATTCTGCTGGTGCGGGATGTCTATCGTGAAGTTTCGGTGGTGTGGGTGTCAGGGTTTCGGTTTCTGATAGCGACTGTGGTGCTGGGGCTGTTTGCGAGTTGCCGAGCGGATCGTGGGGGGGTGTTTCTGGCTTTCCGTCGTCTCGATCTTTGGAAGGCGATGCTGCCGATGACGTTCTTTGGGCCGTTTCTGGCGACCTTGTTCTGGGTGGCTGGTTTCAAATACAGCACGGCGGGTCGGGCTGCGATCTACAACCAGCTTTCGACCGTGTTCATCATCGTGTTGGCGGTGATCTTTTTGAAAGAGCGAATGACTTGGCGAAAGGCCGTGGGCATTGGATTGGCCATTGCGGGGGCGTTGACTGTGGCCGCCGGCTGAGCGCTGATTTGCCACCAGGGATCCCTCCCCATGGGCTCGGCGAGCCTTGAGGGGGGGGAGGGGGGAACATCAGCTCTCGGGGAGCTGAGTCTAAACGATGGTCTGGAGCTTACTCCAGATCTGTTGTTTTGAACGGATTTATGCTAAGAGATTCAATAAAGTCTTATTTTTCGACATGATTGCGATGAATCTTAAGACTGAGGGTCGTAAATTAACATGCGCAGATAGGTGATCGGTGGTCTTGATTTCGAGGGTTGGTAAATTAACTCAAAAGGACTCGACACATTATTGAGGAAACTTTAGGCAATTCGAGCTAGGAGCCGTCTTGATAATCGCACACTCTTCAATAAGTACCTTATGACTGAACCATCTTCTTCCTCTCCACTACCTAAGAAGAAAGTCGGCGTGGAGCCGCGTAGCCTTCCTGAGCGTTTCGATGACGAGGCGGGAGATCCTTTCCAGCAGTTGAATGCTGATGCTGAGCCGGATGATGCCGAAGAGAATGGGTCTGAGCGGAGTATGATCCAGCCACGTAGCCTGCCTAAGCATGAGGAGGCGACGATGTTGGAGGCGGCTCGTTTGATCAAGCAGGGCAAGTCTAGGGAGGAGGTGGCGAAGCAGTTGCGGATCGAGCCTCTGAAGTTGCGCCGCTGGGAGACTGCTTATTCTTCAGAGTTTCAGAAGGATCTGAATGAGGGTGAGTATCATGATACCGATGCTCAGCTGAGGGATCTGGCGGAGGATGAGAAAGAGAAATTTCAGGGCAATTGGGAGCAGGTGACTGAGAAGTCTACCGCTCGGCGGGTGAAGGTGGGGTCCACGCGAGCGAAATTGATGGCTCACCCAGCTACGAAGTGGCTTTTCCGCAATGAGCATGGGGATGTGGATTACGGAACGATTACTGGGATTCTGGTGGCGGTCATTGGCTTAGGGGTGGCATTGAAATACATGACTGGGGTGGATCGTGAATCTGAGGATCAGGCAGGCGTCTATGTGGGTATGTCTGATTTGAGTAGCATCGCTCACGATCCCGCTGCGGCTCGCGATGTGGTCATTGCTTTTCATCGGACGGAAACTTGGGAGGAGAAATTGGCTCTGGTCAGCTTTCCGGATAAAGTGAGGCCGCTGATGGAGGAGTGGTACACGAAATTTCCTGAAGAGGTTCATTTTGATCGGATCACGTTTGCGATGGACCAGCCCTTGGAGGTAGATGATCGTAATTTTTTCCAGGTTGGTCTGATTGTGGGTAATGATGAGGATAGCGCAGCTGATAATAAGAACTCGATCATGGCTGTGGAGCGCATGCCTGACGGTAAGTACAAGGTGGAGTGGGAGACATCCTCAGGCTATCAGCCACTGACGATCGCAGAGTTGAAAGAGCAGCGGCCGACGGAGCCGGTGGAGCTACGGGTGACGCTGGAGCCTTCGAATTTCTTTAACTTCGGGTTCACGGCGGACAAGTATGCGGCCTTCACGGCGACCTTTCTGGGGCTTCCAGATACGTTTACTTTCTATGGGCGCCTCGATGATCCGAAGGCTCGCAAGATCGCTTCAGCGCTGGAGCTTCGTGCTTCGATGGGTGTGATTGCTAGAGTACGGTATCCTGAGAATGCGCCTGCCGACGACCAGTTGGAAGTGGTGGAGTTTGTTAGTGAGACTTGGTTCCGTGATTACTCGGAGTAGTAGCTGGGATTAGGCTTGGTGCTCGACCACAAAAAACCGGGCGCTCGTTAGAACGCCCGGTTTGAAATGAGATGTCGCTGGGCGACATCGTCTTTGATGTTTGTGTTACTCAACAGTGATGCTGTCGACATACCAGCCGGCACCATCGTCATCTGCGGTCCCGTCACTGAGGAAGCGGAACTCGAGCTTGACCTTCTGACCGACGATGGAGTTCTGAGTGTCTCCAAAGTTGAGTAAGTTGAGCGAGATTTCGGTCCAATCACCAGTGCTGCCGGCGTAGACTTCGCTTTCTGCTAGGATGTTGTCTTCGGCTTCATTCAAGACGGAGAGTTTGCCGCCTTCTACGCCAGATGTTTCGGTAAAGTGCCAGAACTTTAGTGCGCCGCGCTCGACGTTGGTAAGGTCGATTACTGGGCTGGTCAGTGTGATGTTAGTTGCTGTCCCGTAGTTGGCCTCGAGGTTCGTGGCGTAGACGTTGGTGCCGGAGTGCGCAGCCTCCGGGCCGACGTTGGATGGTGTTCCTAGGCTCCATTGAGTTGTGCCGGTATCGATGCCTTCTTCCGAGACGGTCCAGCCTGTGGCTCCGGATTCAAAGTCCTCCGTATAGATCTTTCCTGGGCCTACTCTAACAAAGACTTGAGTGTCTTCGGTGGCGGTAGCGATGGTGCTTGTGGTGAAACCATCTTCTCCAGCGGGAATGCCATCGGCAACAGTGGTCCAAGAGTCTGCGGTGAGGTCAGGGGAAGTTTCAATGGCGTAGAACTTTCCAGTTTCTGTGGTCCAAGATAAGGTTGCTTCCTCTGCGGAGATGCGAGCAACGTTCGTGATGTCGATCGGCTTGGGAGCGAAGTCGAGAATGTAGCGACCGTAACCATAGATACCGCTGTGCCAGAGTAGTTCGGCTGAGCCGGCGCGCATGCCTGGGAGGACATTGATAGTCAGCTCGCCCATGGTGCCATGGAAGAGAGCGGCGGTACCTGCAAGTTCGGCTGCCTCAGTGACGTCGATCTTGTGGAGTCCGACGAGCTTGGCGAGACCTTCGTCGTCTGGTGCTTCAGGATCGTAGAATTGTTCGTGCACTGCAATCCAACCAGGTGTCGGTGGGTCAAGGGCAATCGCATCGCTTGCGCTGTTCCAGCTGGGAGTGGAGTAGGAGACGAGGTAGGGGAAATTTGGATTCACTTCTGTGTCGGAAATGAAGAGTGGGGTGTAACCGATTTCCTCGTCCCTCTGCACAATAAATGGGCTGCCGCCGAAGGGTTGTTCTAAAGCTGTGTCCCTAACATTGCGAATAATGCTGGTGTCTTTGCCATTGCTGCCGCCTGGGTAGTTTGAGCCATACATCCATTCTTGAGTCGCGGTGTCGCCGGAAAGGGCTGGGACGATGGAACTGCCGCCGCCCTTGAATCCTGCGATCTCAGTTTCAGCGAATGTGAGGCCGTCGTTGGTTCTGAATTCACGATAGCCTTGGTTAGGGCGCCAGGTCTTGCCGCCTGCGATGATGACTGTGTCAGTGCCGCTGCCGCTGACTTTGATTGTTTCAAAACGCCAGGCGCTCCAGAGTTCAGATCCGTCATTTAAATGATCGTAGGCGATCGTGGGCTCGCTGAAGCCGCCATTGTCGTCGGGTGCGTAGCGAAGTAGGCGATTCTTGTGGTTTGCATAGACCACACCAGCGTCATCTACACCGAACGTGAAGTAGTAATCGTTCATGGTGCCCCCGGCGTCGAGGAAGTCTTGAGCGAGGGGTAGTGGTACGCTCCCGATCTCTAGGGCAACTCCCATCGGTGCCCCGGTGGTGGGATCGATCCAGATCAACGAGCGATCAGGATACTGAGCGGCGAGAGCGGCGTCGTGGTTGGCATCTGTTTCATTGATGCCATTTTCACGAATCCCTAAAAGTAGGCGATCAGCGTCGTAGCGCTCGAGGCCGCCGTAGGAATCCATTGCGAAGGAGCCGTCGAAGGTTTCGACCTCGGGGATTTCCGTATTGGGTTTAAGGATGGGGAGTGGGTTGTTCTCATTTGTCATGAGATGTTCGAAGACGACTTCGAAATCGGCCATCGCTGGCGAGAGTGAGATGAGAAAGAGTGCTGGAGCAAATAGAGCGTGTTTCATTTATGTGGTAGCAGTGGTTATGCGTGACGGAACGCAAGAATGATGCCGTGTGGGGAGTATTCCCGGCTAGTAGGCTGTGGCGAAAGAGTGGAAACTAGTCCTCTCGTTCTTGGTCTAGCTCTTCTTCGTCATCATCGAACTCCACACCAGACTCATCGACGACACGGCTGAGGGCATCGTAGAATTCAGCGAGAGCCTCGATGGGAATCATAATTGTATCACGGCGACCACGGACATCTTCCGTAATCTTGATGAACTTGCCGCGATTGTTCTCCTTGAGATCGATGAAGAAGACTTTCCGGTCGGAGATGACCTTCTCGCTGTAGAGTGGCGGTTGATGCTGCTGTCCTGATTGACTCTGATGTTCTTCCATAACGGGGAGTGGTGAAATTGCTGAGCCTTGTGGGTGAAGCCAGCTGTGTTGAGTAGATTCTTAAGAGTGTGAAATGGCAGATTCAAGTAGCTGCCGGACATTGCAAGGTGAATGGCCCGAGCAATGTGTTTGAGCCTATATAATGAGGGTTATAGCCACCGATGCTAGCCAGAAATTAGTGTTTGACAGCTAGGGGCACTCGGCTAGCCTTCCGCTCGCTCCCTGGGGCGGTTTTTAGATCCTCTCGATGCTTGTGTCTTTCGCTTCTTGGAAGGCACGCGCAGCAAGAGGGTTTTTGACCTTCTAGAGAGCAGCTTTCGGTGGAAGTCTTCGGGCTGAGATCGTCAGTGCTCATGTAGCTCAGGGGTAGAGCACTTCCTTGGTAAGGAAGAGGTCACGGGTTCGAATCCCGTCATGAGCTCCATGAATAAACCAACACACTTACACAGACAAGAAACCAAGACCGCCTTCCGGCACCTAGATAATGGCTAAAGAGCAATTCCAGAGAAACAAGCCTCACGTAAACGTGGGTACGATTGGACACGTTGACCACGGCAAGACGACGTTGACTGCTGCGATCACTGATACTCTGGCGGATGACGGTTTCGCTGAGAAGCGTGCCTACGCAGACATCGACGCAGCTCCTGAGGAGCGTGAGCGTGGTATCACTATTTCGACAGCACACGTGGAGTATGAGACGGAGAACCGTCACTATGCTCACGTTGACTGTCCAGGTCACGCTGACTACGTGAAAAACATGATCACGGGTGCTGCTCAGATGGACGGCGCTATCCTCGTGGTGAGTGCTGCTGACGGCCCTATGCCTCAGACGCGTGAGCATATCTTGCTCGCTCGCCAGGTTGGTGTCCCTGCGCTCGTCGTGTTCTTGAATAAGACGGACCAAGTTGACGACGAAGAGCTTCTTGAGCTTGTCGAGATGGAGGTTCGTGAGCTCCTTAGCCAATACGAATTCCCAGGTGACGACATTCCAATCGTCATGGGTTCCGCTCTTAAAGCTCTCGAAGGAGATGCGGATCACAAAGCGGCAATCAAGAAGTTGATGGCTGCAGTCGATGACTACATTCCATTGCCCGAGCGTCCAGTCGACCTCGACTTCCTCATGCCTGTTGAAGACGTCTTCTCAATTGAGGGTCGTGGAACCGTTGCTACCGGTCGTATCGAGCGTGGTATCGTGAAGAAGATGGAAGAGATCGAGATCGTTGGTATCAAAGACACCGTGAAGACGACTGTCACCGACATCGAGATGTTCCGTAAGCTTCTCGATCAGGGTCAAGCTGGCGACAATGTCGGTATTCTCCTTCGTGGCACGAAGAAAGACGACATCGAGCGTGGTCAGGTCCTCGCCAAGCCGGGTACCATCAAGCCACACACCAAGTTTAAGTCTGAGGTTTATGTCCTTTCTAAGGATGAAGGTGGCCGTCACACGCCTTTCTTCAGCAACTACCGCCCACAGTTCTACTTCCGGACAACCGATGTGACTGGAATGATCAAGCTCCCTGAGAATGTGGAAATGGTCATGCCTGGTGACAACGTCACGATGGAAGTCGAGTTGATCACACCGATCGCTATGGACAAAGGTATCCGTTTCGCTATCCGCGAGGGTGGCCGGACCGTGGGTGCTGGTGTGGTGAATGAAATCGTCGAAGGCTAGTCCTCGATAGATTTTCAGACCAGATTCAATATCATGCCGACAGAGAGCCGGGAAACCGGCTCTCTGTTTGGCTTTCTTAACGACAGTTTGACAGAGCTTCGGCTCTTGGCATCATTGCCCGCACGCCATGTTTGGGAAACTCAGTAAATACATCGGGGAAGTTAAAGTAGAACTCCAAAAGGCCACTTGGCCTTGGGACCCGAAGGAGACAGGTTTTAAGAAATACCGCCAATTGGTGGATCATACCGTCGTGGTCGTGATCGCCATTGTTCTCCTGGCTGGTTTCGTGGGTTTCCTTGACCTTGTTATGCGTGGCTTTCTTGCCCTCATCTTGCCAGGTTAGTCCTAGCCTGGTTGCTTTTCATTCTTCCACCCATTCTGCTCCTCTGATTCACCGCCATGGCTGTCATTCCCGCTCCTAACGACCAATGGTATGTCGTCCACGTGCTCTCCGGACAGGAGGGTAAGGTGCGCGATAATATCAACCGTCGCATCGCCTCTGAGGAAATGGCTGACTGCATGTTCGAGGTGCTTGTGCCTACGGAGATGGTCTCTGAGGTGAAGAAGGGTAAGAAGACTTCCAGTAAGCGGAAGTTCTTTCCCGGCTATGTCATCGTGAATATGCACCTGTTGGAGGCTGACGGGAGCTTGAACGATCGAACCTGGTATTTCATTCAGGAAACAGTCGGAGTCATCAATTTCGCGGGTAATAAAAACCGCCCCATGCCCATGCGTGCATTGGAGGTCGAGCAAATGCTGGCCCAGATCAAGGAGCGCGAAGATGATGAGACGCCTAGAATCACTCATGAGGTGGGTGATTCAGTGAAGGTCGCTGATGGTCCGTTCGAGAGCCAGAGTGGTATCGTGGAAGAAATCGATCACGATAAAGGCAAGATCATGGTCTCTGTTGAGATCTTCGGCAGAAAGAACATTGTCGAGCTTGAGAACTGGCAAGTTGAGTCTGCTTAGAAATCGGGCATTGCCTTTCTTAGAAACTGGTGTAGCCCCTCCATCCCCGCTTTAAAAAAACTTTTAGAACACACGTCATGGCCAAAGAAGTTGTCTCCACAATCAAGCTCCAGATCCCCGCTGGACAAGCGAATCCAGCACCTCCGGTGGGCCCTGCTCTCGGTCAGAACGGTGTCAATATCATGGAGTTCTGCAAGGCGTTCAATGCCGCTACGCAGAAGCAGGCGGGCGATGTCTTGCCTGTCGTCATTTCTGTCTACAAGGACAAGTCTTTCACGTTTGTCACCAAATCACCACCCGCAGCGGCGTTGATTAAGAAAGCTGCGGGCATCGCTTCTGGTTCAGGTGAGCCTCACAAGCAGAAAGTGGCTACGCTCACGAAAGCGCAGCTCCTTGATATCGTGAAGATCAAGATGGGCGACCTCAACGCGCGTGATGAAGAGGCTGCTTGTAAGATCATTGCCGGCACCGCACGCCAAATGGGCGTCGATATCGCTGGGTAAATGAATTTCCCGAGTCAGACCTCTCAAATGGTCTGCTCAATTTGAAGATCCAAACCAAACCCACGCAGGAGAAGCTTTGGTGCTTCGTTTGAACTGCTTGATACTATGCCAAAGAAGCGCAGCAAACGTTACTTGAAGGCGGCCCAGTTGGTCGACTCTGAGAAAGACTACACACTCGAAGAAGTTACCGGGATTCTGAAGAAGTTCCCTTTAGCTAAATTTGACCAAACGGTCACTATTTCATTCAAGATGGGGATCGATCCTCGTCAGTCTGATCAGATGGTGCGTGGTACTTGTCCTCTTCCTCACGGAAGCGGTAAGGAAGTTCGCGTGTTGGTCTTCGCTAAAGGCGATGCTGCTGCTGCTGCTGAGAAAGCTGGCGCTGAGCATGTCGGATACGAAGACATGCTTAAAAAGGTTCAGGAGGGCTTCACCGAATTTGATGTCGCAGTGGCTACTCCGGACGCCATGTCTGAAGTGCGTAAGTTGGGTAGAGTTCTCGGGCCACGCGGTCTGATGCCTAATCCAAAGACCGGCACGGTGACTGATGATACCGCTGCTGCAGTGAAAGCTGTGAAAGCGGGTCGTGTTGATTTCAAATTGGATCGCAACGGCAATATTTCTGTTCCTGTGGGCAAGGTGAGCTTCACCGAAACTCAGCTGGCCGAGAATACCCTGGCAGTGATCGAATCATTGCAGCGTGCTAAGCCTGCGACGGCAAAGGGCCGTTACATCAATGCCGCTACTGTTTCTGCGACGATGAGCCCGGGCATGAGCCTTCAGTCTTCCCTCTACCACATCGCTTAACCCTCAACTTACCTTATCCGATGCAAGTAGAGAAGAATATCATCATCGACGACCTCATGGAGCGCGTGAACGCGTCTCCGTTCATGCTCGTCACCGATTTCACAGGCCTTACGGTTTCTCAGTTCGAAGAGCTTCGCGTCCGTCTCGGCGACGCTGGTTCCAAGATCCATGTGACCAAGAACAGCTACATTAAGCGCGTCATCAAGGACGCCAGCCTTCCTGAAGGTCTGGCCGATTGTCTGACGGGTCAGTCTGCTATCGTCACTGGCGAAGAAGACGTTTGTGCAGCTGCTAAGGTCCTCAAGAATTTTAAGAAAGAGTTCGAACGTCCCTCCGTGAAGATGGGCGTCTTGGACGGTAAGCTCCTCACGGAAGCGGATATCGAGCAAATCGCCGGTCTGCCATCACGCGATCAGCTTCTCGGTCAGCTTCTCGGTCTCTTGCAAGCGCCTGCGACGAATCTCGCTCGCTTGCTCAACGAGCCTGGTGCGCAGATCGCTCGCGCTACTCAGGCCCATATCGACAAAGGTTAATTCACCTAAACTCGATTCTTATTACCCTTTCCGGGGAGCAGTCTTGTTCTCCTGAATACCCAAACAACCTAAACGGTTCCTCGTCGGACTCGCGGCTGCGAATCTCAAATTACCCAGAGCTCTGGGCAGCGACGATACCATCTAAAATACCATGGCAGACATTGATAAACTCGTAGAAGAAATCAGCGGCATCACTTTACTCGAAGCGGCTGATCTCGTAAAAGCACTCGAAGAAAAGCTCGGTGTGAGCGCAGCAGCTCCTGTAGCTGTAGCAGCAGCTGGCGGCGGTGACGCTGCTCCTGCAGAAGAGAAGACGGAATTTGACGTCATTCTCGCTGAAATCGGTGGCAACAAGATCGGCGTCATTAAAGAAACGCGCGGTTGTGTTGCTGGTCTCGGCCTAGCCGATGCTAAGAAGCTCGTCGAGAGCGCTCCTTGTCCTTTGAAAGAAGGCGTCAGCAAGGAAGAAGCCGAAGAAATCAAGACGAAGATGGAAGCCGCTGGTGCCAAGATCGAGATCAAGTAGTCTCGTCTCACCTAACTTCCTGCTTTGTTAAGCAATTTCGTTTAACCCAGTGCCAGCTCTTCACGGAGCTGGCCTGCGGTTGAGCGGTTCTTCAGGGTCAGCCCCCTCCTGGCCCACAGCGTGACTTTCTCGCTGTTTGTCAAGGTTTTACCTTGCACATACCATTTCCCTTGCCTTGCGTATTGCCTCAGCCTTATCGCCGCTCGACTCCGCTAGTTTTTAAGAATTTGACAAGCCCGCGATCCTCCATGGATCGACCGGGCTTTTCCCCGTTTTAAGTTTACCAACGCCTTCAACCGTCCAATCCCTCAACCGATCGCCGCAGCCTATGTCAGAGAGAGTATTATTTGGAAAGATCGAAGAACCGATCGAACCGCCGAATCTTATCGAGATTCAGCTTCAGTCCTACGTCGAGTTCCTCCAGCAAGACAAGTCTCCATCCAAGCGTAATGATGGCGGCCTTCAGGCCGTCTTCAAAGAAGTTTTCCCAATCACGAGCTATGACGAGAAAGTCACGCTCAATTTCATGAAGTATGAGGTTGGTGAGCCAAAACTTACCAACCTTGAGTCTCAACGTGATGGCGAGACTTACAGTGCTCCACTTTATGTTTGGTTCGATCTCAAGGATGAGACCGGTACCAAGGAAGAGCGCGTCTACATGGGCGAGCTTCCTCTGATGACCAGCCGTGGTACCTTTGTGATCAATGGTGCTGAGCGTGTGGTTGTCAGCCAGCTTCACCGTTCACCTGGTATTTGTTTCGAGCGTTCTTACCACTTGAATGGTAAAGAACTCCACGCTTTCCGGATCATTCCTGACCGCGGTTCTTGGCTCGAGGTTCAGTTCGATACGAACGACCTCCTCTACGTCTACTTGGATCGCCGTCGCCGTCGTCGTAAGTTCCTCGCTACCACGTTCCTGCGAGCTATCGGCTTCAGCACGAACGAGGACATTGTGAAGGAGTTCTTCACCATCGAGACCCTGAAGTTGAAGGAAGAGATGGATGAGGAAGCTTTGAGTTCGAAGGTGACGTATGCCGACGTGCTCGATGGAGAAATCATCGTATGTAAGGCCTTTGAGCCGCTCACTATCGGTGTGGTTCGCCAGCTTTTGACCCTCGGTCAGAAGTCCCTCAAAGTTGTCGACACGAACGAAGATGAGATTCTCATCAAATCACTCAAGAAAGATCCATCTTCGAACGAAGAAGAAGCCCTTAAGGACATCTACAAGCGTCTTCGCCCTGGCGATCCACCAACCGTGGCAAACGCTCGTGCTCTCCTCAAACGTCTATTCTTCGATCCTAAGAAGTATGATCTGACTCGGGTCGGCCGTTACAAGCTGAATCAGAAGCTCGGTCTCAAGGTGGATGGAAATGAGCGCGTCATGACGGCGCACGATTTCTTGGCTGCGTTGAAATACCTCCTTCAGGTCAAGCAAGGTAACGGTGTCCTCGACGATATCGATCACCTCGGTAGTCGTCGCGTGCGTGCTGTGGGTGAGTTGCTCGCCAACCAGTGTCGTCTCGGCCTTGCTCGCACTGAGCGTTTGGTCAAAGAGCGCATGACGTTGTTCGATGTGAATTTGGAAGGCATGTCGCCTCAGAAGCTCGTCAATCCTAAGGCGCTCAGCGCTGTTGTGCGCGACTTCTTTGGTCGTTCTCAGCTGAGCCAGTTCATGGACCAAACGAATCCGCTTTCGGAGCTCACGCACAAACGTCGTTTGTCTGCGCTCGGGCCAGGTGGTCTGAATCGTGACCGTGCTGGTTTCGAGGTGCGAGATGTGCACCCGTCTCACTACGGCCGTATCTGTCCTATTGAGACTCCTGAGGGTCCTAATATTGGTTTGATCAACTCGATGAGTTGCTTTGCTCGGATCAACGAGTTTGGCTTCATTGAGACGCCTTACCGCTGCATTGATAATGGCAAGGCGATCGATAAGATCGAGTATCTAACGGCTGACCAAGAGGAGAATTTCTCCATCGGTCAGGCGAACAACCCCATGAAGAAGTCGGGTGCGTTCGTCAATCCGACCATCACGGTGCGTTACCGCGGTGAGTTCATGGATGTCGATCCGAAGGATTGTAAGTACATGGATGTGTCGCCGAAGCAGCTGGTTTCAGTCGCGGCGAGTCTCATTCCTTTCCTCGAGCATGATGACGCTAACCGCGCACTCATGGGATCGAACATGCAACGTCAGGGCGTGCCGTTGCTCACCGCTGATGCTCCTCTCGTGGGCACTGGTATGGAGGGCAAGGCTGCACGTGATTCTCGCGCTGTGGTTGTGGCAGAATCCGATGGTATCATCGCGGCGGCTACGGCAGAACGTGTGGTCGTATCTAAGGACGGCGAATTGCCGATCTCTGACATCGAATTCCTCACGCGTCCGGAGCAGCTCAAGAGCATTCCTAGCAAAGACTTCTACGTTTACCCGTTCCGCAAGTTCATGCGGTCTAATGCAGGCACTTGCATGAACCAGACGCCACTCGTGAAGCGTGGTGATAAGGTTAAGGTTGGTGATGTGTTAGCTGATGGGCCCTGCACCGAACTTGGTGAGCTCGCCATTGGTCGCAATGTGCTAGTCGCCTTTATGTCATGGAACGGCTACAACTTTGAGGATGCTATCGCAATCTCACAGCGAGTGGTGAAGGATGACGTTTATACCTCGATTCACATTGGTGAATACGAAGTGGGCGCTCGTGATACCAAGCTCGGTCCAGAAGAGATCACACGGGACATTCCAAACGTCGGTGAAGAAGCTCTTAGCGACCTCGGTCCTGACGGCGTCATTCGCGTCGGTGCGGAAGTGAAGCCTGGTGATATCATGGTCGGTAAGATCACGCCGAAGAGTGAGACGGAGTTGGCGCCTGAAGAGCGTCTCCTACGTGCTATCTTTGGTGAGAAAGCTGCTGATGTGAAAGACACTTCACTGCGTGTGCCTTCTGGCACTACGGGTATCGTCATGGACGTGCGCGTGTCCTCACGGACAGACCTCTCTACTGAAGAGAAGCTCTCGCCGACTGAGGTGAAGAAGCAGTACAAGACGATCGAAGAGGACTACAAGAAGAAGAAATCAGACCTAACAGATCAGTTGACTGAGAGGTTGTCTGACATCTTGTTGGGCGAGAAGATTCCGCTAGACGTTGTCAACGAGCAGACCGGTGAAATCATCATCCCTGCTAATCGTAAGATCACTAAGACGCTCCTTCGCAAGTTGGCAGCGGTTTACGATCACATCGAAATCGATCCAAGTCCGATCCGGAATAAGATCGTTGAGATCACCAAGTCCTTCGAGTCGAAGTTCACTGACATCGAGAACGAACGTGAGACATCGATGGACCGCATCGAGAGCGGCGACGATGTCGAGCCTGGCGTGATCAAGCAGGTTAAAGTGTTTATCGCTAAGAAGCGTAAGCTCAGCGTCGGTGATAAGATGGCTGGTCGTCACGGAAACAAGGGTGTTGTCGCGACCGTTGTTCCTGAAGCGGACATGCCTTTCCTAGATGATGGCACGCCGGTGGATATCATCTTGAATCCTCTCGGGGTGCCGAGTCGAATGAATGTCGGACAGGTTTTGGAAACACACCTTGGTGTGGCTGCCAAGGCTCTCGGCATCAAGATCGGCACGCCAGTCTTCGATGGTATTCCTGAATCACGAATCGTCGAGTATCTCGAGGAAGCGAAGAAGGTGGATGGTTATTCCTGGATCAATGTGAGCGGCAAATCGACGCTCTATGATGGTCGTACGGGACGCGCTTACGATCAGGACGTCGTGGTGGGTTACATCTACATGCTGAAACTAGGTCACTTGGTGGCAGACAAGATTCACGCACGCGCCGTCGGTCCTTACTCGCTCGTCACGCAGCAGCCGCTGGGTGGTAAAGCGCAGTATGGTGGTCAGCGCTTCGGGGAGATGGAGGTGTGGGCGCTTGAAGCTTATGGCGCTGCTTACACTTTGCAGGAACTCCTCACAGTGAAGTCAGATGACGTGCAAGGACGCACCCGGATCTATGAGGCCATTGTCAAAGGAGACAATACTCTCGAAGCGGGCACACCTGAATCGTTCAACGTCTTGATTAAAGAACTACAAAGTCTCGGACTCGACGTGCGTGTCGGACCGAGAGGGGGCCCTCGACCCCGCCATGATGGTGGTGGTCTTGATTCCCTTACAGCATCCGCCTAACCGAAACCTAACCGTTTAACTAAAACTTTTATTTAAGTATGAGTGAAACAGAAACAGCTGTCATTAATGACTTCTTCCGCGAGCCGGAAGAAGAGAAGGGTTTCGATCAAGTCACTATCACTGTCGCAGCTCCGAATACGATTCGTAGCTGGAGTCGTGGAGAGGTGCGTAACCCTGAGACAATCAATTACCGGACATTCAAGCCGGAGAAGGGTGGTCTCTTCTGTGAGCGTATCTTTGGTCCCACCCGGGACTGGGAATGTGCCTGTGGTAAGTTCAAGCGTATCAAACACAAGGGCGTCATTTGTGACCGCTGTGGTGTTGAAGTAACCTTGTCTCGCGTTCGTCGTGAGCGCATGGGTCATATCGAATTGGCTGTGCCAGTGACCCACATTTGGTTCTACAAGTGTATGCCTTCGCGTATCGGCCTCATGTTAGACATGAGCGCCCGTTTCTTGGAGCGCGTCATTTATTACGAAGACTACATCGTCATCGATCCTGGCAACACGCCGCTCGAGCGTTGTCAGCTCCTCACGGAAACAGAAATCCGTGAAGCTGAAGACGAGTATGGTGATTCCTTCAATGCTGGCATGGGTGCGGAGGCTATTAAGGAGCTTCTTTCTCAGGCCAAGCTCGATGAGTTGGTCGTGGAGTTGGAAGAAGCCATGGACTCGACGCGTTCGAAGCAGATTCGTAAGAAGTTGGCCAAGCGTTTGAAGCTTGCTCAAGGCTTTGCGGGTTCGCATTCGCGTCCTGAGTGGATGGTTCTCGATGTTCTCCCTGTCATTCCTCCAGACTTGCGTCCGTTGGTTCCGTTGGAAGGTGGGCGCTTTGCGACTTCTGACCTGAACGACCTTTACCGTCGTGTCATCAACCGGAACAACCGTTTGCGGAATCTCCTTCTACTGAAGACGCCAGACGTCATCATCCGGAACGAGAAGCGCATGCTTCAGGAAGCTGTTGATGCCTTGTTCGATAACGGCCGTCATGGTCGTGCCGTGACTGGTGCTGGCAATCGCCCTCTCAAGTCCATGAGCGACATGCTCAAAGGCAAGAGCGGTCGTTTCCGTCAGAACTTGTTAGGCAAACGCGTCGATTACTCCGGTCGTTCTGTCATTGTGGTCGGACCTGACTTGAAGCTTAGTCAGTGTGGTCTTCCTAAGAAGATGGCTCTCGTGCTCTTCGAGCCATTCATTATCCGTCGCCTGAAAGAGCTTGGTTATGTGCATACCGTGCGCAGTGCTAAGAAGATGATCGAGCGCAAGACACCTGAAGTTTGGGATATCTTGGAAGAGGTCACGGCAGGTCACCCTGTCATGCTGAACCGCGCGCCGACCTTGCACCGTTTGTCCATTCAGGCATTTGAGCCTGTCTTGATTGAGGGGTCTGCGATTCGCGTTCATCCACTCGTTTGTACAGCTTATAACGCTGACTTCGATGGTGACCAGATGGCTGTTCACGTGCCGCTCTCCGTAGAGGCGCAGATGGAAGCGCGCTTGCTCATGCTCGCGCCGAACAACATCTTCTCGCCTTCGAGTGGACGTCCGATCACGACGCCTTCACAGGATATTACGCTTGGTTCTTACTACCTCACGCATTCACGCTATCCTAAGTACGCTCCGGATGACGAGAAGGCGGCTGGCCTGTCTCTCTTCGATAGCATTGAAGAGATCGAGTTTGCCGTGGCTGAAGATGCTGTGGCTCTCCACCAGTTTGTCCGCGTGGCCAATCCTGACTTCGGGAAGGACACGGTTTACGGCGACAAGGAAGCACGGATCATTGTGACAACGCCAGGACGGATGCGTTTCAATGAGATCTGGCCTGATGGTCTCGGCTTCTTTAACAAGAACGTCGGTAAAGGTCAGCTCAGTGATATCATTTGGCGCACTTTCCAAGTGGCCGGTCACGAGGAGACCGTGTTAGCACTCGATCGTCTGAAAACACTTGGTTTCCGCGAAGCCTCACGCTCTGGAATCTCGATTGGAATCACCGACATGGTCATTCCTGACGAGAAGAAGCAGCAGCTTGATCAGGCTTACAAGCAGATCGGCGAAGTCGAGAAGCAGTACCGCAAGGGTATCATCACCGACGGTGAGCGTTATAACAAGATCGTCGATATCTGGACTCACGCAGGTGACCAGATCCAGACGGCGCTGTATCGCACCATCGAGCACAACGAAGGCAAGTTGGAAGCGAATCCGCTCTTCCTCATGGTCGACTCCGGTGCACGTGGTAACCGTCAGCAGATTAAGCAGCTCTCCGGCATGCGTGGTTTGATGGCCAAGCCTTCTGGTGAGATCATTGAACGTCCGATCACCTCGAACTTCCGTGAGGGTCTGACCGTTCTTGAATACTTCATCTCCACTCACGGTGCGCGTAAAGGGCTGGCTGATACCGCTCTGAAGACGGCGGACTCCGGTTACCTCACACGTAAACTCGTGGATGTGGCGCAGGACGTGATCATCACCGAGCTCGATTGTGGCACGGTCAATGGCATCGTCGTGAAATCCATCTATGAGGGTGAGCAAGAGGTCGTTGAACTCAAGACTCGCGTCTACGGTCGTGTTTCTTGTGAGAAAGTGACCGATCCGATCGAAGGCGACGTCGTTGTGAATGTGAACGAGCTCATGGACGAGAAGATGGCTGAACGCGTCACCAAGATTGGTGTCGAGAAGCTGAAGATTCGCTCCGTGTTGACTTGTGAATCCGAGCGCGGTGTCTGTGCTAAGTGTTATGGCTTGAATCTCGCGAATAGTGAAATTGTGAAAGTCGGCGAAGCCGTCGGGATCATCGCTGCTCAGAGTATTGGTGAGCCGGGCACGCAGCTCACGATGCGTACGTTCCACATTGGTGGTGTCGCTTCGGGTTCGTTCAAACAACCGATCATTAAGGCTAAAGTGAAAGGTGTGATTTCATACCAAGAGCTTCGCACGGTAGAATCGACAGAAGGCGACTACGTCGTTCTCAACAAGAATGGTAGTGTTTCCCTTCGTGATGAGAAAGGCAAAGAGCTTGAGTCCTTCGAATTGGTGTTAGGCACGCGCCTGACCAAGAAAGATGGTGATTCCATCGATAAGGATGAAACCCTCGCGACTTGGGATCTCTACAACGTGCCGATCATCACCGAGAAGGGTGGTGTCATTGAGTTCCGTGACATGATCCCTGGCATCACCATTAAGAAAGAGGTCGATCAGGATTCTGGTGTGGCTGGCATGGTGGTCATCGAGCACAAAGAAGACCTTCATCCTCAGATTGTCGTCGTCGAGAAGAAGACGAAGGAAGTCCTCGCGAGTTATTCCATCCCTGCTGGCGCTCACTTGAGTGTGAAAGAGAAGGAGAAAGTCTCTCCAGGAACGCAGCTCGCCAAGACACCTCGTAAGGTCTCCAAGACTAAGGACATTACGGGTGGTCTTCCACGAGTCGCTGAACTCTTCGAAGCACGGAAGCCGAAAGATTCTGCCGAGATCGCTAAGATCTCAGGAATCATCGATCCCATGGCTGGCACGGTTCGTGGCAAGCGTAAAGTCACCATCACCGATCAGGAAACGGGCGAAAGTGAGGATCATTTGATCCCCATGAATAAGCACATCCTCCCTTACAAAGGTGACTTTGTGGAGAAGGGCTCCCAGATGACGGAAGGTCCCGTCGTTCCTCACGAAGTGTTAGAGATTTGTGGCCCCCACGAGTTGCAAGAGCACTTGGTCAACGAAGTCCAAGAAGTCTACCGACTCCAGGGTGTGGAGATCAATGACAAGCACATTGAGATCATCACCCGTCAGATGCTTCGCAAAGTGAAGGTCACGGATCCAGGCGATACGGAATTCCTTTGGGATGACCAGGTCGAGCGCACCGAATTCGAGCGGCTCAACCGCGAGATTGAGGAGCAAGGTGGTAAGCCAGCTGAAGGCACTCCAGTCTTGTTGGGCATCACCAAGGCCAGTTTGGAAACGGACAGCTTTATTTCTGCTGCTTCCTTCCAGGACACGACTCGCGTCCTCACAGATGCCGCAACGTTAGGGAAGATTGATATCCTACGTGGCTTCAAAGAGAACGTCATCATGGGTCACCTCATCCCAGCAGGTACCGGCTTCCACTCCACTCGCGCAATTGGGCTAGAGGAAACGGTCGAAGCCGAGATCGAAGGCCAGCAAGGCGCTGAGGAGTCCACCGACGCCCTCGTCGAAGGACTGATCTAAGTCTTACAAAGACATTATCCAAGCAAGAGGCGGCCAAGCAATTGGCCGCCTCTTTGCGTTTGTGCATTAGGTAGGAAATTTCTTGGTCACACGGCGGATGCCCATTGAGCAGTTCAGTGTATATACCGTAAAGGAAGGGAATTAGTATATCATTTACCATAGTTTCAATATTTAAATGGATCTATTTAGATAAATTCGGCACTCATTTCGTAGTGAAGGTGACTTTCCAGTTAGGAGGCGCTCTAACCAATTAAGGGGAGTGTCACTGCAACCTGAACCTAACATCACACGAATTTATGAGAACTTTTCTACTCGCGCAAGAGGCCACCAGCCCCGCTACAAAGAACGCACCTGCATGGCTCGAGAACCTTTGGACCATGTTGATCGAGAAAGGTTTGCCGATTCTTGCGGCGATCGGACTTCTAATCATCGGCTATATCGTGGCGAAGATCATCAAGGGGGTCGTGCGCAAAGCGCTCAAGAAGACGGCGATTGATAATCGTCTTAGCAGCTCTCTTGGTGGCGAAAGCCTCGGTATTGAGAACATCATTGCGACGGTGGTGTTCTGGCTCGTCATGCTGTTTGTGCTTGTGGCAGTGTTCAGCCGATTGGGTCTAAGCGAGGTCACGGAGCCGCTGAATGGCTTGCTTAGTAAAGTCACTGGCTACTTTCCCCAGATAGGTGGAGCTGCAGCGCTCCTTGGTGTGGCCTGGCTATTGGCGACAGTGCTGAAGAAAGTGCTTTTAGCAGTGTTCGATAAGACGGGGCTCGACGCCAAGTTGAGCAAGTTTACTTCAGCTGATGACGAGGTCGTGGTCGATGACGAAGGGAATGTCGCTATCGTAGAGACCGAAGTAGAGTCCGTGCCGCTTTCGAAGACACTCGCGGATGTCGCCTATTGGCTGGTCTTCATCATCTTTCTTCCGCCAATCCTAGGCACGCTTCAATTGGGGGGCATGTTAGAGCCGGTCAATACAATGATGAACAAGGTGTCGGGCTATCTTCCGAACCTGCTAGGCGCTGGAATCATAGTAGCGATTGGTTACTTTGTTGGACGACTGCTTCAGAAAGTCGTTTCTCAGTTCCTCAACGCAGTGGGAATGGATCGTGCAGGTGCCAAACTAGGGATCTCTGCAGGTGGCGAGGGTGCAAAGAAGCCTTCGGATATCGTGGGTTTGGTTCTCTTTACCGTGGTGCTTGTGAGCGCCCTCGTTGCTGGAATCGATAAGCTGGGTATTGAATCACTCACTCGGCCAGCGACCAACATGATCGACAAGATCACCAGTGCTCTGCCTAATATCCTGACGGGTGTGCTGATTCTCGCAATCACTTACTTCATCGGCAAAGTGGTCTCTTCCATCGTGACCAATCTACTGGAGGGCACCGGCTTTAATAACTTCCTCACGAAAGTCGGACTCTCTAATGTAGCGCTAGAAGGGGACAAGTCCCCTTCTAGTATTGTCGGTAAGTTAGTCTTTATGGGTTTTCTCTTTCTTGGGGCAACCCAAGCTTTCGAGACTGCTGGTCTCGATAAACTCGCGGGCGCCGCCAATGTTCTGATGGCCGGTCTTGGAAAGATCATACTCGGGGTCGTTATCTTCGGAGTGGGGCTCTATCTGGCTAAGTTTGCTGCTGGTATCGTGGCTGCCGCAAACCAGCCGAATGCGCCTATGCTAGCACGGCTCACGAAGGTTGCTGTCACCGTCGTATCCGCCTTCATCGCGCTGAATATCTCAGAAATCGGACAAGAGATCGTCCCTGATCTGTTTCGTGCCATCATCTTCGGTCTCGCGATTGCTGTTGGAGTAGCCTTCGGCTGGGGTGGACGCGACTATGCAGCTAAGCTTATTGGTCGTTTTGATAGTGCTCTATCAGGAAATACAAAGTAGCTCGGACCAGTCACCTCTGCTGAACATCTGACCCGCCTTACCCCAGGCACATCCCCCTCGAACTAGATGCGATATTTCCTTCTCTTCTCTATCCTCCTCATTCCGTGTGCAGGTTTCCTCTCCTACTTCATCAGTAAACATTGCCGTCCGCATGTCGAAGAGCGTTTGACGCTTTCCGCGCGCCAAGCCTTAAAAAAGGCAAAGCTTCAGCATGTGACTGTGGAGTTCGATCACCTAGATGCCACGATAGCAGGCAGCATGCAGGGTCCTGTAGAAAGTAAGAGAGCTGCCAACCTGATCGCTGGAATTGACGGGGCGCGTTTGCTTTCGGCAAATAATCGCCTGCTCGTTGGTTCATCCATTTCGCCACCTGATCCAGTCGAGAAGACGCTGGAAAAGACTGCGCTAGAGACTGCGGATTCGACTAACGCTGTGGCTGTGGCAAAGGCTGCTTTCGGTGTAAAGTATGGCGGAGGAATCGTGACGCTTGATGGGCGGGTTCCAAGCGAATCTACAAAGCAGAAGATCTTGGCTGGTATCAAGGTGGCAAAGCCGACTCACACGATAGATGATCGTCGATTAATCGTCGATCCCCAGGTCGAAGTGCCTGCATGGGAAGGTGGGATCGACTCTGTGCTTCGGAGTTTCCTGCCTGAGGTAGAGCGTGGCAATTTCCGTATCGACGAGAAAGGCGTTGTGCTTGCAGGAGAAGTTCAAGACGAAAGCACTCGAGAGCGCCTTCAAGATCAGGCTGAGAAATGGCTTGGTGCTGGCGATCTTGTGGATAGTCAGCTATCGGTTGTTGCTCCTGAGCCTGTGATCGAAGAGAGGCAAGCGGCTCTTGTTAGTGTTTTTGAAAAGAATGCCATCTACTTTGCTTCTGGTAGTGAGAGCATTGATGCCAAAGATATCCCAAAGCTTCGAAAGATTGCGGAAAGTATCAAGGCGTCTCCTGGCCTCCGTTTATTCGTAGGTGGCTATGCTGACAAATCTGGTAACGCCGCAGCCAACCGTCGGCTTAGCCTGGCTCGAGCGCTGCGTATTAAGAATCAGTTAGTCAAGCTCGGCGTGACCGAGGAAGACCTCGTCGTCGAGAGCTTTGGCGCCGAAGAGTTTAGTAAAGACCAGGCTTGGAAGAGTCGTCGTGTCGAGCTGAGCATCCAAGAATAGATAACCATTCTACTTTAACGAACCATGACTTCACCTCAGGCCCATTATTTCTGGAGCAGCTTACCCGTCTACCTTGTTGTTAGTTTGATAGGCTTTGTCCTTGGAGGGCTCCTTGGTTGGTTGCTCTGGCGTCATTGCCGGGCAGCGGTCGCCAAGATCGACGCCGAGAATCAGAAGCTTCAAGAAGAGTACAAAGAACTCACTCGAGTCGTTCACGAGAACTCAATCTAGCCAATATGTTTACCTCTTTCGCTATGATGTCATCTATGCCGCACCTAGTGGCCAGTGATTTCGGATTTCTGTTCCGAGAGCTTTGTTTCCTCTGGCCGTTCCTCTTGTTAGGCCACCTCTTTGGGCTTCTGGCCGCTTACTTTCACTGGTATCGGTCTGCACGGGCCATGCGAGTGGAGGCTGAGATGGAGAATACGCGTTTGCGTGAAGGGTTGTTGATTTCAAAGCGCGCAGCACCAGCGCTTCAAAGGCAACGCCTCTTGGCTAAGAAACTCGATGTGTCTGTGAGTGAGGGCAAAGTCCTTAAAAATCATATCCAAAGAGTCGCTGCGAAAGTCGAGCAGCGGGATCGCGAGCTGGTATCAGCCACGACGAAGTTGGCAAGCCGAGAGCAAGAGGTCGGCGCGCAGCGTGCCAAGTATCAGGATTCGCAAGTCGCCGTTCGCATGCTTACTGATTCTATCAATGAACGAAATTCAGAGATCATAGGGCTGGAGACTAACTTCAGGAATAAGCATTCGCAGTATCTCACGGATACACAGACAGCCGCTGCTCAGATCGAGACTTTTCAAGCCGAACAGGCTCGTTTGGAGAAGGTTCTTGAGGAAGAGGCTCGTGTAAAGGAAACGGCGACAGCTGAAGCGGCTAAGCTGAGAGCGGATCGCGATCAGATGGCACAGAGTCTTCGAGAGAAGAGCGCTGAGCTCGAAGGCTTACGTGCGCAGGTGAGTGATAGTGCCTCTCTGCGCGAGAAGGAGCTAAAGCGTTCTGAGGTTAAAATGGCAGAGTTTACGGCGAAGCTAGCTACTCAGCAAGCGGCGATGGCGGATGTTGAAAGTTCGGGAGAAGTTCAGCAGCGAGTAGTTGCCGACTTGGAGAAGAGGCTGACCGCTGGTCAGCAAATGACCAAGGGCGCAGAGAATAGACTAACAAACCTTCGTCAGGATTTGGCTGAGAAGGACAAGGAGATCATTGCGCTGAAGTTGACTGAAAGTAGCAAGAACGCCGATATAGAGCTATTATTAGCAGAGTTAGAGGTGCTCGAGGGAGCCGTGGCAAAGGAAGAAGAGTCGTTTAAAAGTTGGGAGGGACTCCTCGCCGAGAAGGACACCGAGATCTTGAGTCTCAAGGCCGAACTGGGGTCTGAGCCTAAATCGCCTGCTAGCGATACTCCTGTTCCAGCGTCGATGCCCGTTGCCTTGGCTTCGTATATAGCCAAGTCTCCAGATGTAGATGATACCGATGAAGCTCTTTTAGAATCACATGAAACGTTAGGGTTCGTTTATTCCAAGCGACCCAATCGTATCGATGACCTTACGAGAATCAAAGGGATCGGTGATGTCATCGAGAAGAAGCTCCACGGGTTTGGAGTCTACCGGTTCAAGCAGATCCTTGAGTGGAGTCCAGAAATCGTGGCTGTCTTCTCCGAACAGCTGGATTTCAAAGGCCGCATCGAGCGCGAAGAGTGGATACGCCAAGCGGCTGAGCTAGTGGAGTGATGTGCGGGTAGCGCCGTCGCTTGCTAGGAGATTGTAGGAATCTATCGAAAGAAGATCACTAGCAATAGTGCCTTGATTCCGATCACCCAGCAAACGATGAATTGCATCTTGCTGTAGTTCGCTTCGCCAGAGCCCTCGTTCTTTAAGTCAGGGTGCGCCCCGAACAGCTTCTCCCAATTCCGTAGCACGACGATTCCGGCAATGATCAGGACCAGGAGAAAGAATAAAAAGCAGAGTTTGATGTAGAGGATCATGGGGCAAGATGGGTTTTGAGTCCTTTCAGTTTACTGGAGCACAGGAGCGTCTGAGGGCTAGCGCCGCTTTGTTCGGTATCTAGCGTTTATAGCGGTAGCGCGCTTGGGAAGTTCTTAGCTCCCCATCTGCGACCTTGTAGGCCACACGGTGCTCGTCGGTGATCCGGCGCGACCAGTAGCCGGAGAGATTCGCTTGCAAAGGCTCGGGCTTCCCAATCCCTTCGAATGGCGTTCAGCATTCACGGGCGAGTGAGATCATGACGACGGCCTGGCTCTGTTTTCGGGTGATTAGAATAGGCTCACGGTCATCGCTGCCTTTGATTGGTGGGTGCAGGCATTGACGCTTGTATTGTTTCAAGCGAAGTGTGTTAATGTAGTGCGGGCTTCCAGCCCGTGACCCCGGCAGGATGCCGGAGCTACATTAACTTACGGGGTGCCTTAACGCAAAGAGGCGCACCCTTGCGGATGCGCCTCTCGTAAGCGTTTGTTAGGAAGCGAGGACTACTCGTCCTTGTCTTCGTCTTCCTCGGCAGGGGCGTCTTCGCCGGCCTGACCTGGGCTCCAGTCTTCGGTGGCCAGGTTGAAGGCGTGCTCGAGTCCGACGAGGTCGGCACTTGGACGGAGGGCTTCGAAGGCCTCCGTCTCTTTCTCGAGTTGATCGGCGTCGTAGTTCGCGGCCTTGATCGAGAGACCGATACGGCGCTCGACTTTGTCCACTTTGATGACGCGGGCTTCAACGTCGTCGCCAACCTTGAGGATGTCTTTGACGCGAGTGACGTGTTCCTCACTGAGTTGCGAGATATGCACGAGGCCATCGATGTCGTCTTGCAGCTGGATGAAGGCGCCAAAGCTGGCGATCTTCGCGACGGTGCCAGCAAGAGAATTTATTGTTCCAATGTTTTGACACTTTCGAGAATAACCCATACAAATGTGTCAGTGGTGACGGCCTTGTCGCTCGTGGATGTATTATGAAATTTCTAAGTAACTCTCTCTCTCTACTTGGCTTTGCGATCCTAACGTTCTCCATCTCCTCGCTCATGGCGGATTCGCCCTATCTCGATCCCTATGAGCTAGATGAAGACGCCATCATCTACCGCTCAACTTTTGATGAGCCTGGTGATCTCGACCTCCCTGGTTGGAGCATTGATCAAGGCCAAGCCAGCATCGTCCAAGAAGGTCTCGAGGACAGCTGTGTCAGGGTCGAGCCCTCACCTGAAGGCAAGTTCGGCCAAGTCACCTTCAAGCTCGACCCACCACCCAATCTCCCCGTCCTCTTTGTCGATTTCTACGTCAAGCCCGTTGCCTTCGAAGAAGGCCCCGAAGAGTTTGCGGACGTTGCAGGCTCCGTCACCGGGGCCTTCCGCCTGGTGAAAGATAAAGAGTCCGACCAGTCCACCGCAGCCCTCTACGTCCTCAACGGCAACGGCCAGCGCGGCGGCGATTGGATCAATACAGGCGTCACGTTTAAACTCGATGAAGATGGTCGCCCCATAGACTGGATGCGCTTTACGTTTCGCCAAGAATTTCAGCGTGACGATGTCGATAGCAATCGATCTCGTTGGGATCTCTGGGTCGATGGCCTTCTTGTCCATATCAATCTCGGCTACTACGATCACGAGCAGCTTGATCCTGGACGTATCACCCTACTTGGTCATCGCAGCATTCCGCTTCACCTCGACAACCTCACGGTTTCCAGTGCCAATCCTCTATTTGCTGATCAGAATGGAGACGGACTGGCCGATCATTACGAAGCTGCCTATCGCTTGAATGGGCGAGATCAAGACGCGGACGAAGATGGGTTATCCAACGTGGAGGAATTTCTTTTAGCCACCAATCCTCTCCTCGCAGATTCAGATGACGACGGCATGACAGACGGTGAGGAAGTGAGGGCGCAGCGTGATCCCGTAGATCCCACTGATGGAAGTGAAACGGCCGCAAGCTCAAGCTTCTTGGGTCTCAATGAGGCATGGGATATGTTGGGTTACTGCACGTCGCATGTTCTAACTTTTCGGATTGCCTACGACCAGAGTTATGCTCGAATCCAGCATCATCCAGACGATGAGGAATTTAGAACACATGAGGTGCGGGTGGATGCCCTTCGCGCCTATGATTACTACACTGGGGCTTTAGTGGCCCAACGCACGAGTTCCAGTGGGTGGAGAACATCAGATTTCTCCTATTCCATGATTTCTTGGGGTGGTGGATTGGGGAGCGGGCGCGTGGAATTTGATACGTCTCGAAAAATCTCGTGGACCGGAGGTCATCGAGATGGACAATCCGAGACTGATCACTACACCAAATCTACAAACTACAATTGCTGCGAGGGATGCAATGCGCAAGGTACCTGTACGATAGGAGGTTTGGGAAGCGTTGATTTGACATATGGACTTGGGATGGATCGGTTTGGCGATGGCACTCCAAGCGTCCGCGTGCATCGGGAAACCATCTCTCCCGATGTCTATCGTCGAGACTCGCTGGTCTACGTTGGCCCTGAGAGTTCAGAATTGATCGGTAGGTCAACTGTAACTTACGAAGGCGAAGGGCCCGAGGAGGTCATCGACTGGATACGTACTTCGACCCAGTTCACCGTTATTGAAGACCTTCCCGATTCCGAAGGTTACATTATAAAGATGTTCACCCTCGATCAGGTCAGCGAGACCAATGAAGCTCAGGGTGATCCTTTCAAAACGATCACGGTTCTCAACCCTGACCCCGTCGGCTACGGCGGTGATCGCCGTTTGCAGGTCATTGAAGACGGCGATTCAATCGTGGCCCGAGAGTTTCGGGAACAGGTGCATGGGCGCGACCAGTATTGGGAGCTTTATGAAGGAAGTCTTGAGAATTTCCTCACAAAGCCCTTGCGGTATGAAAGGCTGGTCAAAGATGTGTTCTACAAGGGGACCACTAATCTCGCCCAGCGGTCAGAGAAGAAGACCGTGGGCCGCTGGGATAGCACCACACAATCTCTCGTCGTCGATAACGTCTCGGAAGAGATCTATCAAGAAACAGCGACGGGCTGGGTGAAAACGAAAGTGATCGCTGACCCGGAAGGCCAAGCCTTGACCACCTCCTATGGCTATCGCCAAGACATGCGCGAGTCGGCTCCAGGCGGTTTTGAGCCGCGATGGGTCGAATATCCAGACGGCTCCTGGGAGTGGTCAGACTATGACGAGAAAGGGCGTCGTTACCGGGTTGTCAGCCCAATAGGAAATACCCCGCGCCCCGAAACCTCACCTTCATCCACGGATGGCTATAAGATAACAGAACACGTTTATGATGGTCTCGGCTATGACGTGAGGACCGTTGAGTCCCGCAATGGGATTGTCGAGAAAGTCACCTTTCGAGACTGGGGAGACCGCCCGGAAGGTCCATTTGATGGTGAGTGGGTCGAGCGCACAATCGTTGCCTACGACGATAAAGCCGCCATCGATGATCCAGCTAACGAGGTCACCATCACGGTCAAGGATGGACGGACCGGACGCGTGCTTCGGCAAGAGAATCCCGATGGCACTGTCAGTGTTCGTGACCACAAGGAAGAGGAGGGGCAATTGACTACTATAACCGAATCCTTCGCATCCAATGGAGATTCTTTAGCACAAGACGTCACCATCATGCATGCCTCAGGCACCGTGCTTGAGACGAAATCCACGGACACCACCTCAGGGGTGGTCACTCAGCACCGGACCGTGGCTCGGATGGATCAGCGCTTTCGAGAACTCCTAACCATGAATGAAATCACCGGTAAAGTGTCTTCCAAGGACTACTCCTGCTGCGGGATCGGCGTGGAGACGGCAGAAGACGGTAGCAGCCAGCGGGTGGATCGGGATGCTTTGGGACGAGTCATCGGAAGAACAAGTGGCTATCGCGATCCACTCGCTCCCGGCAACGTGCTCGACAGTGTCTCTTCCCAAGAAACGTATCAGTTAGATGGCCTAGGGAGAACGCGAGCGACCCTCAAGATGGGGGCTGACAAAGACCAAGATCCGCTCCTATCACGTTCAGACTACAACCATGCCGGTCAACTTGAGACAAGCCTGGACGCCGCCCAGCGAGAGACACGCTATCAAACCATTCAACTTGACGATGGGGGCAAGTTGAAACTAACAAGCCTGCCTAAGAGCGGAGTCGATGATCGGCACCGGATCACCTCACAGACGTTCAATCGAGCTGGTGACTTACTTGAGTCTCGCACTTACGCCAGCCGAGATACCTTGGCCACCGTTCCTGAACCGGGTACAACGATCTCCCATACCCTTCATGAGGAAGGTCGAGATGATAAAGGCCGCTATCGCCAAGTCACGAACATCGCCAATATCTTTGACCGTCGAATTACCCGCACCTACCTCAATGATCGAGGGCAGCTAACCGAGATTCTTCACGCTTACGGCACCAGCCTCGCGGCCCACGAAACCTTTGACTACAATGAAGACAATCGCCTTATTCGTCATATCGATCCAGATGGAGCGGTCACGCGTTACACGTACAACGAGAAAGGCGAGCGCCACCTCATAGCGATCGATCTGAACATAGAAGCCAATGAAGCTGCCGATCACATTGATTACGAGATTGACCGGATCACCCGAACCACCAGTGAATTGGTCGACGTGGACGGCACGGCAATGCAGCGTAGCCTCACTGAAATTTACACAGAAACGGGACCTCGCCTCACCACGCTTAATGAACAAGCGCTAGATGGACGCTACAGCGCCGTGACTCAGAATGGTCAGACCGCTACGACCAAACGCATTGAGGGCGACCTCCCAGGATTCTGGAGAATTATCGACACACAGCCTGACGGAGCCCACACTATTAAAACCTACGAAGACGGCCAACTCGCCCGGACCACTCGACATGCAGCTGACGGCGCCCCCATCTCCTGGACTTCCCAAACCTACGATGCCCACGCTCGCCCCTATCAAACCACCGATAGCCGCACCGGCACCACCACCCATCACTACGACGAAAAGGGCCGTATCTGGAAATTAAGCGCTCCCAATCCTCAGACCCGTTCAATCACCGAAGGCACCCTCGACACCATCTTCTCCTACGACGCCCTTGGCCAGCTCATCACCACGACCAAGCCCAGCGGCGGCCAGGTCCATCAAGTTTACAACGCCAATGGCACCCTAGCCAAAGTCCACGGCCACCACACGACCGATGTCACCTACCGATACAACGGGCGCGGAGAACGCACTCGCATGACCACCTACTACGGCCCCGAAAGCAAACCTTCTCATACCCGCTGGCATCACAACCCTCTCGGAAAACTAGCATTCAAACAAGACGCCTCCGGTAAACGTGTCCGCTACACCTACACCCCGGCCGGCAAACTCAAAACCCGCACCTGGGCCCGAGGCGTCACCACCACCTATCACTACGACGAGGCCAATCACCGCGACCTCCGCCACATCGACTACAGCGATGCCACTCCCGACGTCCACTTCACTTACACACGTCTGGGCCAGCAACACACCGTCCAAGACGCCGGCGGCCTCCTCACCTACGCCTACAGCCCTGACAATCCGTTAGAACGATTGAGCGAAACCCGTAGCGGGATTCGTGAGGATTCCGGCCGACAGCGTGGCAACAATCGCCAACGCGGCAGCGAAGCCCGCCAGCGAATCCGTCAGGGGTTGTCTGCCAACGTCTCTTCAAGCGAACACATCTACGCCGAACCCAAAACTCTCACCTATACTCAGGACGAGCACCACCGTCCCAACGGCTTCCACATCGGCACCCCCGACAACCCCGCCCAAGACTACCAAGTGCATTACGGCTTCGATAGCGCGGGACGACTTGCCTCTGTCAGTGCCCTCGACTACTGGTTCACCTACCAGTATGAGCCCAACTCCACCACGGATCGCCTCAAAGCCTCCAGCGCCATGTTTCTCAAAAAGACCGAGTACGAATATGAGCCCGGTCGTGACGTCGTCACTAGCATCAGCAACCACATCGGTATCAACACCGATCAGCTCCTGTCCCGCTATACCTACGACTACAGCCCAAACGGCCAACGCCTCAACCGGAAGAGCATCCAAAGCGATCAAAAAGAATTCACTGACAGCTTCAGCTATGACCCCGATACCGGCGGCGTCGTTACCTCGACGCGAGACGATAATACTGCTACCTATCGCTACCACTATGACAAGATCGGCAATCGTCTTACAGCGACCGAAAACGAAACGACCACCCGCTACACCCCCAATCGACTCAATCAATATATCCAAGTAGAAGGCCGCACGGTGACAGAGCCAAAGCATGATGTTGACGGCAACTTAGTCCAGGATGGCCCCAGAACTTACCGCTGGGACGCCGAAAACCGCCTTACGGAAATCCGCGAACGCGGCTCTCTCATTGCCACTTACGCTTATGATCACCAAAGCCGGCGCATCGCCCGCCTAGTGCCTCGCTTAGGCATCGACGAACGCTATCTCTACGAAGGCTGGAACCTCATCGCCGTCTACAACGCAAGCGACCCCGAACCTGAAGAACTCTACACCTGGGGCAAAGATCTCAGCGGCACCCTGCAAGGAGTCGGCGGCGTCGGCGGCCTCCTTTTCGCTAAGAAACGCAACCACGCAGCAGGCGCCTGGATTTACCACTACGACGCCAACGGCAACGTTACCGAATTGACTGACCAAAGAAGCGCATTGTTAAATAGCTACACGTATGATGTTTTTGGAGCACTAACTGAAGCCAATGCCAACTTTCCGAATCGCTACCGATTTAGCACTAAACCTCAGGATTCTGAAACCAACTTCCTATATTACGGCTACCGCTACTCTGATCCGGAGCAGGGTAGATGGCTAAGCTATGATCCTATTGGAGAGACGGGAGGGCTGAACTTTTATGGTATGCTCAATAATCAGGTGCTCGACGCAGTTGATTATCTGGGTTTGGCTGGTAATTTTACAGTGACCTCCAACCACACTGTTGTCGGTGCTGGTAATAATCCAGGGTTTAAGGTTGTTTTCAATAGAGCAGGTGGTCCCGGACAATTTGCTGTTTCTTGCCGTGCGGTTACACATGAAATACGGCTTGCTCAAGCTGTCGCTTGGAGTGGTTGGAATGGGAGAACTTCGCATTTTGATGCTGAGGGACCGTCAGTACGCAAGGAAATTAAAGATCATTGGGCTGGCAAAAAGTATTACGCACCTCCGGATTATTTTGCAGCAAACACAGCTGCTCTTTTTGGTGCCGCTGGTACCGTGATTGAAGATTCACCTATAAATGGGAATAGTGTAATGACGGTTGAGGTTTGCGCTATTTGCGTTTGCAAAGCGGACCAATCGTTTTCTGTGCAGCGTTGCGTCAAGTTCAAATTCCAGAGCGCGCCCGATCTTGACCCAAAGCGAAAGATAACTGGAGATGTTGCTCACAGTGAGATTGAATCGAGTCATTGGGGCAAGGCATTCGACGATTGGAAAGATAAGTTTTACGATTGAATATGGAATTTGTCTGAAAGAGATGCCTTCGGTAAAAACGTGTATGAGTAAGCAGACTAAGATTAATCTTCTTTACTGGGTAGTTTCGACAATGGGGCTACTTTCTTGTTGTTTTGCATGGGTGATAACCGATCGTTTTGGTGTTTGGCATAAATCTTTCGCAACCCAATATATTATTCATCTCAATAGGCTTCCTGAATACTTGTTGGGAGTGCAACCATACATTCTCATCATTGGAGTAGTAAATTTGGTTAATGCTGTGATTGTTGTTAACACAAGTTTCAGGGTTTTTCGGTGTATGTTTGTTGTGGGATTAAGTGTTTCCTTTTTGATCGCTATGGTCACAGTTGTTGCGTGGCAGCTTCAGCTTTTGCACATTTTTGATGTTTTTGCTGCTGATTATGAAGGCCTTATTCGGGAAGTTAAGACAATGCGGAAGGATGGAGGTTAGAAGAAGACATGCAGATTCGGGACAGGTTACAATTTGAGTAGTGGTCCCAGAAGTCTGTGGATGAGCAATTGTTTGAATGGGGCCGAGATCGGAATACTGGTGGATGGCGTCTTTGGGCGGTGGTGTGTCTCTGCCGTTGTCCGAATGTGGCTTGCTGAGCAGGGCCGGGGCCAGCACGCTGGCTTGCGAAAGCGAAAGCAGGCTGCACGCAGTCCAAAGCTTCGGCTATTCATGACCTGCCTTGGTTCGTGCTGTTCCGCCATGAGGACATTCTTAATCGGCATGTTAATGCGCCGACCGTGCCACCCAGGACTGCAGACACCTTACTAAATTATGGAAATTTGATTGACGCTGTCGTGAGTCGCCTCTTGGCTCTGCGTTAGGTAGAAAGTTCTCGTTACCGGTGGAGCCGGTTACATAGGCAGCGTGTCGAGCGCTGAGTTGGTGCGCGCTGGGCATGAGGTGATCGTCCTGGACAATCTCTATCAAGGCCATCGTGCAGCGGTGCCGAAGGAAGCGGTCTTCATCGAGGCGGATCTTGCAAATCGCGCTCAGATCGACGCGATTCTAACGGAACATCAGCCGGAGGCGATCATGCACTTTGCGGCCCACTCGCTGGTCGGGGAGTCCATGGAGAGCCCTTTCAAATACTTTGGTGATAACGTGACCAACGCTCTCAACTTATTGGAGAGCGCGGTGGATCACGGCGTGCTAAAAAATTAATAAGAAAAAATTAATAAGGGACGAAAATTAATAAGGGACGGGGTGTATTTATCTATAAATCTTGAAAAACGGTTACGAAGCAAGCTACATTGGCAGAAATGAGAACGGCAAGGATACTGGGGGAGGCGATGGCGGCTGGGAATTGCTATCATGTGATGAGCCGTGCGATTGAGGGGCGGTTCATTTTTGATGACGCGGGGAAGGAGCGGTTTCGGCAGCTCCTGGAGGCGCATGCGGAGATGGCGGGGATTGAAGTCTTCACTTGGTGCTGCATGTCGAATCACTTTCACCTCTTGGTAGAGGTGCCGAATGCGGAGGAGAGCCGTGCGGGTTTGGATGATAAGGAGATTCTTCGTCGGTTGGGTTTGGTCATGAGTGCGGATCGGGTGAAGGAGGTTCGGCAGATGCTTGAGCGAATGAAGGAGCAGTCTCCCAAGGTGGGCTATCCAGAGTGCCGAGAGCGCTTGCTGGCTCGGATGTTTGACGTGTCTGTCTTCATGCGGGAGCTGAAGCAGCGGTTTACTCAGTGGTATAACAAGAAGGCGAAACGTAAGGGGCCCTTGTGGGATGATCGTTTTAAGAGCGTGCTTGTGGAGAACGATGAAACGGTCCTGCTCACGATGGCGGCCTACATTGATCTCAATCCGGTGCGGGCTGGGTTGGTGGGTGACCCAAAGGATTATCGGTGGAGCGGCTATGGAGAAGCGGTGGGGGGCAACAAAGTTCGCCGCGCGGGCTTGATGCGGGTCTATGGAGATGAAAGTGGTGATGGGAGGAAATGGCGTGGCTATCAAGCTCAGTATCGGCTTTATCTTTATGGGGTGGGGGAAGAGCGCGAGGCAGACGTCATTTCAGGGACTCCGAAAAGATCGGAGGTGAGTAAACGTGGTGCTGCGTCCGTCGTGAGTCGCGCTGGGAATCTATCACTGGCGCAACTAGTGCGAGTTCGCGTGCGTTACTTCACTGATAGTGTCGCCTTTGGGTCACGAGAGTGGGTGGAAGATGTCTTTGCGCGGAATCGAGAGAAACTCCGAGTGAAGCGAGAGCAAGGGGCTCGTAGACCAAAGCAGGTAGGACTGGATGAAAACTTGCGAGGTCTTGTTGATCTCCGGGGTTTGTAGACGCATTGGAAGGGATGAGAGATGAGACTCATCATCTGGATGAGGCGCAGATGGCTTATAGGGAGACTGAATCCTCCGGTAGGCGAGTGCGGCAAGACTTGTTGCGGCCACTGGAGCTAACGCAAAGAGGCGCACTGTCAGTAGCCACGGTGAAGATCTAAAGATATCCTCAAGCTCCACTGTCTTCTTCTGATAGCGATCCAGTTTGAGAAAGTTGGGGTTTGCGACTTGCTTTGTTCTAAGCTGACGTGAGTTGGGTGTTTGTGAGGTTGTTGGTTGTTGGCGTATGACCACGGAGTGATCAACGACTATCAAAGCCATCTACGCTCCAACGCAAAGAGGCGCACCCTTGCGGGTGCGCCTCTCGTAAGCGTTTGCTAGGAAGCGAGGACTACTCGTCCTTGTCTTCGTCTTCCTCGGCAGGAGCGTCTTCGCCACTCTGACCTGGGCTCCAGTCTTCGGTGGCCAGGTTGAAGGCGTGCTCGAGTCCGACGAGGTCGGCACTTGGACGGAGGGCTTCGAAGGCCTTGGTCTCTTTCTCGAGTTGATCGGCATCGTAGTTAGCGGCCTTGATCGAGAGACCGATACGGCGCTCGACTTTGTCCACTTTGATGACGCGGGCTTCAACGTCGTCGCCAACCTTGAGGATGTCTTTGACGCGAGTGACGTGTTCCTCACTGAGTTGTGAGATGTGCACGAGGCCATCGATGTCGTCCTGCAACTGGATGAAGGCGCCAAAGCTGGCGATCTTCGCGACGGTTCCGGTAACGAGGTCACCAACCTTGAAGCGGGTGTCGATCTCGGACCATGGGTCGTTTTCAAGCTGCTTGATACCAAGGCTGATGCGCTGGTTCGTCTTGTCGATGTCGATGACGACGGCTTCGAGTTCTTCGCCCTTCTTCAGGAGTTCGCTCGGGTGGTTGATCTTGCGTGTCCAACTGAGGTCGGAGACGTGGATCATGCCATCGATACCATCTTCGAGTTCCACAAAGGCACCATAAGCGGTGAGGTTGCGGATCTTGCCTTTGATCTGGCTGCCGACAGGGTAGCGGGATTCCACTTCGTCCCAAGGATTGGGCTCGAGTTGGCGCACACCGAGGGAGATCTTCTGCTCGTCTTTGTTGATGCCAAGGACGACTGCTTCGATCTGCTGATCGAGCTCGAGGATGTCGGAAGGACGCGTGATGCGCTTCGTCCAAGAGAGCTCGGAGACGTGAATGAGTCCTTCGACGCCTTCTTCGATCTCCACGAACGCACCGTAAGGTACGAGCTTGGTGATCTTGCCTTTGAGGTGCTGGCCGACGGGGTAGCGATCTTCGATCTTCTCCCATGGGTTGTTGGCCATTTGCTTGAGGCCGAGGGAGACGCGCTCTTTCTCGCGGTTCACTTCGAGGATCATGACTTCGACAGTCTGACCGATGGCGACCATTTCGCTTGGGTGACTGATGCGTCCCCAGCTCATGTCTGTGATGTGCAAGAGTCCGTCCATGCCGCTGAGGTCCACAAACACACCAAAGTCGGTGATGTTCTTGACCATGCCGCTGACCTTGTCGCCGACTTGAACTTCGCCGAGGAACTTCTGACGAAGCTCTGCGCGTTCTTGTTCGATGACTTCACGGCGACTGAGAACGATGTTCTTCCGGTCGTCGTTGACCTTGACGATCTTGAATTCGAAGACCTTGCCGACGTATTCGGAAAGGTCTTTCGGAGGAATGATATCGATTTGAGAACCAGGCAGGAAGGCTTCGACGCCGACGTTGACCATGAGGCCGCCTTTGACCACAGACTTGACCTTGCCGCGGACGAGGCCGCCGTCTTGGTAGACTTGGACGATCTTGTCCCAGTTCTGTTTGTGAGCTGCTTTCTCCTTGGAGAGGACAACCATGCCCTCGTCATTCTCAAGGCGCTCGAGGAGGACTTCGATTTCGTCCCCCACATCAAATTCTTCATCTTCAAATTCCGATAGCGGAATCGCCCCCTCGGATTTGTAGCCGATGTCCACGAGGACCACCTGGGGCTTGATTTCTAGGATCGTTCCATTGACGATGCTGCCTTCGCGATATGTCGTGAACGACAGCGCGATAAATGCGGAAAGTTCTTCCGGAGTATTCATTGTAACTTGTTTAGGGTTAGGTTGTTTGGTTGATCGAAATGACCGTGTTGCCTCCATCAATCCCCGGGCCATGGAGGCACGTCTAACCCGGGATCGCAGTAGAGGCGTGGCGGGGTGGAACGCAAGCGATACTTGGCCGGTGAGAGCGCTCTGTTCCGGGTAAACAGCGGGTTTGGGCTCTCAATCCTGCAAGGGCTGGGAGATCTCATTTGCAATGATGAACCAGTCTGCGAATTATGGAATATGTACTCCGCCCAGAAATCATTTATTAACGTGCAGACTTAGATGTTTGGAACTTTACGCCTGATCTTGGCTTTTCTGGTTCTGTTGAGTCACCTCGAGATACGGATTCCTGGGATTCCGGGGCTGGGTTTCCAGTTTCGTCCGGGGGTGGATGATCCTGGGTTCAATCCCGGACCCTTTGCCGTGGCGATCTTTTACATGCTCTCGGGCTATGTGATGACGGGTCTGGTGAAGGCGTATTACTTGGATAAGGGGAAGTTCGGGATCTTTCTGGTGGATCGTTGTTGCCGGATCTTGCCGCAGTACCTGGTCTTCATGTTCGCGATGTTGCCCATCGTGATGTTGGTCGATCAGGGGCACATGCGGACGGTGGATGGGGATCCGACTTTGCTTCGGATGATTTATAACATCACGCTCATTCCGCTCAATTTCCTCATGTATATCGATGACGTGCAGCACTTCACGTTGATCGAGCCGGCGTGGTCTTTGGGTGCGGAAATGCAGTTTTATCTGATTATTCCGTTTGTCTTGATGTGGCGGATTCGCGACTGGGTTGTGGGTGCGAGTTTGTTAGTCTTCTTTGCGGGCTCTATGTGGTTCTTTGGGATGAATGCAGACACTTGGGCTTACCGGCTGATTCCTGGTGTGCTGTTCATCTTTCTGTTAGGTTCGTATGCTTTCGATGGCATGAAGGGAGAGAAGTCTGCTTGGGTGAAACTGGGCCTGCTTTATGCGGCGGTGATAGGGCTTTTCGGTGTCATGGCAGGTTACAGTGTGATGAAGGGCGAGACCTTCGATACGAAGTGGTGCCTTGGTAAGAACTACGAGGTCTACTTGGCGATCATGGTGGGGGTGCCGTTGATGCTTTGGTTGGCGAAGAAGCCGCGCCAAGCTTGGGATGAGTATCTTGGAAACTTGTCCTACGGGCTGTTCTTGAGTCATCTGTTGCCGATCTGGGGTTTGGCGAAGGTGCGTGTGGGTGACACGACATTTGATCAGACGGTCTGGTTCATGCCGGTCGTGATTGTGATCTCCTTTGGGCTGGCGCTCATTGGTTATCACCTGGTCGAGAAGCCGGTTCTGGCTTTCCGGCGGAATTTCCGTAAGCGGAAGCTGGCTGCAGCCTCTGCTTGATTGGGATTCGGTCTTTCCACAGAGCGAAGGTGGTTCTAAGATCCGCTATGATTTCTGAGGCAGACCAGCAACTGATCGATACCTGGCAAACGGCTCCTGCGCCGCTGCTGCCCATGCTGCATGCGTTTCACGATCGCGATGGGTTCCTTTCTGAAACATCGATTCGTGTCGTGTCTGATGCGCTGAAGATTCCTTTGGCCGAGCTCTATGGGACGGTGACGTTTTATCACCACTTTTCACGTGAGGCGCCGGGTAAGGATGCGCCACGTGTGTGCACAGGAAATGTTTGCTGTAATCGCGGTGGTAATGAGTTGCTCGAGTCTTTAAAGGATCAAGGTGCCACGCCGATGCCTTGTGCGGGACGTTGTGATCAGCCGGTGCCCGTTATTTGGGGAGATCGAGTGTTAGTGGGGACAACGAAAGATGATTTGCAGGACTTGCCTTCGCCTATGCCGGTGCCGAATCCCGGCGGGATTGAAGAATGTGTTTTCCGTCATATCCGAGCAGAAGGGCGTGCGACTCTAGCAGGATACCAGACGACGGGTGGCTATGAGGGGCTGACGAAGGCTCTAGCGGGAACACCAGAAGAGCTGGTGACACTGATCACGGATTCTAAATTGGCGGGTCGCGGTGGCGCGGGTTTCCCTACGGGTGTGAAATGGAAGGCTGTGGCGGAAGCGCCAGGCGATCCCAAGTCGATCGTTTGTAATGCGGACGAAGGTGAGCCGGGGTGTTTCAAAGATCGCACGATCATGGAGCATGATCCGCATGCGTTGATTGAGGGAATGATCCTGGCTGCGTATGCTACGGGTGCTCCACAGGGCTTTATTTACCTGCGCTATGAGTATCCGGAGACGGCGTTTAGCCTGCAGAAAGCGATCGATGAAGCTAAAGCTGCGGGTTGGTTAGGCGATGGCATTCAGGGGAAAGACTTTAACTTCCATCTCTACGTGCGTCGTGGGGCGGGCGCTTACATTTGCGGTGAGGAGGGTTCTCTTCTCAATAGCCTCGAAGGCAAACATCCCTTTCCGCGTAACAAGCCACCGTTTCCCGTCACACATGGTTACGATGACTTGCCGACCGTGGTGAATAATGTGGAAACGCTAGCTTCGGCTGCGCATATTTCCTTGTTGGGTGCGGACTGGTACCAGAGTCTTGGCACTGGTGATCATTCCGGCACGAAAGTGATCAGTTTGTCAGGCGATATCAAACGCCCTGGCAACTATGAGGTGCCCTTTGGTTTCCCTCTCAGAACGCTCCTTTACGAGTGGGCTGGCGGGCCGCTGGATGGCCGCACGATTCAGGCGGTGACAATGGCGGGTTTGTCAGGAGGTTTCCTCGCTGGCGAGGACATGGAGGTGACTTTGGATGAGCCTTGTATCCGCGGGAAGGGCTCTTTCCTCGGTGCTGGCGGCATCATGGTCTTCGATGATTCGCAGAACATGGTCGAGGTGGCGCATGGGGCGATGGAGTTCTTTGCGCACGAGTCTTGTGGCAAGTGTTTCCCGTGTCGCATTGGCACTCAGCGCCTAACCGAGCGTCTCAATGGCGGTGCGGGTCCAGGCGATATGGCTGCGTGGAAAGAGGAAGTGGAAGACATCGGCTCGACCATGAAGGCGACCAGTGCTTGTGGACTTGGCATGGCAGCGCCGCACGTCACGGAGAGTCTCTTGCGCTACTTCTCAGACGACGTCGAGAAGCATGTTAGTGCTTCGGCGAAGGCTGACTGAGAAACGCACTGAGTTTGTCTAGCTGATCAGTATTGATAAAGTCCACCTGGTGCTCGCGCATCAGATGCCAGGCTTCTGGCTGATCGGGGATGGCCCAGAAACGGACTTGGAGCTTGCGAGCGTGCGCTTGGGTGGTCAGGGCTTTGAGTTTGTCTCGATCCGCTTGTGGGATTTCGCCTTCGCCTTTCCATTGGAAATGATTTCGCCAGTTGTCGCTGATCCATGGTGTGAAGTGAGGATCGGCCGTGGCGAGATCACTGAGGCGACCATCGCGTCCGGCTAGCCGTGGTTTGAGTGATGCTAGGAGGTCTGTGGGACGGTTTCCTGAGACGATGATAGTGACTGCTTTACGCTCGGTTGAGGTGTCTTGGAACTCCGTCAGCATGTCCCGGTACTGTGTGAGGGCTTTGTGCAGCGCTTGATACGTCGTTTCCCCATCTGACTTGAGATCGATGAGTAAGTAGAAGGGTTCTTTGCCATCCGCGTAGACCTTGTCGCCATGCTTCTTCACTCGTGCTTGCAGTGGATCGAGGTAGAGCGCCTGAAGGGTGTTGGCAGGCTTCACTTCGTGCAAATCATGGGCGACGAGGAGCTGGCCTTCGATGAGGAAGATGTCTGCCTCCACGCTTTGAAAGCCGTGAGAAAGGGCATCGGAAAGCGGGTTTGCATGCTTGTAGTCATTGTGCGCATGAGCGCCGGGGAGGAGTGTGGGGGAGTCCTGGGCGTGGATCGATACGATGCCAAAGACGACGTATGAAAGTAGAAGGAGGCGCATGGTCACACCTTGACGGGTGGTTAGCGTGCTGTCACTTCTCATTGTGGAATGGACATGCAGATTCAGAAGGGTCGGGAGTGGTTGAACGAAGCTGAAGCGGTGTTGATCACTGCTGGGGCAGGCATGGGAGTGGATTCTGGCTTGCCTGACTTTCGTGGGAATGAGGGGTTTTGGAATGCCTACCCACCTTATCGAAAGCTCGGATTCGAATTCATGGAAATGGCGTCGCCTTCGCGTTTCGTGGATGCGCCTGAGCTTGGCTGGGGATTCTATGGGCATCGGCTGAACCTTTATAGGCAGACGAAGCCACATGCTGGTTTTGATAAATTGTTAGCTTATGCGGAGTCGCGCTCTCGGGGGTATGGCGTCTTCACTTCTAACGTGGATGGTCATTTCCAGGAGGCGGGGTTCTGTGAGGATCAGCTTGTCGAGTGCCATGGGAGCATTCGGCACCTTCAGTGTTTCGATAGCTGTAGTGATGCTATCTGGGGGGTAGACGAGATGGAGGTGTCGATTGATCTGGAAACCATGCGTGCACAGCAGCCGCTTCCCAGCTGTCCGATGTGTGGCGGGTTGGCGCGACCTAACATTCTTATGTTTGGCGATTGGGGGTGGCTATCCCAACGAGCCTCTCAGCAGGAAGCTCGTTTCCAGAAGTGGCTTGAGAGTGTTAGTAAATGCCGTCTTGTTGTGATTGAATTCGGTGCGGGATCGGCTATTTCCACGATCCGTCGTTTCTCTGAAAGTGCATCTAAAGCACCGCGTGCTTCCTTGATCCGTGTGAATCCTCGGGAATTTAGGGTTCCCTTTGGAGGAGTAGGATTGCCGATGGGAGGCCTAGAGGCGATTGAAAGCCTTTTAGGAGACTAACGGTTTGGCAGGGCGAAACTGTAGTAAGCGTTGCCTGCTTTGGTGCCGGCTTTGCCTGCGCCGCCTGCGGCTATGAGGATAAACTGTTGGCCATCAGCACTGTAAGTGGCTGGAGAGGCGTAGCCGCCGGCTTCGAGCTGGTACTCCCAGAGGAGTTTGCCGGTGTCTTTGTCGAAGGCGTGGAAGCGTTCGTCCATGGCGGCGCCGATGAAGACGAGGCCGCCTGCCGTGACGAGTGGGCCGCCGATATTGAAGCTGCCGGTTGCAGGGAGGCCTTGTTTTTCAAGTGCGGGGTAGGTTCCTAGTGGGACCTGCCAAGCTAGCGTGCCTTGGTTGAGGTCGACGGCAGTGAGTGTGCCCCAGGGCCGCTTGTTCACTGGGTAACCTTGAGGATCGCGGAAGTCGTGGTGACCTGTGCTGATGTAGGGAACATCCTTAGTCCAAGTTTGGTCTAACTGATCGAGCTTTACCATGTCCTTGGTGTTTTGGTCGAAGAGGTAGGCGATGATGGATTCTCTCTCGATCTCTGATAGGGATGCGAAGCTGGGCATCTGTCCGCGGCCTTCTTTGAGGATCATGTGAGCTTGGTCTGCCGTGAGGCGTTCTTTGACTGTGGCGAGTGAGGGAAGGGGTGGAGTGCCTTCTGGCTGGAAAGTCTTGGTTCCGTGGCATTGCGCGCAGATGGTTTGGTAGAGGCGCTGCCCGAGTTGGCCTTTGGTTAGGTTCTTGCGAGGCTTGGCCGGGATCATGGACTGCCACTCGGCTTCATTGCTGGAGTTGATGAAGAGGAGGCCCGTCGTTGGATCGTAGCCAGCTCCGCCCCATTCGCTGCCGCCATTGAACTGCGGCATGACGATGGATGGGCGTATGCCGGGTGGAATGAAGACGTCGCCGAGTCGAATGTTCTTCTCTTTGATGAAGTCTTGGACGGCTTTGGTGGCGGTGGGATTGAGGTCTGTGATGTCATTCTCAGTAAAGCTTTGCATCGCGTAGGGCGGTGGTTTTAGAGGGAAAGGTTGGGTGGGCGAGCTGACTTCTCCGGGGATGGTGGAGGGTGGGACGGGGCGTTCGTCTACCGGGAAGAGAGGTTTGCCGGTGTCTCGATCGAGCAAGAAGAGGTGGCCCATCTTGGTCGTCTGGGCGACAGCGTCGATGCGTTTCCCGTCGTGGGTGACGGTGACGAGGTTGGGTTGGCACGGTATATCGTAGTCCCAGAGGTCATGGTGAACGACTTGGTAGTGCCAGACGTAGTCACCGGTGGCGGCATTCAGCGCGACGACGCAGTTTGCGAAGAGGTTGTCGCCTAGGCGGTTTCCGCCAAAGTGATCGTAGGCCGCGGAGCCGGTTCCGAAGATGACGAGACCGCGTGTTTCGTCTAGTGATAGACCACCCCCAGCAGTTTGCGGCTCCGACTTTCTGCCAACTATCGGGTGACCACGTTTCATAGCCGAATTCCGTGGGATGAGGCACGGTGTGGAAGATCCATTGGCGTTTGCCGGTAAGGACATCGTAGGCCCGAATGTGTCCGGGGGCGGTGGGGTGAGGGCCTTCACCCGGGTTGGAGCCGATGATGAGTAGGTCCTTGAAGATGACGCCCGGGGTGCGTAGTGAGACGTTGAATACTTGTGGTTCGACATCGAGGTCGATGCGTAGGTCGATCCTGCCATTTGTCCCAAAAGTCTCTATGGATTTCCCGGTTTCGATAGATACCGCGTAGAGGTGATGACCGATGGAAATGAAGATTCGGTCCTTCCAATGGGTGAGTCCTCGTTGGATTCCTTTGGAGGGTTTCGGCAGGGCGAAAGTCCAGAGGGGTGTGCCGGTCTTTCCATCGAGGGCATGCAGGTTGAGGCTTTGATCGACGAGGTAGACGCGTCCGCCAATGACGAGTGGGTTGCATTGCAAGGTGCCTTTGGTCTCTGTGCGAAAGATCCATGCGGGAGCGAGTTCGGTGACGTTCTCTCGGTTGATCTGATCTAACGCTGAGTAGTGAGAGGCTGCTTTGTCTCCGTGGTAGGTTGGCCAATCCTGTGCGGAGGACGGTGCTCAGGACAGTGTAGAATATGAGAAGTAGTCTCGGATACATCGTGGTCAGCCTAGGAAGGCTTGATGGCCGGTGCGAGATTTCTCTTGAGCGTTCGTGGGGCGTGCGTTGATGGTCTCCTGAATCATGGCGCAGAAGAAGCATTATATCGTTGGTACGGCAGGGCACATTGATCATGGCAAGAGTACCTTGGTTGAAGCGTTAACGGGCACGGATCCCGATCGGTTGCCTGAGGAGCGTGCCCGAGGAATGACGATCGATTTGGGATTTGCCCATGTCGACATTTCTGATCCCGACGATGCTTCTCTGCTTTGTAGTTTGGGTGTGGTCGATGTGCCGGGTCACCGCGGATTTCGTGAAGAACATGGTGGCTGGTGTCGGCTCGATCGATTTGGCGCTCATCATTGTGGCTGCCGACGATCGCTGGATGCCGCAGACTGAGGAACACGTGCAGATCATTCAGTATCTCGGAGTGCGTCGGGCAGTGGTGGCTCTGACAAAGAGCGATTTGGTGGACGATACTTCTGAGGCGATTCTTGCTGTTCAAAGAACAATTGTTAGGCACGGTGTTTGAAGATGCGCCGGTGGTGCCGGTGTCTGCCATCGGTGGAGATGGCCTGGACGAGTTGCGCGCGGCCATTGCGGTGACTTTGCGAGAAGTGGATCCGAGCCCTGATCTGGGGAAACCTCGTTTGCATGTGGATCGAGCGTTTTCGCCAAAGGGTGTGGGTACGGTGGTCACGGGGGACGCTCACAGGTGGAGTTTTGTCAAAAGGGGAAAGTGCTATTCTTCAGGCCGTCGGGTGAGAAGACTTCGGTGCGGAACTTACAGTCTCACAATGCCAATGTGGACACGGCGTATCCGGGCATGCGTACGGCGGTTAATCTAACGATGTGGGCGTGGCAAAGCAGGAGCGTAAACAGGTGCGTCGTGGTGATGTGGTGACCTTGGCGAACTTGGGGGAGACGAGTTTGGTGTTGGATGTCTATATGGAGAGATCCAATCGTGAGATCCCTGGGCAACCGGCGGCGGCCAAGCCGATCAAGAATGGGCAACGTGTCCCGCTGGCATCATGGCGGGGCGAGTCATTCTGCTAGGGTTACTTTTACGCGGGGCGTTCTATGTTGCCTGGGCAATCAGGATTGGCTCAGATACGCTTTGATCAGCCAGTCTTCGCATTTTATGGGCGACGGCTACGTGATTCGTGATTGCCTAAGACGAGTTCGCTTTCTGGTGGGTCGTTCTCGATACGGCTCCTAGAGAGGGGGGCCTTCCGTTCAGATGCGCAAACGGCTTTTCTTAGGGGCGGGCAGAGTCACCGATGAATCTGGAGGTGGTTGTTGGCTCGTTGCTAGAGCGTGATCATGCGGTGCCGAAAGAGGGGCTTTTGAGGCAATCGCCATTCTCTCAGAAGGCGATTGCGGCGGTGGTGGATACGCTGCTGAGTCCGGTGAGATGGATTCCGCAGGGGCCTGGCTCGTTCACCGAGAGTGGTGGGCGTCGTTGATGACTGAGGTCGCCACGGTGATCAAGGACTATCATAAGTCGCATCCTGATCAAGGCGGCTGTCGTTGCGTGATCTGCGCGCTCAGGTGGAGTCTCGTTGCCTGCGGCGAGTTTGTTTGAGGCTTTGGTGGATGCGTTGTGTGTCAGTAAATTTCGCAAGATCGGTAGTGCGGTGCGCAATGTGGATCATCGTCCCACATTGCCTCCTGAGCTGAGGGCTGCAGGTGACCGCATTCTCAAAGACCTACGTAGGGAGCCTCTTGAGCCTCCGAATCCGAAAGAACTAGCACCTTCCTCAAATGACCAACAAGCCTTGCGGTTCCTTATGGAGACGGCGAGGTTATTGATCTTGGCGAGAAATGTGCGCTTCTGGCTGATTCCTTTGAGAAAGCGAAGGAGTCTGTGGTCGCTTTCATGACGGGCGAATCAGAAGGCGACCGTTGAGTGAATTGCGCCAAGCGATCGGGACGACGCGGCGTGTGCTTATGCCGATTCTGATCGGTTAGACAAGCAAGGAGTCACCGTGCGATCCGGAGACTTTCGTATGCTGAGCCGAAGCTATCTACGACAGCAGGAGGCCTAACGTTCTAACTGAAGTCCTAACTCAAGCTGGCGCTCTTGGTTGCGAGGCGTGATGGAGCGGACCAATGGCGTGAGCGGCGCTGCTGATAGCGGCGTGCGCTATCGAAGAGGGACTTGAGGCGATTAGAAATCTGAAACGGATGTGTGTGGATCGAGTCTATTCATAGTGTGATATGAATAGAGTTCATTTGAACAGTGTTCAAGTGTATCTTTTAAAAATCTGCGGGCTTCTCTCGCTCGATCCGAGTTCGTCAAATAGGTGCCGCATGGTGTGTGCGGACCATTGACCAGGGGCGTTGGCTTCCTTAGGTAGGTGTAAGTGAGGAGTGCGCCGGCTTGAGCGGCAACGATCCGGGAGCCCATGCCAAGAGGGCCCATGCCCATTACGGTTAGTGGCGTGTGTGCGCGGGCTTGTTCTTGGACCTGAAGCAAGGTGTGCAAATCGGCGACGTTCTTTGTGGTGACTGCCAGTTTGAGTAAATCAGCTCCTGCTGAGTGCCCCTTCTTAATGACGAAAGCAGAGTTTCCTGAGGAGGCGTGGTTTGGAATCGTGATGGGATCCGATGATGGTGACGCCTTGCGACTTGGCTTGAGTGACAACGTTGCCAAAAGCTTCTAGGTTTCGGATCTCGATGTCGAGCAAGGTGGCGTGCGGCAAGTAGTCCAACATGCGCTGCTGACGGTCGTGAGCGGACATTTCGGTGGAACCTCCCTCAGCGGGTCACGAACCGTGATGAGGATAGGCTGAGCGCAGTCGGCAAGCCGCCTGACCAGAAGGTCCTCGTGGTCGATTAGGGCATCGATACGGAATTCGATGAAATCACAGAGTTGTGTGATTTCTGCGAGGTCAGGCAGGGCGGTGAGCGTCTCGCTGTCAGCGACAGCGCCGACAATCGCGGGGTGCTTGGTACCATCAATTATCAGTAATCGATGCTTGTCTATTTTGGCAAATGTAGTTTTTAGAGAGAGCATGCTCGCCCGGGAAAGAGGAAATCAGCCTTCAGCTGAATCAGATAATCGACAGTGTGATCCTAGCGATCACGTTCTGGTTTAGTTGGTGGATTCGATTCCATTGCCTGAATGGGGAGTGATCACTGATGTGACGATCGCGGAATTTGGATCCTTTCTGTGGGTGATGGCGATCGTGGTCCCGTTTACCGCCGGCTTGTTCTCGAGTATTTGGGGTTCTACTTCGACCCCTCTTCAAAAGACCGTCTGGGCATCGCTTCGGCAGATGGCGCAAGCGGTCGTCTATATAGGCGTGGTGATTGGTGGGGCTGTGATCTTCTGGAAAGTCGAGACTGAGAGTCGTGCGGTTCTCCTGATCTTCTTAGTGCTTGCTGGTACTTTGTTGTTTGCGCGAGAGCGAATTTACCAAGCCTTTCTAAGGCGCAAGCTTCGTACCGGAAAACTCAGCCAGCCAGTCGTGCTGATCGGAATGCCTGAGGATATCGATACGGTCTTCAATGGCATTCCAATCGAGCAGCGGATGGAAATGAACGTCGTCGCTCGATTTGATGTCCGAGAGACTAATCGTAAGGAATTGATCCAAGTCCTTCATGATAAGGAGTTTCACGTGTCATCTTTGCTGCTGAACACGTGCATTTTAACGAAGTGGCGGATGCCTTGGCTGCGTGTGAGGTGGAGGGTGTAGAGGTCTGGCTCGCAGCGGACTTCTTCCAGACATCAATCGCTCGACCAGATTTCAGATGATCGGGGGCAAACCGATGCTGGTATTCCGTTCAACACCTGAGATTTCATGGGCACTGCTGCTTAAGAACACCTTTGATCGGATTGTGGCCATAGGGCTGATTGCGTTGACTTCACCCGCCTGGCTTCTGGCAGCAATCGTGATTCGATACTCCTCCAAGGGGCCGATTATCTTCAAGCAGCAGCGGGCCGGGCTTTATGGGCGTGCATTTACAATGTACAAGTTCCGTACTATGGTGCCCGATGCGGAGGCGCAGAAGCTTGCTCTCCAAGCGAAAACCAAATGTCTGGTCCCGTCTTTAAGATCGACAACGACCCACGAGTGTTCCGATTTGGTGGATTTCTCCGGCGGACCAGCATCGATGAGCTGCCACAGCTGCTCAATGTGGTCATAGGGCACATGAGTTTGGTCGGGCCTCGGCCATTGCCGATCGATGAGGTGGCTAGAATTGAACAGAGTTCTCAGAGAAGGCGCCTTAGCGTGAAGCCCGGGATTACCTGCCTGTGGCAGATTGGTGGGCGAAATCGCATCTCAGACTTTGATGAATGGGTCGCCTTGGACCTGGAATACATCGATAATTGGTCTCTTTGGTTGGATGCCAAGATCCTTCTAAAAACGGTCCCTGTGGTTCTATGGGGAGCAGGGGCTCATTAATTGCAGATTTGTCTCGCCTACGACTCAGAATCAATCCAGTAAACGACGTTGATGGTTTATTCTCAAATAAAGACTCTTACGGGGAGTCAGTGGGACGTCTTTAGGCGATTATTTGGCAATCGACAGGCCGCCAAAACGCTTGAAATAATAGTAGATTTGTCTTGAAGAGTGACTTTTTTAGCGTTTAAATTTATTTGAGAAATTTCTAGCCATTGCGGCGAATTCGAACCATTCTCGCGCCACTCGCACCCAAAGGATCATGAGAAACCCCACAATTAACAGCGTATCAGCGCTGGTCGCTGTTCTATTCACTGTCGTAGGTGCTTCGGCGTCCTTATTCGCCCAGGCTAAAGTGTCGATCGGGAAAGTCACGGTGGATACCGTCGAGTCTCCTCAGTTCACGGTGAAAGGGTCTTCGAAGAAATTTAAGCCGTCGAAGGGATGGTTGGAAGCTGAGATCATGTTTCAGGTCAGCTCTTCAAAGCCGCCGAAGGATGGCTATTTGCCTGATGCTCTTGAGGTCGAGGTCTACATCGTAGTTGAGGATTCAGAGCGTAAGAAGAAGCTGATCAAGCACACTGGCTCCTATGGAAATGTCCAGATCGGTGAGACGCAGGCGATTGCTGTCTATCTTCCTCCACGTGAGTTTGCTCGTTTAGTTGGTAAGGCGAATCCAACTAAGGGGGATATCTCCGGTTATGCGGTGAACATCAAGTATGCTGGGAAGTCCGTAGCTGCTGAGATGAAGAAGATGAACAAGGCTCAGACGGAGGCTTCGCCTGAAATGGAGCTGGTGCCTAAGAGTCAGACTCCTTTCCGTGATCTTTACTACGACAATTATTTAACCGATTCTTCTAGTTAGTCGCGGCATAATCTGTCACTGAAAATTCTGTTCGGTATCGCATCGTATCTATGGCAAACAAATCTACCTCTACGGTTATCAATCTGGGCTCTCAAAGGGTGAGTCTAGCTTCGATCTCTGGTGGCTCGAAAGGGTCATTAGCGCTCACGCGTTTCTTTCATCATGATCTCGAGGGCGATCCCTCATCGGATGCGACTCGTATTCCGCAGTTGCAGATGGGAGTGAAGTCCGTCGTGGACCAAGCGAAAGTGAAGGGTTCCAATGTCCGTTGCGCTATCGCTGGGCAGCCTGTTTTCATGCGTTTTGTGAAGCTTCCTCCTTTGAGCGAGGATAAAGTTGATCAGATCGTTGAATTTGAGGCGCAGCAGAATGTGCCGTTTCCAATTGATGAAGTTGCTTGGGGTTACCAGTTGATTGGTGAGCCTGGTTCGATTGATGTTGAGGTGCTTCTCGGAGCTATCAAATCGGACGAGCTTTCAGCAATGAATTCTGCGGTTGAGCGTTCCGGAGTGAAGACGCTATCGGTCGATGTCTCGCCAATGCTTGTCTACAATGCTTACCGCCACGCCTACGCTGATCAGACGAAGCCAGCCTTGATCTTGGACGTGGGTGCTCGCACTGCGAATCTGATATACGCAGAGCCTGGCCGCATGTTTATTAGCTCCAGCCGTATTGGCGGAGCGAGTTTCACACAGGCGATCGCTAAGGAAATGTCCATCCCGTTTGAGGCGGCTGAGACGTTGAAGCTTCAAAAAGGATCGATTCCAGCTAATGGCCAAGAGCCGTCTGATGAGCAGGCTGGGATGATTTCTACCATTCTTCGGAATGCCGTCACTCGTCTTCATGGCGAGATTGTGCGGACGAATAACCGTTACAAGTCACAGCAGGAAGGAAGTCTCCCTGAGGTTGTTTACTTGGCTGGGCGTGCTTCTGGCACCGAGGGCTTGGCTCAATTCTTACAAGAGAAGCTTGGTGTTCCTGTTGAATATTTCAATCCGCTCCGAAATGTGGGGATTGGACCCAAGGTTAATAAGGACGCTGTTGCTGCAGAGGCCCACACGATGGGTGAGCTGGTAGGCTTAGCGTTACGCAATGGGGCGCAGTCTCCTATCGAACTCGAGTTGGTGCCACCAGCTTTGGCTAATGCGCGTGATCTTGAAAAGCGTAAGCCTGCATTGTTGCTCGGCACCGCTGGAATTCTGGGCGCGCTTGCTGCGGGCGGGTTCTACTTCACAAGAGCTGCTCAAGTGATTGATGGTAAGATCGGTGATCTCAAGTCTGAAACTGAAGCGCTAGCAGAGGTTCAGGATACGATTGATGCATCGACAGATGATCTTGCCGCAGTGAAGGAGCGGACTGATGCTTACACCAATGCGGTTGTTAATCGCACCTACTGGGCTGATTTCCTTACCGATCTGAACAGCCGATTGAAGTCACCTGAAGTCTGGTTCACCAGCTTATCGCCGATAGTTGCTGGTAAAGACCTGACCAAAGATCTTAATGGAGACTTTGAGGGGGTTCTTGGTTCTCGTGACTTGAAGAAATTTAGGTCTGACGATGATCAAGGTAGGAATGCTGCTCCGAAGTCTGTTGAAGTGGATGCGATGGTTATTGAAGGGCTTTTTAGGAGTCCGGCTCGTCCAACTATTGTCTCAGAGGTGCTCATGAGTGCTCTGAAGGAATCGCCTTATTTCAAAACGGACGGTCAAGATGCTGATGGGATGGACATCATCCTCACTGACCTCATTAAATTTAACGATGGGACCGATGATTCGGTCTGGGCCTACGACTTTAAGCTCACGCTGCCTCTGCAGGAGCCAATCGTAATCGATTAGTACCCACGTCTTATAGTTGATTTCTACCAATGAACTGGATTAAACAGAACACATTCTTGTCAGGTCTTATCGCGTTACTCGTGGTTGGAATTGGCGGACTCGGATTCTTCTTCACGAAGGCGCGCGGCGAATATGCTGACGCGCAGGATCGATTGTCGACAGCTTTCGCTTCTAAGAAGGCGCTTCAGGAGCAGGCGCCATTTCCTAAATCGGATAATGCTGCAGCTGTACGTGCAATGGTAAGTGATTACCGTAAAAGCGCAGAAGCCGTCGCGAATAAGATGTATCAGAGCCAGGCGCCAATGCCGAGCGGTGTTCGCGCGGCTCAGTTCCAAGAGGATCTCGCCTTGAAGGTGGAGGCTGTTGTTGGGGCTGCTGGAAATTCTGGAGTGGCGCTTCCTGAGGGCTTCTATCTTGGTCTGGAGAAATATCAGAGCCAGGTGCCTCTCGATGGTGCTGTTGATCAGCTTCAGTATCAGCTAGATGCGACTGTGTGGCTTTCTAATTTGCTCCTTGCGAATGATGTTAAGAAGCTTTCGATCAAGCGACAGCAGTCGAAATTTGAGACACGTGCGCCAATCAAGAAGAAGGCGACTCCTAAGAAGAAAGGGAGAAGAGGTGATAAGAAGGCTAAGGTAACGAAGGAGCCTGAGCCAGTTGCGGTCACCTATCCCATGGAATTGGCTATTGAGCTCCCCGAGCGGAATTTCCAATCAGTGCTGAATGCGCTCAGCAATACTTCAAGTTCTCTTGGCGAGCCTTCCGAGGTCGGAGAGTACTACTTCGTGACCCGCTGGTTGCGGATTGAGAACGAATCCTTGGTTGGGCCTGAGCGGTCAGATGAGCCTGAGCCAGAAGAAGATGATGACGGCAATGTGATTGAATCTACTGATGAGCAGGGGATTAACATGGTCTTCGGAGAGAGAACGTGCGGGCGTATCTAGCGCTCGATCTCGTGCGCTTTTTACCAAAGAGCGAAGGCGAGTAAATTATTTTTAAACCAATTACTAAGCGGACTAAATGAACGAAGAATGGCTGAAGGATAACTACGAGAAGGCAGTTCTTGTAGTGGCAACTGTCATCGCGCTTGCTTTGGCAGGCTGGTTGATCTTTTCGAGTTTGAACTTTGGAGCTAACTTTGATCAGGCGAGTATTCCTGAGAGTAGTAAGATGCCAGAGACCGGACTCGAGAAAGTGGAGAAGGCAACCAAATCACTTTCTGACTCAGTGGTTTGGGAGGGATCTAATCTCTTTGTGTCAGCACCTGTGATCGAGCAGTGGGACGCTGGCAAAGGTGAGCAAACCCTCGTTGCGGTCGACGGTGATACTAGCGTGCATGACCCGATCACCAACGACTGGATCAACAAGTACGATTTGGATATCACTGCTTCAGATCTGAGCGATCAGGACCCGGATGGTGATAATTTCACCAATTTGGAAGAGTTCGTGGCAGTTCCCAAGACTGACCCAACAAACGCAGACAGTCATCCTGCTTTCATTACCAAGGTGTGCTTGGCAGGTATGGTGTCATCCGACTTGAAGCTCGTCTTCAAGGCGCAAGTGGATCCTACCACTTGGCAAATTGATCTCGTTTCTGCGGATAAATTCCGCTCACAGAATATGCTCGTCAATCGTGGCGGCACGTTTGGTCCTGATAATCGATTCCGCTTAGATAGTTACGCGGAAAAGAAGGGTGCTGATGCCAATGGGATTCCGACAGACGCATCGGAAGTTACAATCAGCTATGTGGAAGCCGGTGGCACTGCCCGGGTTAAGCAAGCGCTTGTCCGTGACATTGAGTGGGAACAGCCCACGCATGAGGGGACATTCTTGAACAATTTCAACGGCGAAGAGTTTAACGCCTTACGTGGTAGTTCGTTCAAGCTTTCCAATGATCCTACTCAGAGTTTCAAGATCATTGAAGTTACGGCTTCAAAAGCTATCATCCAAGACCAGAAGAAGAAAGACCTGGAAATCCTACCTTGCCAATAAGGCAATCACCTTTCGATAACACCCAGTAGCACTGTAAAAGCACAAACCTTATGACGATTAGAAGCTGCCTAAACCAATTCCGACACCACTTCTTAGTGGCGGCGGTAGTTCCTTTGCTCGCCGTCGATGTGATGGCTGGTGGACCAGGGGGCGCCCCCGGAGGTCTTGCTCAGTCTGAAATTCTTCGCCGACAACAACGTGTGACGGAGGCAAATCTTGCCTACGTGAACGGTGTTCGTGCTGGCAAGGATGGAGATTTTGCAACGGCTTATGATCAGTTGAGCATGGCGTTAGATACCTTGCCTTATGCTGAGCAGACCGAAATGCATCGTCAGGTGTATTCAGAAGCGTATGTGAATTACGCCACGACTCATGCGCAAGATGTCGCCGCCGATGGTGGTGCCGCCGAGGCCCAAGAAATCGTAGAGACTGTTCTCGCTGTTGATCCTGAGAATAAGCAGGCATCGAAACTACTCGCTGGCCTTGAAAAGGGTGAGTATGCGAACGTTCCAGGCCACTCTGAGCGTGCTAAGCAGGTGCTATTATTGCTCAAGCAGGCGCGCAGCCATCAGGGTTTAGCGCGTTACAAAGACGCTAACCTCAAATATAACGAGGTTCTTCGTATTGATTCTTACAATACCGCAGCACGACGCGGTCTAGAGGAAGTGAATCACTTGAAAGCTGGTTATCGTAACCAGGCATACAAGCAGACGCGTGCGACATTCATTCGCGAAGTTGATCAGTCTTGGGAGCTTCCAGTTCCTCTAGCCAATGCTCAGGCTGGGGCTAGCGGCGGCGGTCGCACTGATGATGGTGGCCTCGGTTACATCACAGCTAAGCTTGATGGTATTGTCATCCCATCCCTTCGGATGAATGGTTTCTCTTTGCAGAGCGCTATTAGCTACCTCCGCGAGCGTAGCATTCAGCTAGACAACATTGAGAGCAATCCAGCTCGAAAGGGTATCAATATCCTGATCGACGAGCGGAAGATTAATCAGTCTAGCCCAGGTGTTCTCGATCAGCAGAGCATTTCTCTCGACCTACAGAGTGTGCCATTCGCTGAAGCACTTCGCTATGTGACTGGTCTCGCAGGTGTGAAGTATCGCATGGAGCCTCATGCAGTGGTGATCGTTCCTTTGACTGACCGTAGTGAGGCGTTGTTTACGCGACGTTATCAAGTTCCACCGTTCTTCCAGAGTCTTGGTGGCGGTGGCGGCGATGATGGTGGAGCTGCCATTTCAGATGACCCCTTTGCAGATGCTGGTGATACAGGTGGTGGGGTCTCCCTTGCTCGTAAGGCTTCAGCCAAAGATATCCTTGAAGGCAAGGGAATCACATTCGGCGATGGTGCTACGGCATTTTACATTGCTTCCGCTTCAGAGCTCGTCGTTCGCAACACGCAGTCGATGCTCGATATCGTGGATCAGTTCGTTAATAACCTGATCGATGAAGGCGTTCCTAAGCAGATCAAGGTTGAAGCAAAGTTTGTTGAAGTGCAGCAAGACAACCTTCGTGAGTTTGGATTCGATTGGGTCATGGGAGGCTTTGGCCTCGGTGGCGGTGATAAGATCATGGCTGGTGGAGGATCTGTTGGTGGCTCTGAAAGAAGCTTCAGCGGTGCTGATTTCCCATTCTTCGGTCGTTCACTCGAAGTGCCTGATGGCAACCCACTAAATCCCATCACTGCTGGTTTGCGCAGCGGATCGGAAGCAATCTCCGAGAGTGCGATCGCCGCGCTTGTCGCAGCAGGTCGAGTCGGTGCTGCTTCTGAAATTGTGAATCCCGCTCCAGGTGCCTTTGCTCTTGCAGGTGTCCTGACTGATCCACAGTTTCAAGTAATCCTTCGTGCCCTTGACCAGAAGAAGGGCACTGATCTCCTCTCAGCTCCTAGCATCTTGACCCGCAGTGGTTCACAAGCGCAGGTCGAAGTGATTCGCGAGTTAATCTACCCAACTGAGTATGATCCACCAGAGCTTCCACAGGACTTCGGTGACCCATTGACGCTTGGTGAAGAGCCAGAGCCAGGTGTTGCTCCAGCAGCCCCAAGCTTCCCGGTCACTCCAGCTACGCCGACCGCTTTCCAGACACGAAATACTGGTGTGACTCTTAAGGTGACTCCACAGGTTGGGCCAGACGGTTACACCATCGAAATGGACCTCGTTCCTGAAGTGGTCGAGTTTGAAGGCTTCGTGAACTACGGAAGTCCGATCACCACCAATGGCACGGACATCTTAGGTAACTCACAACGAATCGTTCTCACAGCGAACCGTATTGAGATGCCAGTGTTTGCCACACGCCGAGTGACTACAAACGTCACTGTCTATGATGGTTCTACGGTTGCTATCGGTGGACTGATTAGAGAAGACGTCCAGCACACAGAAGATAAGCTTCCAATCTTTGGTGATCTACCTCTCGTTGGCCGCCTCTTCAGAATCGAATCAGAGCAGCGCAAGAAGCGCAATTTGATGGTCTTCGTGACGGCTCGCTTGATTGATCCTTCTGGACAGCCTTTGAACCGAGACGATGAGGAATTCGAGGAAGATGAGCTTGATGGCTCACTTTTCCCACCTGCGGATCCGATTGCTCCTATGAGCTACGGAAAGAACCCTGTCAGCTACGGCAAGTAAACCCATTCAACGAGAAACTAAGTCTTTGCACAACATGATGAAGAACGACGCTTCAAAACGCTTTGGGTCAGCTTCCCTGCTCTTCGCTAGCACGGTGCTAGCATCCCAGATGCTCATCGCTCCCACGGCCGTTATCGCTGGTGGGGGATATCAATCCCGTGCTGCGGGCCAAGAACGCATTCAACGCGAGTATCTTGTAGGCCAGGCTCGTGAAGCCTACTACCAAGGGCTCGAGCTGGAAAAGAGTGGCGATATGCCGAATGCTGGCGCGAATTACCGTCAAGCTCTCCAAACGCTTCCTCAAGCTGAGCGCACGACTGCTGAGCGAGAGGTCTATGCGAACGCCTTTGCTCGCATTTGCATCTCTCTTTCTGAGAAGAGTGCCAGTGAGGGCGGCTTGAAAGCTGCCAACGGCTACATCGACGTGGCGACGGAGTATGCACCTAGCCATGCTGGCCTCATCGCCATGAAGGCTCGTTTGGAAGATCCTGAGTGGTATGCTCCAGGTGACAACAAGGCTCATCGCGCGAAGGTCGCTAAGGTCACCGCCAATTTGGGACAAGGTGAAGCGGCACGTAACCTTGGGGAGCTGGATACTGCTGATCAGCACTTCTACGAAGTTCTTCGTGCTGACCCGTATAACTCTGCTTCTCGTCAGGGATTAGAGCGTGTTGAGAATGACCGTAGTCTCTATCTGAAGTCGGCTTACGATCACACACGTAGCGAGCTTCTCGATCAAGTAGCCCAGAAATGGGAAATGACTGTTCCAGGTCGTAAGCGTTTGGGTGGAAACCCAGCAGACGGTGGTTTCACTGGCGCTGGCGACACTCGTGAGGACATCAGCCGTCGCTTGGATACGATCATCGTGCCTGAAATTAATCTTGGGCCAGTCAACATTCGCACGGCCAAGGATTATCTTCAGCTGAAGTCTCTCGAGCTCGATCCTGAAGGTATTGGCGTGAAGTTTGTCTTAGACGAGCAGAACATTGCAGCCTCAGACGCAAACGCGTTGAACCAAAGCTTCCGCTTGCAGATGAAGTCGGCACCGTTGGGAGTCGTTCTTAACTACGCCTGTGAGCTTGCTGGTCTTCGTTACAATGTTGAGCGCTATGCGGTGAAGATTGTTCCTGGATCAGACATTGCTAGCGAGCAGCTCTTCACAAAGACCTACTCAGTGCCTCCATCCTTCGAGCGACTCGGAGCTGCCGACGATCTTGGCGGTGGTAGCGATGAAGACGATCCGTTTGGCAGTGCAGCAGCCCCTGCGGCTTCCGCACGTGCTCTTCCTGAAGACGTACTCAAGAGCCGTGGTATTCCTTGGCCGACTGGTGCAAGCGCTATCTACAACCGCGGTTCTAGTAAGCTTCTTGTCACAAATTCTCAGAGTAACATGGAGCTCGTAGATGCCTTTGTTGAGAGCATCCAAGAGAAGATCGTGAAGCAGGTTGAAGTCCGAGTGAAGTTCTTGGAGATCCGCCAGGAGAACCTTGAGGAGCTCGGCTTTGATTGGTTGCTAGGTGGATTCGGTCTTAGTGGTTCAGACAGCCTCGTCGCAGGTGGTGGAACCCTTGGGAATTCTCGAGGCAATTTCAATGTGGACGCAGCTGGGGGACGTGCAGCTCAGGTTCCTTTCTTCACGGAAGGCACTGATCCGACTGGACTCCTCCCTCAGAGAGGTGCGTTAGGTCAAAATCCTGTGACTGGAGGTCTTCGGACAGGTTCACAGGGCATCAAAGGAAACGCCCTTGATGCACTCGTTGCTGATCTTCCTCGTGGTGAAGCGGAAGCGCTTTCACCAGCTCCTGGCATCATGTCAGTAGCCGGAATCTTTACCGACCCACAGTTCCAAGTGATCATGCGTGGCCTGAGCCAGCACAAGTCAGCTGATCTTGTGACAGCACCGACAGTGGTGACGAAGAGTGCTCAGAAAGCGAAGATCGAAGTTGTTCGTGAGTTAATCTATCCAGTTGAGTTTGATCCACCGGAGCTTCCTCAAGAGGTCAACACGGGTGTAGGCGCAGGGATCTTTCCTGTGACTCCAGCTCACCCTACGACCTTTGAGATGCGCCCAACGGGTGTGACGTTAGAAGTCGATCCGCAGGTTGGACCAGACAACTACACCATTGATTTGAGCTTAGCTCCTGAGGTCGTCGAGTTTGATGGCTTTGTGAACTACGGAAGTGAGATCACAGCAGCGGGCACAGATGCTCTTGGAAATCCAACGAATGTGCTGGTCACAGACAACCGGATTGATCTTCCAATCTTCTCAACCCGCCGTATCGCTACGAATGTCAGCATCTACGACGGTTCTACGATCGCTCTTGGTGGTTTGATTCGCGAAGACGTCCAGACGGTCACTGATAAAGTCCCCATTGTGGGTGACTTGCCCTACATCGGTCGTCTCTTCCGAAGCAACTCGGATCAGCACCTACGCCGCAACTTGGTGATCTTCGTGTCAGCTCGTCTGATCGATCCATCAGGCATGGCTTTTCGCGACCAACTGGAAAACCAGCTTGGGACTACTCCAGGACTTGAGTAGCAAAGCGCATAAAGATTAAACGACGCAAGGGGTGGAAGCTTAGTCTTCCACCCCTTGTTGCGTCTTATCACATGACTCTCACGAACTTGGCCAATCCCGCTTCTCAGATCGTCCGACTCGTAGTGACTGGTGGCATCGCCACCGGGAAAAGCACCTTTCTAGAGCAACTTGTCGCTGAGAAGCCTGATATAGGTCTTTACGACTGCGATGCGTCCGTCCACCAGCTCTTGACAGAGGAGCCGGTCATGGCAAGACTGCGAGAGTTGTTCGGAGAGCACATCTTTCTTGGTGATGCTCTTAACCGTTCAGCGCTGAGAGAAGTAGTCTTTGCAGACGACTCCTCTCGCCGGAAGCTTGAAGAACTTCTCCACCCGCTTGTTCGCAGTCGCTGCGAGGAGCATTTCGCCACCTATGAAGCGGAACGCTCGGAGGGGATCTTCATTGCTGACGTCCCGCTCTATTTCGAAACCCATCGAGTTTACCCAAATGACCTAGTGGCCGTAGTGGCCACGACTCCAGACACGCAGAAACGCCGCCTCATGCAGCGCTCCAACCTCTCGAATGAACAAGCTGATTCGATCATTTCAGCTCAATTGCCAATCGAAGAGAAGGGGTTAGCGGGAGATGTCCTTATTTGGAATGAGGGCCCACTCGCCTGCCTGAGTCGCCAAGCAGAGCTCTTCCTGGGAAGACTTTGTTGAAACCACTTTATCAAGACCATCATGACCACTGAAGCTGAGACTCAAGATCTCTCTGAAAACGCTGCCGCACCAGCTGCAACGGACACGCCGTCGGCTGCTGAAGAAGCCCCGCCGGCCAAGAAGAAGCCAGAAGTCCCTGAGAGGGTGAATCTGAATGAGCTGCATGGCCTCACGCTCGTTGAGATGCATAAGCTAGCGGCGTCCCTGAATCTTCGTTGCGGTAACCAAGCCAAGCATCAGATCGCCTACGAGATCCTGAACTTCTATGCTCGGAACGGATCTATCATTGATGCCGAAGGTGTGGTGGACATGGGAAATGAAGGCTTCGGGCATTTGCGCTACGCCAAGTCGAATTTCGCACCTCAGCAAGACGCGGTCTTCGTGCCACAGGCGCTCATGCGCCGGTATGGCCTCAAGGGTGGGCAGAAGTTGCTAGTGGAAGCTCGTTCGCCGCAGAAGCGCGAGAAGTATCTTACCGTGGAGAAGATCGTCGAGGTGGAGGGCGTTCCATTGGACGATTACCAGGCGGCTCCAAACTTCGAGAGCCTGACCGCGTTGTTTCCGGTCGATCGGATTTATTTAGAGAATAGAGAATTAGCTTCCATTAGTGCACGAGTCGTCGATTTGGTCGCTCCTTTAGGCAAGGGCCAGCGCGGTTTGATTGTGGCTTCCCCTCGCTCCGGTAAGACGATCCTGCTCAAAGACATCGCCAAGGCGATTAGTAAGAATCACAAGGAAGTGGAGCTCATCGTGCTTCTAATCGATGAGCGGCCTGAAGAAGTCACCGATTTCCGTGAGACTGTCGATGCCCACGTCTTCAGCTCGACTTTCGATGAAACGGCTGCTCGCCACATTCAAGTGGCTGAACTTGTCTTGGAGCGAGCGAAACGTCTCGTTGAGATGAAGAAAGATGTCGTTGTCTTGCTAGACAGTATCACCCGTCTCTCCCGCGGTTACAATAATACCATGGGCAGTAAAGGTGGCGTCACTCAGGGGGGGCTCAATCCCAAGGCGCTCCAGCAATCCCGCCGGTTCTTCAGTGCTGCGCGAAATGTTGAGGAAGGTGGTAGTCTCACCATTCTTGCCACGGCACTGGTGCAGACTGAGAACCGCATGGATGACATCATCTTTGAGGAGTTCAAAGGTACTGGTAACTTGGAGATCCACCTCGATAGCGAGTTGGCCGAGAAGCGCATTTACCCTGCGATTCATTCTCTCCTTTCCGGGACTCGGAAAGACGAGTTACTCTATCATCCTGACGAATTTCCTAAGGTTGGCGTCTTGCGTCGCCAAATGGCTAAAGTGCCGGCTGGCGAGGCCATGGAGAAGCTCGTGCGTAACTTGAAGCGAACCAATTCCAACGTAGAGTTACTCCTTTCGGGACTTAAATAGATGCAGGAAGGTAGTTTGGCACCAGTTCCGTTCCTTGCTGAGGATGCGGCTTTACAAGATTTCCTAGAAGGATGCCCTAAGGGCGTTTCCTGTTGTGTGGATACGGAGGCGGACAGTCTCTATTCCTATCGGGAGAAAGTTTGTTTGATTCAGTTCGGCTGTGCTGAGCATCTGTCATTGATTGATCCGCTTACGATTAAGGATATGACTCCTTTGTTAGACTTTCTGGATCAGTCTCCACAGGTTTGGATGCATGGCGCTGACTACGACATGAGTATCTTGAACCGGACCTACCAACGAGTTCCAGATCCGGTATTTGACACACAGATTGCCGCCCGCCTCCTTGGGTGGCGCACCTTTGGTTTGGCTCATTTGATTGAAGAGTTGGTCCAAGTGAAGCTTTCCAAGCAGTCTCAGAAGAAGGATTGGGGAGAGCGCCCCTTGTCTGACAAGATGCTCGCTTATGCGGCCAATGATGTTCGCTACCTCCAGCCTGTCATTGATACCTTTGAGAAGCGTCTGCATGAAGCGGGACGCTGGGATTGGTTCCTCCAATCGTGTGGAGCAGCCCGGCGCCAAGTCCTCGCCCGTCCGGAGAAAAGCCGAGACGACATGTGGAAGATTCCTGGTTGGGGTAAGGTGAGTGCTAGGGCTTTGGCTTATTTACGGGAAATTTGGTTGTGGCGTGACGGCATGGCCTCTCGCCGAGACAAGCCAGCCTTTAAGATCATGTCCAATGATCAGCTTCTTTCTATGAGTGTCAATCTTGCAGAGGGGAAATCAGTCTCCTTGCCGCCGCGGTTCCGCCCTGGACAGAAAGAGCGCTTCGAGGAAGGAATCGCTAGAGCAAAGGCGGTGCCCGATGACGAGTTGCCTAAGTGGGAGCGTAAGAAGCGTATTGCCAAAGCGAAAGACTGGGAAAGTGTTTTCAAAGAGATCCGCGCAGCGCGTGATAAAGCCTCCGAGGAATACGATTTGGAACCTGCGATTATTTCATCCAAGGCCTCGCTTGAGCGCTATGCCTTCGCTAAGGCCGATGATCGCACTCAGGAGTTGCGTGATACGCTGTTCCTACCGTGGCAGCAGTCGATGCTCTTCCCTCAGTCTTAGAGGCTGATCTTTACGTGCTTGGTCTTGAGATACTCGTAGATGGCTTGGCGAGAGAGTTCTAGCCCGAAGCCGCTGTCCTTCCAACCTTCGTACGGAGCGTAAGCGGTGTTCACAGCTGCGTGATTGAGGCAGACGGTGCCGGCATCTAGCGCTTCGCTTAAGCGCATGCCCTCTGCAAGATCTTGCGTGAAGACATAGCTCACGAGTCCGTAGGTGGAGTCATTTGCTTTGGAAATGGCGACATCGGTGTCTTCGAAACTCATCACCGGGAGTACGGGGCCGAAGGTTTCTTCGTTCCAAAGCTTCATGTTTGATCGTGACCCGGTCAGCACGGTCGGCATATAATAGTGGCCATTCTGATAGACTTCGCCGTTTGGAGCACGACCACCGCAGACGAGATGTGCCCCATTCTCTAACGCATCGGCGACATGACCCTCCACATGAGCGCGCGTGGCGGCCGTGGTGAGCGGACCTAGATCCACTCCTGGATCGGTCACGCCATCTCCCATGGTCATTGCCTGAGCTTCCGTGGCGAGTCGTTCTACAAGCGCATCGTGAATGGAAGCGTGGGCCAAGACGCGGTTCACACTGCTACAAGACTGGCCCCCATTGCGGAAGCCCTTGTAGGCGAGCACCTTTGCCGTGAGATCGAGATCCGCATCCGCGCAGACAATGGCGGGGCAATGGCCACCGAGTTCGAGCGATACCCGTTTGAGCGAGGGAGCGCAACTAGCGAGGATCTGTTTACCCACGGCGGTGGAGCCTGTCATGGCGACTTTGGTGATGCCGGGATGAGCGACTAACGCTTCTCCTAGATTTGCATCTGGCCCGGTGAGCACATTGACCAAACCATCGGGAAGTCCGCCTGCGCTCAAGGCCTCACAGAAGGCCAGAGGCGAGAGCGGGGTGACAGGAGTCGGCTTTACGATCATCGAGCAGCCTGCAGCCAAAGCAGGGCCCAGTTTCCAGCTCAGCAGGGCCACTGGGTAGTTCCAAGGCGTGATCGCGGCACAGACACCGACCGGTAGATGCGTGACCCATGAGCGGAAACAAGCCTTCTCTGTAGGTGGAATGACTCCTTCGATGCGAGGTGCTTCCGAGGCGTAGTAGTCGATCATGTCACAAGCGGCGGTGACTTCCCCAGTCGCTTGATTCCACGGTTTACCCTGCTCAAGAGCCATGAGACGACCAATGGCCTTCGCCTGTGTGCGCACGTGGGCGGTGGCTTTCCGGAGGATTGTTTCGCGTTCGTAGGCGGTCTTCTTCGACCAAGCCTCGAACGCCTTGGTGGCGCTAGTGATAGCATTCTCGAGATCCTCTACGCTAGCAGACGCCGCAGTCCCTACCACTTCTCCGGTGGCTGGAGAATGAATGTCGTAGCCTTTCTGATCAGTCGACTGACAAGGCTGACCATCGATCCATAAGTGGCTCATGAGTGTGAAGATTTAGTTAGGCGTGATACACACTTTGAGTGCTTCGCCGGATTCCATGAGTGGGAAGGCTTCGGTCACACGATCTAAGGGGAGTGTGTGGGTGATGATACGATCTGCGGGGAATCGGCCACTCTGAATAAGTGACTGGGCCGCCTGGAAATCACTCATCTTCTCAGAGTAAGAGCCGGTCACGAGGAGTTCTTTGTAATGAAGGTGATTTGTGTTTAACATCGCCGTGGGAGCGGACTTAGGGAGTCCGCCGAAGAACTCGACGCGACCTCCTTTTCCAGCCATTTCTAAAGCATCAGATTGAGCTTGAGCATGACTACAGGCCACGATCACGACGCTCGGTCCAAGGCCATCCGTGAGCTCTTGCAGCTTCGCTAAATGAGCGCCATCGGCTGTCACTGCGATCGTGCCATCGATGTCGAACGCATCGGCTTTCGCGAGTCGTTCGGTGGACACGTCGAGCATCCACACCTTCTGTGCGCCTTGAAGCCGCGACACCGCAGCGTGCATGACGCCGATGGGGCCCGCGCCAATCACCGCCACCGTATCGTGGAGTCCGACGTTGAGTCGGCCATGGGCATTGATCACGCATCCTAGGGGCTCTGCTAGACCCATGTGGGACGAGGAAATGTCTGTTTCTACTTTGAAAAGCTGCCCATTTCTTACCGCTGCTGCTGGTACCTTCATCAGAGGCGCAAAGGCACCGTCATAGTGATAGGACATGGTTGTGCGTTTCTGGCACAGGTTCTGGCGCCCGCGTGTGCAGTAGAGGCACTCGCCGCAGGGTAGCACGATGTACATCACGACACGATCACCTACTTTTAGAGAGCTGTCTTCGGCACGGGATTCGACGACACGTCCACAGAACTCGTGTCCTAGGATGCGTGGTGGCGTGATTTTCTGGTCCCCGTGACGGTAGGTCCGCAGGTCAGTGCCGCACACCGCACAGGCTTCGATAGATAAAAGAATCTCACCCGCATCCAGTGTTGGATCGGCGACATCTTCGACTTTTAGTTCTTCCTTCCCTCGATAAACGGCGGCACGCATAGAGCCTTCTTAGAGCCTCTAGCGAGTAGTCTCAAGCCTAGCGAGAGATCTGCAAAGAACGGTCGTCCGTCCTCCGTAGCGGGCGTTCGAAAGGGGCTTTCTCTTTGCGCTTGAGACGAGGTCTCGAGTCGACGTGGTTTTCGATCGCGACCATCCTTCGAAAGATCTCATCCAGCTGGGACAAACCGGGCTCCATAGGATCTGCCGTCCCGGATTTCTGCCGAGGCTTGATCTCACGAGGGGAGACCTGCACGGCCTCGAGTGTTGGATCTGACAAATGCTCAGGGATCGGCAGTCTGCGGATAGCTGCGCGCTTAGCAGCGGCCGGAGCGGGAGCCCACTGTCCAGGCGCTGGCAGCGGTGCCGTGATGACCTGCGCACACAAGGGGCAGGGGGCTGATATTCCTGCAAATTGTGCAGGGGCTTGGATTCGACCATTGCAGGAAGTGCAATGAAAGGTCAGAGGCTGGCTAGTCTGAGCAGTAGACATCTTTGATAATTACCAGGTTGAATGTAAATTTCAAATAACATTCTTTAAGAGAAGGTAATTTCGCCGAAATTCTTATCGATTCCTGAGAACACGAGTGCCTTGCCTGAGCGGGAGCCCTGAATATCCCGCCCATCTACGACGATCTTGGAGATCCCTTGGTTCATGTGAATGGCCACATCATAAGTTTCATAAGGCTCTGTGAAATCTCCAATTCGAGATTGGCGGCAGCCCTGCCGGGTCAGGGAAAACGTCTTTAGTAGGGTTGGCCCATCACCATCGCCGGCGTCTTCGTAGCACTCGCTGAGGACGGCTTCGGTGGCCTCGTCTTTGGGCAAATAGAGGTGCAGCGTGAGAGGAGCTTTCGCCCGGGCGCCTACGAATTGCTGGACCGGTCCGAGGGTGAGAACACTGCCAGTTCGAACGAAACACGGGATCTGATCAGGAGGCGTGCTCACCCACACTTCGTTGCTACCTTCGTGAGGGAGATCAGCCCAGTAGTCGACCCAGTCTCCTTCCGGCAAGTATACCCAACGACCATCAATGCCAGGCTGAGATACCGGGCAGACTAATAGTTGATCACCAAAGCCGAATTCCTCTTCGCGGTGATACGTCTCTGGATCTTCAGGTGAGAGCGCCACGAGGCTACGCAACATCGGTGTGCCCTTGGTGTGGTGCTGCCAGAATGTCGTGTAGATGTAAGGCAGAATCCGCATTCGAAACTCAATCGCATCCCGCGCGATTGAAGTGTAAGGTTCGCCGAAAGACCACGGTTCTTGATCGCCATGATCTCCTGAGGAGTGTGTGCGACAGAATGGGTGAAAGACCGCCATCTGTAGCCAGCGTGTGTAGAGTTCACCGTCGGGACTATCAATGAAACCACCGATATCTGAACCAATGAATGAGAGCCCGCTCATGGCGAGCCTCTGACATTGGACATTGGCGATGCGTAAGTGTTCCCAGGAAGCGACATTATCTCCGGTCCAGGCAGAGGAGAAACGTTGCACACCCGCGTAGGCCGAGCGCGTGATGGCAAAGGGCCTTTTCCCATTTCCAAACTTCTTCAACCCTTCGTAGGTGGCGCGCACCATCTGCGTGCCATAAATGTTATGCGCTTTGCGATGGCTGCACCGCTGTCCTTCATAGTCATGGCGGACATCTTTAGGGAAAGTGCCAGTTTCAAAGACGGCAGGCTCATTCATGTCATTCCAGACGCCGTGAACCCCATCCTCAAGCATGAGCCCGCGGTAAAGCCCAGCCCACCATTCTCGCACACTCGGCTTGGTGAAGTCTGGAAAGGCGCATTTCCCAGGCCAAACGCTGCCCCGCATGAGCGGACCGTCCATGCGTTTGCAGAAATGATCGCCCTCCTTGCCCTCGCGGTAGACCCAGTAGTCCTCGTCCACCTTGATGCCAGGATCGATCATCACCACCGTCTTGAAACCGTCCTTCTCAAGCTCAGAGATCATCCTCTTCCGGTCAGGGAAGTTCTCCTCATTCCAGGTGAAACAGCGGAAGCCGTCCATGTAATCGATGTCTAGATAAATGGCATCACAGGGGATCTCCAACTCGCGGAATTTCGAGGTGACCTCCCTAACAGTCGCTTCATCGGCGTAGCTCCACTTGCACTGATGGTAGCCCAGAGCCCACAGTGGCGGCATGTCTGGTCGTCCTGTTAGTTGGGCAAACCCTTCGGCTACTTCTAACTGGCCGTCACCGTAGATGAAGTAGTAGTTCATTTCACCGCCTTGAGCGAAGAAGCTGCTCACATTCTTGCGCTCGTGACCGAAGTCAAAGAAGCTGCGGAACGAGTTGTCAAAGAAGACGCCGTAGTTCTTCTTGTGATGCAGACTCAGGTAGAACGGGATGTTCTTATAAAGCGGGTCAGTATTGCGTCCGTAGGCGTAAGTGTCAGAACCCCAGAGTTCGAAGCGCTTGCCTCTTAGTGAGAGAGAGCAGCTCTTGTCTCCAAGGCCGTAGAATTCCTCGCCGCCTTGGATGAGCTTGCTGCACATGACGATGTTGCCACCGTGTTCTTGATTCTCTTGCCAGTGAAAGCCCTTCTCATCCTCACAGAGTAGCTTGTCTGATGCGTCACGAATCGCCGTCCGTAGTCCCTCTTGGCTGATCTCTACCTTGATCACACTGGAACTGAGCACGATCGACTCGTCCTTGATCTGTTCTTGTAGGCTGATCTTGCTTGGCGTGAACTCGGGATCGATCGCGTAGGAGAAGTCCTGCTCAAACTCGCTGTCCGTTCCGTAGCGAAATCGAACCAAAGTCTCTGTTAGGAAATGGACTTTCAGGATGACCCCGTTGTCGGTCCAGAAAGTGGCGCATCCACCGTCGACCTCGTGGCGGGTCACTTTTCCGGGAAAGAACTGTTCCTGCTTCGTGAGCAGGTCATTCACCATGTAATCAGTTTTCGGCTTGTCGTCTTGGTCCATAATGCAGGTTTCTGAGGTGGCCTGCCAGAGAATGAGCGGTGGCAGGAAAGTCAAGTGGGGGCTTGGACGTCTTTGGATTGCATTTATTGAGCCGCTGTAAGATCCTTGAAGGATGTCTTGGTTTCGTCTGTCCCTTCTCGCCCTGGCTCTTCTTCCTCAGGCAGCTCTAGCAGAACCGCTCATTTCAGAATTTGTCGCTCAGAATAACACGGGCCTCAAGGATTCGGATGGCGAGGCCTACGATTGGATCGAGATTCACAATCCTGAGAAAGAGCCAATCGATCTTGAGGGTTATTTCCTAACAGATTCTAAGGACGACCTGAAGCAGTGGGCGTTTCCCCAGGTCAAGCTTCCCGCTAATGGTTACCTCGTGGTCTTTGCTTCTGGGCTCGTCCGAGAGATCCCGAAAGCACCGCAGGATCCTAAACGCCAGCGTTTGCTCGAATGGGGGATTTCTGAAGAGTTCATAGAAAGCATGTCGCCGGAGCGAGTGAATGAGATCTTGGAGAAATTGGAGAAACGCAAACGCCGGGTGACATTACCTCCGCGGGTGACGCCTACGTTGCATGTCCCTTTTAAGCTCGATGGTAAAGGGGAATACCTGGCTCTGGTCAAACCTGACGGGCAGACCATCTGTCACGCCTATTCACCAGAGTATCCAGATCAGCACGATGACGTCTCCTTTGGTCGTATTCAGGGCACGTTAGAAGAAGAGTTCTTGTTAGAACCGACGCCGGGAGAGCCTAATAGTGAGAAGTTGTTAGGCTTCGTCAAGTCACTCTATCTCAGCGAGAATGGCGGGCATTTCGACGAACCTATCAAGCTTGCCATAGAGTCTTCCACTCCGGATGCTCAGATTCGCTACACTGTGAATGGAGATGTGCCGACCGCAGATTCTGGCGAGGTCTACACAGAGCCTCTCCCCATTTCTAAGACCACGACTTTGCGAGTCGCCGCATTTAAGCCGAAGCACAAGGCAACTTCGGTCGTGACACGAACCTTCCTCTTTCTAGATGACATTGTCAGTAGCCCCAAGGGGCAAGCGCCTCCTGGCTGGCCGGCCGGTTCTGTCAGAAGGCAAGATGGGGGTAGGCAAGATTTTAGAAGGCGAAATAGTAGAAGGCAGGAAATGGACTACGGCATGAGCCCGGAAATTGTGGGTGATTTGCATACCGCTGAGGAAGTGAAAGCTTCTCTCCAATCGCTGCCTTCTCTTTCTATCGTGGCGCCATTGAAGGATCTCTTTGATCCCACGACTGGCATTTATGCGAATGCCTATGGCAGAGGAATCGATTGGGAGCGGGCAGCCTCTGTCGAGCTGCTCAATCAAGACGGCTCCAAAGGCTTTCAGATCAATGGCGGGCTTCGTGCGCGCGGAGGTTTTAGTCGCCAGGGCCGCAACCCAAAGCACGGCTTTCGCATGATCTTTCGCAAGGAATACGGCGCAGGGAAGCTGAAATACCCGCTTTTCGAGGATGAAGGGGTCAAGGAGTTCGATAAGATCGATTTCCGCTCGAGCATGAATTACTCCTGGGCCTTCGATGGAGGGGGAAACAACACGCTCCTACGCGATGTGTGGTCTAGAGACACTCAGGGTGCGATGGGTCAGCCCTACAGTCGCACGCGTTACTATCATTTGTATTTAAATGGCCAC
>CANNZV010001677.1:233027-305903 GCA_947561585.1 Caprella mutica
CTAAGGTCTTCGTGGCCAGCGCAGAGGGTGAGGTTTACGTCACGACGGATGGCAGCGATCCACGGGGCGCCGATGAGAAACCGGCACCCTCGGCAACGTTAGCGCGTATACCCAAGGTTGATTACACTCAGATACTTCGGGATCGAGCCCTCGGGCGGGCGTTTGTGCCCCGAGACGGGAAACTTGGCCTCGATTGGATCCAGCCAGACTTTGATGATCGGGTCTGGTTTGTCGGTCGCACAGGAATGGGTTACGATGAGAAGAGCGATTACGCGCATCTCATTGGCATTGATCTGTTAGACAGGATGCGCCGTGAAGGAAAGACGAGTGCTTACCTACGATTGGCTTTCTCATTGAAGAAGGATCAGTTACGAGACTACGACGAACTCTCCCTCGGCATGCGCTATGATGATGGCTTCGTGGCCTACCTTAATGGCAAGCAGATCGCTGCTGCCAATGCGCCTGCTCATCCACAGTGGAATTCCGAAGCCACCGCCGACAACCCGGATGACGAAGCCATGAAGTTCATCGACTTTCCCATCACGTTGTCCCAGCTACAAGAAGGTGAGAACATGTTAGCCATCCACGGCATGGATGGTGCAGCCAGTTCAGACTTTCTCATCACACCGCGGATCCGAGGCACCGATTATTCAGCTGCGGAGCCCATCGCTCTGAAGCAAAGCGGTGCCACGCGCGTGCGAGCGCGTTCTCTCCTAGATGGGAAATGGTCGCCCATCGCTGAGATTACGCTGACTCGAGAACCTTAGACCCGTAACAGCCCTGTAGTCTCCGGCAGATCGTGCAGGAGATTGAAATTCTGGATCGCCTGGCTGGCAGCACCTTTCCCAAGATTATCCTCGGCGCTACAGATGATGAAGCGATTCGTGCGAGGGTCATGGACCCAGCCGATGTCGATGTAGTTCGTCCCTACCACATGCTTGGTGTCAGGAAGCGAACCCTCGCCCAGAAGTCTCACGAACGGCTCATTTCCATAAGCCTCTGTCAGAGCCTTGCTCACCGTTTCTGAAGTGGCACCCTCAGCAGCATTCGCATAGATGGTCGTCGCGATGCCTGCATTGATCGGAACCAAGTGAGGTGTGAATGAGACGATGACCGGTAGACCCGCTGCGAGGCTTAGTTCTTGCTCCACTTCAGCGAGGTGCCGATGCTTAGGGATATTGTAAGGTCTCACGCTTTCGTTGCACTCTACATAGAGCAACGGAATTGCCGCCTTTCGCCCAGCACCACTCACACCGCTCATGGACGAGATGCAGATGGAATCCGGCTGCAAACAGCCCGCCCGTAACAGAGGAACGAGCGGCATGATCATGCTCGTCGGGTAACATCCCGGACACGCCACCAGCGACGTTTCCCGAATGGCATTCCGGTGAATTTCTGGCAATCCGTAGACCGCTTTCGGTAGCAAGTGCGGCGCTGGATGATCGTGCTCTCGGAAAGCCGCGTAGGCGTCTGGATCATGGACCCGGAAATCATCGCTTAGGTCGATCACGCGCCAACCTCGTTCCAGAAGTGGCTCAGCAAATTGGTAAGCAACCCCGTGCGGAAGCGCGAGAAAGGCCAGCTTTGCGCCGGACGCTTCTAGATTTTCCATGGTTGGTTCGCAGAACTGAAGATTCTCCGCTTTTGGGAGTCCTCGGAAACGAGGCTGTTCTTCGGAGAGAGCTTTGCCTGCGGATTGACGCGACGTGAGGCATACGAGATCTGCCCCCTCGTGAAAGAGGAGAAGACGCAAGAGTTCAGTGCCCGAGTAGCCACTCGCACCGATGACAGCGACCGGAATCTTGTTCATAGCCTTCCCCTAAAGCCTATTTCTTGGCTATCAACCGTGGGAATGGCTTTGCTCCCGCTGCCAATAGAACTTGCTTATTCTAGAGATCGGGAGTTTTATGATTACGGGGACGACAGGGACTAACCCTCCCAGGTCACCCTACGACTCCATCTTCCCTGAGTCTGTCTACTTAATACTAGCTAGGTTTGGGGGTTGTACGATTGCAAGGGTTAAGGTCGCCCGCCGTCATAAGCGGGCGACCGTTCCTTCCTTAAGGATCACGTGGACACTAGCAAAGACTCGAATCCGCAGAAGACCTTGGAGTCGGTCGGTGGATTCAGCAGTGGTTGGTCGGCGCGTGCTGTCAAATGAAGCTCACACTGTTCCCAGAATGCTTCCGGTGTGGTCACGCGACGAATCGCATGCTCGAAAGCCCCTTCGGGATCGATTCCTTGCGCGATGAAGACGAGGTACTTCTTTATCTTCTGAACGTGCTTCTTTGGATGATACCGTGTGGGATTCTTCGTCTCCTCATAGAGCGCTTGAATGTATTGATAGAGATCCCCCAAGGTCGGTGGTGAACAAGCACCACGCAGTTGGGCAAAGATCCAGGGATTGCGAATCGCTCCGCGCCCGATCATGAGCCCTGCGGCACCCGACTGCTCCTGCAGGGCAAGCCCGGTCTCTACGGAGACGATGTTTCCATTGGCAAACACGGGGCAAGGAAGTTTCTCCACCGCCTTCCGAATCCAGTCAGGATGCACGGGTGTCCGATAACGCTCCGCCACTGTGCGACCATGGATGCTCAGCGCATCGATCTCATGCTTCGCAAAGATACTCAGGATCCTCGCAAACTCCTCTGGTGTATCGTAGCCCAGCCGCGTCTTCACCGTGAAGCGTCCACTGATCGCTTCGCGTAAATGACCCAACACCGCGTCTAGATGGTCTAACGTGCGAAGTAAGCCGCCACCTGCTGCCTTGTTGCACACGACCGGTGCCGGACAGCCACAAGGTTCAGATCTATCCCAGCCACGGCGTGTTCTTCCAGAAGCTTGGCCGTGCGGACCAGGTCAGGGATCGATTGCCCGATCATCTAGCCAGAATGGGTTTGCCCGTCGTATTCTCATCGACCGATCGCAGGATGTGCTTCTCCAACGTCGAGTCCTGTGTACGCGGAAATATTCGGTCACATAAACATCCGGCCCGCCGCCCGAAACGCTCCATGACCCGCATGAAAGCAAGGTCTGTGATGTCTTGCATCGGCGCGAGCAAGAGCAGTGGCCGATCCTCTGAAGTAGCTCTCGCATGCCTTATCCCAGGGGAACGTCGTGATACTCAAGCGACCACTCGCGCATGAAACGGACCCTGTTTGGCTCGATCCGATAGATGATTAGCTCTGGATTGTCTTGTGAGCCCAGATACTTCGCAAGAGCGGATTACTCTGCCAGAGATCGTCTAACACCACAGGCATTCGTTTCCACCAATGCCTCACCCGTAATGCGCACTTGGTCATGGGAAGGGGATAGATAACACAGCTCCACCTTCGCATTCGCCGCGATCTGGGCCGTCTTCGCATAGGAACGCAAGTTCGCCATGTAGACCGTGAACCCATCCACTTTCAATGGCGACACCGGACGCACTCGAGGCTGGTCTCCTTCCATGGTCGCCAGTTGAGGGAACTTAGCCGCCTCGATGGTCTCCTTGGTTAATCGTAGGATAGTGTCAGTGGTCATTTGGAGATAAGTCGTTCGGGATGAGCATACACATTCATGGACTCGCCACGTAGGAAACCGATGAGCGTCTGGTTTCCCTCTTCCGCGCAGTCCACCGCGAGACTGCTCGGTGCTGAGATCCCCGCGACAAAGGGAATCCCCGCACACAGTGCTTTCTGCATGAGCTCGAAGGATATGCGGCCTGATACTAACAAGAGCCGATTCGTCATGGGAGCGTTTCCCGCGTGCCACTCATGGCCGATGACTTTGTCCAATGCGTTGTGACGCCCGACATCTTCATTCACTAGCAGAAGCTCGCCCGCTTGGTTAAACAAGGCGCTCGCATGAAGACCGCCTGTCTGAGCAAAGGTCCGCTGAGCCTCGCGGAGCTTGTCAGAAAGAGTGTAAATAAGTTCCTCCGTGAATGTGAAATCGCTTTCAATGGGTGGGAATTGCTGAAAGACGCTCTCCAAGGTCGCCCGACCACAGATGCCGCAGGAGCTACTCGTGTAGACGTTTCGCGAGAGCGCGTTGAGATCGACCGTATCCGGATTGGTTAGGAGCACATCGACGACATTGCCTTTGCCTGTCTCAGTTTCCTGGCTTGGGCACTGCGAAATTTCAAAGATATCCGAAGGCTGCTTCACCATGCCCTCCGTTAGAAGAAAGCCGCGTACGAGATCGAGGTCATCACCCGGCGTGCGCATGACGACGGCGACGCTGGTTCCATCCACGCGAATTTCTAACGGCTCCTCTACGGTGATCGCATCCGTCTTGGACTCCGCTTTGCCCTTCCCATACTTCGTAATGATACGTTTGGTGGCTTTCATAATTCTGCTAGTTTCGCGTAGGTTTCCTGGGTGTTCACATTGAGGAAATCCCCCTCACAGTCCGCAGTGAGCGGCACCGCAGTCATCCAACCTGCCTGCACGCCTTGCCCGATCCAATCCTGCAAACGCCGCCCTCCACTCGCAAGAAACTTGGCCGCGCTAGTTGCCGCTGATTTGGGATACACCGCAGCCAGCGGCTCATAGTAGCCCTCGGCATTCCGATACACAGCCCCACCGTTCTTCTCCAGCAACGTCCGTAAAGCCTCCGCACGCATCGCGAGTAGATCGATTCCTAACGTAAGCACGAGCGGCTCTTTCGCTTTCTCCAAACATGCGCTGATTCCACTGAGAGGCCCTGCATCGTCCACGGAATCTCGCACTGCTTCCCACGCTGCGGTGCCTTCCGGTTGGACCTGATCTTCCCGCAAAGAGAGTAGGCGCTCTGTCGGACTGAGCGAATCTAACAAACGCACCTGTCTTTCCCAACTCAGCAAGCCTGACACAGGATCGATCAAAGTCGCCTTATCGACCCCCATGCGGCGCGAGCGTCCGCCCATGAGCAGAGCGACAGAGAACGTCTTTCTCATGCTTCCTCGCGCAAGATGCCATCAGAAAGAACACGGGCGCGTAACCCACCATTCCCCTTCATCGCAGCTTCCGCTCCTTCGGCAAAAGCCTGGTTCATCCAATAACAAGGCTTCGCCTCCTCCGTGCCTTCGAACTGGATACCTGCACTTCGAAGGTCTTCCCAATGAGCGTGTTAAGATCAATGTCAGAAACGATCACATTCCGGCGCAAGACACTGATCTCTCTATCTTGCACATCGAACTGCTTACAGAGAGCCTCGTAAACATCAGCGAGAAGAAGGTGACCTGCCCTTGTAGTTCTCTTTATGTTCAAAGAAACGGTCGCCCACTAGACCCTTGCCCGCGATGCAATTCACTTCAGCCACACGCGTGATCGCAGCATCGCCCGGAGGTTTGCGTGGTGACCAAAGAAATTGTGGTTCGGGGAGATGAAGATCTGCCGAATGCGCATGCCCTAGCCTAGGTCGATTCTACGGCGGCGCAACGATCTACGTACGCGTGAGCTGGTACTTCAAGGTTGCCCAGACGATCAACGCACTGAGAAAGATGAAGAGCGTCATCATGTAGAAATTCACCCGCACCGTGGCGAACATGATGCCGAGATACGTCTTCTCCGTACCGAAGAATACATTCAAAGGCTTCGTTTGATCCCTGCGATAATCCAAGACCTCCATCGCAGATCGGTCTAGCAGATCGAAGATCTTCTTATTCCGAAAGACCTCCTTCACATTGATGTAAGGATCGCGCGGCGGGCGATTGTAACGTTCGGAAGAGAAACGGTTTCCAAGCACACGGCGGTGAATCTTAGCAACTTCGCGGCGGATCTTGCGGCCGTTGGCCGCTTCCAGCTGTAGCACGATGGTGCGAGCTTCTTTCAGTGACTGGAGTTCGTCAGCTTCCGTTTCGGTCAGCTCTTCTTTGCTCGCAAAGGTCTCCTCGCGCTCACTGATCATCTTGAGAGCCGAGGCTAGAGGATTGTACTTTCCTTGAGAAATGACGAGAGCCTCGTAGGACCAGCGCAAGGCATAAACTCACAGATGAGGGGTACTTCTAACGGATTCTCAATCTCTTCCATGTCCGTCGTCGTCCAGCGCTTCAGAGCGGATAAGACTGGCAGATCGCGGTTCATTTCCTGATACTTGATCAGCGCTCCGCCTAGGATGATCTGGGGCAGAAGGATGAGAGGAATGATGTTCAGAGCCGTTTTGACGTCATTGACAAAGCACGAGATGAGCAAGCCAATGGCGACCCCGCAAACTGACGTGAGAAAGAGCCAAAGGAAGTAGAGGAAGAACATCCCTCGAATCTCCAACACGGTATTCCCGATCAAGACATAGATAGCGCATTGGATCGCGGCGAAGATACTTAAAGTGAGGATTTTAGTGCTCAAGTAGGCGAAGAGTCGACTACCCAAATTCCTCTCCCGCGTCAGGAGCGCTCGATCTCGAATGATCTCATCGGCGCTATTCGTTAGGCCCAGGAACATCGCGACGACAAGACTCAGAAAGAGATACGTCGGGATATGAAAAGCAGAACCAAAGGTATAGCGATCTTCTTCCGACCACCGCAGAACGAGCGCGATGAGCAGAGCCAGCATGGGCGCCTCTAGCAAAGTCGTGACCATGTTGCCACGGTTGCGAAGCTTACTCAGAAAGGTGCGTTGAAAGAACGCCGACCAGGTCGTGATCCTCTCCCGCCACGTCCTTGAAGGATGCCGGGGCAACACTGGGGGATTGGACTGCGTGCGCGTGTCTTCGGGCTCGAGTTGCTTCACCTCACGCATGGTCCGGTGCGCTTGGTAGCGGTCTCGCCAGAACTCTGGGAGAAAGCGTCGCGTGGGTGCTAGGTGGCCCGCCTTATCTTCCGCGTAAATGACTCCGCCACTAAGGTCTCGCAGTGGCGTCTCTAACACATCAAAGACAAAGTCCGGCGTCGTCGGGTTGTCATTCGTAGCTTCAGGTTCAAGTGAGACGGTTGTACCCATCTGACCTAGCGGGACCACATTCTCTTCTTGTGCTTCTTTGAAATATTGCAGCATTTGCCTCGGCGTGCCGAAGAATGCCAACTTGCCACCGCGATCAAGCAAGAGAGCCTTATCGAACATGTCGAAGAGTCGCGCGCTCGGTTGGTGGATACTGACAAAGACAATCTTATGGCGAGAGAGTCTTGAATGATCTCTAGCACATGCTCGGAATCCTTGGAGGATAGTCCCGAGGTGGGCTCGTCAAAGAGATAGACATCGGCTAGGCCGATCATGTCCATCCCCACATTCAGGCGCTTACGTTCGCCGCCGCTGAGAAATTTGTCCTTGGGTGTGCCCGCGAGACGGTGTCGCCGCTCGTTCAAGCCCAGCTCTACCAGTTTCGCATCCACTCGGCGGCGCCGATCCTTCCGTGCGACACTCGGTGCCCGCACCGCGGCAGAGTAGTCGATGTTCTCCTGAATGGTCAGGTGAGGATCAAACGCATCGTCCTGCGGAATGTAGGAGATGTAAGGCGTGATGTCATGGTGGTGTTGATAGAGTGGGAAGCCGTTTAAACTCACCTGCCCCTGGCTCGGTTCTAGCTGTCCTGACAGGACGCGCATCAGCGTGCTCTTGCCGCACCCGCTCGGCCCGATCACGCAGATCATCTCTCCGCGTCGTGCTGCTAGGGTGACTCCGTCTAGCGCCGTCTCTTTACCGTCGTAGGAATGGTTGACCTCGCGAATCTCCAGCTTGCTGATGATATTGCGCTCTTCTCGATGATCCTATCACTGAAGTGACAGCGGAGAAAGCGCCCCTCTTCTAGAGTGATCGTCGCATCCTCTTTCAAGGTGGCGCGCTCTTTCACTGGTACGCCCTCTACCAAGACCGGCTGGCTAGCCGTGATCACTTCCAGCTCACCCTGCTTGCGGTCTTCGTGACACTTGATCCGCAGTAAGATGTCGTAACCCAAACCTTCTGACAGAAGCAAATCGCCGGGCCTAGTTTGCTTGGATCATTCGAGACCAAGTACTGCGAGCGGCTAGGGGAAAGTTCAAACTGCCCACCCAACTCGCGGGCCCACCGATGGAGATCGCGCATCGCAATCTCTGTCTGGTCTTCGAAACGGATACGATCATTCAGCGAAACCTCCAACTCGTCACCCGCCCGGAGACGCTGCTTATTGATCGTGACCAACGTGTCTCTTAACACATTTACCGAAACTTTCAGCCCGAACCGAATGTCCAGGTGACTTTGTTTCCCGCGCACGCGTTCAAGCGCGGGTTGCCCGTTGGATTCCACACCTAGGTAGACTTGGGTTGTGGAAAGGTTCTTCTTTGCGTTGAAGTAGAATGTTAGGTCCTGATAACTCAGCACCGCATCGGCCACCAGCACACGTTGGCCCTCATACAGCCGACAGAATTCACCCTGCTGAAGTTGCCGACCACGCACAATCACGGTGAAGGCACCTACATTCTTCAGAAGAATCTGGGCTTGAAACCGGAAGGCCAATAGCGCGTGCTGCGGAGTGAGCGAGTCTAATTTCAAGTCGGCAGACTCATCACTGGAGATGCGCAACGTTTCCAACGGCTGTCCGATCCCCTCGATCGATTCTTCGTCTTCTGCGTCTCTGTTTAACTGATAGACCAGATCGATCGCCTCAGAAGCCACGCCGAGGTTCGTCATGAAAAGGTAGAAATGAATCAGCTGTTCGCGATGCAGCTCAAAGCCACTAGAGATCAGCACGTAAAGCTGGACTCCTAACAGAATCTTCTCTTCTTCCGGCAAGATCGGCGCTAGTTCCGCCGCGATCTCATTTAGATCCTGAGATTCTTGCAGCGCCTCCGTATAAAGTGCGCGCAGCTCGGAGTAGATCGCCTCCGGATAATCGTAGCGTAGAAAGCCCAGGCTTGAGTCAATATCGTGCTCATCGACCTCGCCATCCACCTTGCTGAAACCCGCGAAGACTTTGATCAGCACTGGCAAGGAGCTGTAAGCCGTCTGCGACTGTGGACCCTTCCGCAATCTCCTTCCTAACAAACGCCAAAACGACGTAAACGCCACGTTGGCTCCGGAGACGCCTTCGCTTTGGCATTCGCCTCACGCACCGCTCCTTAACCCGGGTCGCTACCCGGCCAAGCCGCTTGTCAGATTCGTCGTCGCTAGGCATTCGTTCTGGCGGAACCTACACGAAATGACGCGTAGGGGAAGAGCGATAAACTGCGGACGGGCGCGAGATTTGGCTCTTAAGCCTGTTTCTCTATCGTCATCATCCGGCTTACGCAACTTGCTGAACATGTCACGTATGTCCTGCAACCCACCGATGCTGACGATCACGGCGAGCACCGCGTAGGAGACGAGAGTGATTCCTAACAAGCCTCCCCAGAAAACGATCCACCAACTATTCATGCTTTCTCTCCTTTCACTTCGCTACGTTGGGGGAAGACGAGAGAGCCCACCACCATCAAGATCACGGCCATTGCCATGGTCGTCAGGCCGACGTGCGCGCCGGTGATCTCATGAGTGTCGAACAACTTGCGGACACCTACGAGGTTTTGAATCGGTTTGAGCCCTAGCAAAGCGCAGACACCTGCGGCGAGTGCAAGGTAAGCGCCAGTCTTGCTCGCTCCTTTCCAGTAGAGTCCGGCAAGTAAAACCGCGAATGCTCCCGTGAAATAGATGGCTCCCGAAACCGCCATGTAGTCCCACAGATCCTGACTAAGCTCAAACCACATGCTCCAAACTAAGAGGAACGCCGCGATGATGAAGAGGAAGATTCTTGTGATCCGCAAACGCATCTTCTGAGAAAGCCGTCCTCCCGTGCAAGGATTGACCACATCCTCCGCGAGCACAGAGGCCCAGCAAAGCAGGTAAGTGTCGTGAGTGGACATAAACGCCGCGATCATCCCCGCCCCGACGAGTCCTATCAATCCGACTGGCAAGAGTTGGCTTAGGAAAACCGGCATGGCGCGAAGTGATTCCTCTTGAATGATGCTACCATCACTATGGAAGAACAGCGCGCGCGCCGCTTCATTGTTCCACAAGTAAGTCAGCGCGCAGATGCCGATGAATTGCGGGATCAGAAACCGCACCATGAAACCAAGCGAAGACCACGTGTAGAGCCGTTTCACCACCTGCTCATTCTCCGCAGCACAAGCCCGAATCGCCGCCGTCTGCCAGACCGCGCAGGAAACGATCCCCAAGAAGATCATCCAGACGACATAAGAAGGTCCAAAGCCTTCGCCATCGAACGGATTGAAACCAGCCGCACCGTGCACCGTATCTACCGTTTGCACAATCGTCGACCAACCTAACTTCGAGACCGCCACCACACAGGCGATGAGAAGGCCCAGCGAAAGCACCACAAACTGAGCGTAGTCTGTGACAATGACAGATACCATCCCACCAAGGGACGTGTAGACCAGCACGAGCAGGAGCATTCCCGTCATCACCAGTTTGATTGTCGTATCATCATGAATCCCCGTCAGCCCCGTGACAAGATCGCTCCCGCCTTGAGGAAGAGTCCCATGTTGAGAATTCCTGACAAAGCCAGCAACAACCCTCCGAAAAACCCGCAACCGCTGACTGCCAAAGCGCTGCTCATAAAACTCCGGAATCGTCATCACCCCGGTGCGGCGCAATGGCACCACAATAAACCCCGTCACCCCAATGGCCAGCGCCGTGATTCCCGCCAGCACGCCAATATGAAACGCCGCGAACCCACCCGTGAATCCCTTCTGGGCCGCATACATCGCCGTCACTAGACCCAGCTCGGACCCAATCATCGTCGCCACCCGAGCTTTGTCTTCAGCGACCGACCCGCCACCAGGAAATCTCCCATTCCCTTGATAAACCGATTCACATACAGCCCCACGGCGACGGTGCCTAACAAGTAGACACCTACGATCAGCCAGTCGAACGTAGAGAAATTGGATTCCATCGGCCTAGTTTATGAAGACCCTGCGATAGGTTGGCAATAGCGAAGTCTGTAACCTTCTAATCATGTGGCCTCTGGAGCGAATTGTAGACTGCTCAGAATCGTCAGATCATTTCTAACGGATCCGAAAACCGATGACGGAATGCCGAGAATTCCTTCATCTAGCAGTGTCATGCAAGGTGATCGTGTGGGACAGAAATAAGTAGGGCATCTAGCTGCGAAGGAGGCTCGATCTTGCCTTCAAGCGCCGCAAACATCGCTTCACGTGCGTCATCAAGCGCGTTGGCGACATGCGAAGGTGTGTCAGTATGATTCGCGAGGAAGTGTCTGGCCGTTGCCAGATTGGCTTGCGCTGGAGGGGCAGCTCTGAACACGGGCGACCACTCATTGGCATCTTGTGCTGGCATCAGGGCGATCCCAAAGACGCGCGGATAAAGCCAACCCTTGGTCAGAGAATCTAAAACGATGGCTTGGCCTGTTGAAATAAGTTCAGCCGTCGTTTCGTGAAGCTGAGTACCAAGTGAGTAGACCGTGTCGAGAATGACTCTTCGGCGCCGACTTTGCTCTAACCATCGTTTCAATTCAGAACACATCAGTGCTAGTAAGCCACCTTCCCAAAGGCTTGATCGGATTCGTCACTAGCAAGAGTTCATCTTGGTCTTCGGGATGGACCTCCGGCCATAGGGGACCTGGCATCGTCGGAAAGGCCATCGGGCTTAGGCCGGCGTCCGCGGCAAGTTCGTGAAAGGACCGGATAGTTGTCTTCGGGGAGCCAGAGCCGGCATCCCGTCGTAGCGCGATGGGCAAAGATGAGCTCTAGACTGTGGCGGACGCCGCACGAGACGAACGCGCGTGGCGAAACTTCGGCAGGAAGCCGAAGAATTCGACCCACTCAGATGCCAAATGGCAGCGGTGAATCGGTGCAGTCGGCTCCGGAGCCGGAGTGGAGCGAGTGCAGCTAACGAGCGGTAGAGATTCGTTTCCGCACAGTCAATGATCCTGGATTCTCCCTGAGTTGGTCTACGCGGAACTGTTGGAACTCTGTAAAGTTCATGCGGGTAATGTCAGTTCGAGTTCACTGCTTCGGTCTTCCAATGAGACCAAACAGCGTCCGTCCGCCATCAGGTTCCAGCTTCGCGCAACCTCGTGGCTCCGCTCCCATAGTAGGCTTGGTTCAGTGTAAGCGGCAATTTGGAGTGGCTTGCCGTTCAGCTTGCCTTTGAAGATCGGGGCCCCCCATGGAAGGTGTGCGATCTCCGTGAAACCGTTAGCCTCTGCGAAGTCTAGAACGACCGATAGGAACTTGATGCTCATGGCTCCATGTGTTTGCGGCATGTCGGTGATAGTAAGATTCAATGCTAGTGCTCACATAGAGTTCCTTGAAAACAGATCTCAGAGATTCCTAACGCTGTTGCCCAGTTGAGATAGGCACTCATGGCAGCGGTGTTATCGATACCACCTTTCTGTAGAACGCAGATGAGGCGCAACTTCAGATCTGGCCAAGCCTCTCTTCCAACCCTCCAAGTGAAGCCACGGCAGCGACGCTCGGTCTCGAGACTCATGAGGTTAGCGCCGGTTGCGTGGTCATGGTGGTGCCGTGAGATTGCCAGCACCCTCCAGTCCAGCCTTCGCATAGTCCTTCAACATCTGGCGTCGTGTGTCACCGTCCGCCTGTGCGAGGTGATGGCCGTTCGTAATCAGCACTGATTTCCCAAGGACATCCGTTCCTGCTTGGATAAGTTGCCGTAGAAGCGCGTGCTTCAGCAAACCAGGCTCTCCCGCCACCTGTAATCACGAACCTCTCTGCCCCGCGACTCTTGGCTTCCCTCGCTAGCGTTGTGACATGATCAAGGTTGAGCCGAGCCTGATCCTGCTCGGCAGATGCGGAAGCTTCCGAGAAACAGAAAGGGCAGGAAGCTTGGCAACCTTTAGGCAATGGGAAGGACAGAGAGCGTGCGCGGTTGGAGCGCCTCAAAGGAAGCCAACTCCGATTCAACACGCGAAGCGAACCCCGCCATGACATCCTCGATCGTCGTCAGCTTCAGCTTGGCAGTGTCGTCAAACCAGGCAACACCATTGAGAGTGATCCACCCACGCTCGACGAACCTACCCAAGCCAGTTCGCGCATTCTCACAAAGATCTGGAGAAGGGACAACGGTTTGTAGCGCGATCAGGCGGTCTCCTTCTATCCCCAATCGCTCTAGCAAACGTCTCGCCTTCTGAATGCCAACGTCGAGTTCATCTCACGCAGAAGAAAGAACTGATCTGGAAACGTGCTCTGCTGAATCGCCATCTTGTCATACCTACGAGCGTATTTGTCATAACGCTTTGGCGAAATTCGACAGCACGGTAATGTGCCACAGTGTTTCTGATTTCATAGCAGCTTAGGAAATGGTGTGTGTGGAACACTAAGTTATGTGTGTATTGCACACTAAGTCAAGGGGTTAGTCGTCGCTATGCTGCGAACAGGGCCGACCGGCCTCGTTAAAGCCTTGCAAAGCGGGGAGGTTCCTCTTCGACTTGCCCAATGATTTTTAAAAACGCCGCAGGCGTCTTGGCAATCGTGATCGGACTCTCTTTGCCGATGACGCTTCCAGCGCAGTCACAGAAGTTCGAAGTCACCCCGCCACCTGCTGAGCTCAAGGTCGATCCATTCTACAAGAAATATGTCAGTGCTGGAGGCTTGCCCGTTCTCGCCAGCGAGAATGTGAACGACTATGCGCTGAAAGAAGCCGCCTACCTCGTCACCGAAATGCTCGCCCTGCGTCCCAGACGTCTTGCAAGCCATGATCAAGAGCGGCTCCCGTTTCTGTGTCATCGGGCACAACGAGTTCACCACGGACCTACCTGGCTGGACCCATCTTACACCCAAAGACTACTGGGACGCACGAGCACGTGGCATGGGCGGCTCGCTCACCGATCCCTTGTGTTCTTGTGCTGAGGAGAATGTGCTAGGCTACGAAGGCGACCCTTATAGCACCGAGAGCATAGTCATTCACGAACTCGCTCATAACATTCACCTGCGCGGCATGGTCAATGTCGACGACACCTTCGATGGCCGTCTCGAGAATGCCTACGACAAGGCCATGGCAGAAGGTCTCTGGGCAGGCAAATACGCCTCCGTCAATCACCACGAGTACTTCGCCGAAGGCGTCCAATCCTGGTTCGACAACAACCGCCCACCCGATCATGACCACAACCATGTCGACACCCGCAAGGAACTCCTAGCTTACGACTCCGCCTCGCAGCCCTTTGCTTGGAAGTCTTCGGCGACACCAAGCTCACCTACACCAAACCCGCCACCCGCTTACACGGTCACCTGAAAGGCTACGACCCTAGCAAAGCGCCCACCTTCGAATGGCCAGAACGTCTCAAAGAAGCCAAAGCCAAGATCCGCCAGGAAGCCGAACTCCGCTCCAACCTCGGCAAGAAGCCGGAGTAATCTACTTCCCAGCTGATCGGACCGCTTGAACTGCGGTTGCCTTAACCTGCTCCCAGGAAACATCCGTGAGCATGATCGGATCAGGCTCGTCCTCGGCATCATCGAAGTAGGAAAGGCTTCGGATGACAGAGAAAGTGTCGTGGCCCGGAAACTTGTTCTTGTAGAAAGCTAGGATTTCTTGGATTGAGAATCGCTCCAGTAGGAAGAGCAGATCGAAGAAGTCCTTCTTACTTCCTCGATTCGTGATTGCGGCAAGTTTCATAGCTGCAATGTCAGGAATGGAAAGCATCTGATAGGATGTGGCCTGCACGAGATCTCTTAGCAGGGGATAGCGATAGCGTATGACGTCTACTTTCACATCAGCCATACTAAGGTTCAGCGTATTCTCGGCGCGGTCGTCTAGTTGAACTCCTCCACGAATGTTCAAGCCTTCGAGATGCTCGAGCATCTTCTCGGTGTCGAATGGCTCAAGTGTGAAGAAATCGAGATCGATCGATAGGCGATGGCCTATTTGGATCGCGAGGGCAGTGCCACCGACGAGAAAGAATCCCGGCAGCGACGAACCCAAGGATTCTAAGAGTGCCCGGGTGCCAGGCTCGAGGACAGTGTCTTCGTGGAACATCTAAAAGTGTCTTTGGGGATATCGAAATAGGTCGAGCAGAAAGCGAGCGCTTTGGGATTTAGATCCCGGATACCGACAACGTCATCGCGTAGTTCCTCATCGGAATAGAGTTGTTTGAGGGATCTCCAGTCTGACATGCGCCCACGATTGAGAACCCTAGCGATGATGAACTTACGGTGTTTCTGCGCGTCGAGCGCCTTGGGATCACAGTCCCAGAAGAGCGCTTGGGTGAAAGGCGGCATGATTAGAAGATTGCGCGCCTGAAGCTCAAGTGTCCACCATGATCTACTTCCCTGGGGAAGCCCTGAGCAAAGCTACTTCTCCTCACGACCAACCAATCTGTCGAACGAATGATCGATTTCGCAAGACGACGCTGCTCTAGTCGGCATTCTGCTTCTAATCATGTTCGAACAGACCTTCAAGACCCTCGACGACGTCCTCCGAAAGGAGGCCGGTTGCTCTTCCTAGCTGGATTACACGGAGCAAACGTCGTGGCTTCTATTTCTGAAGTGCTTCGACGACCTGGAAGCGGACAAGGCTCAGCGAGCGGAGCTGGTTGGGGAAGCCTACGATTAAATGCTGGATGAAGGATGAAGCGCATCGCTGGTCGTCCCGGGCTCAACTGGTCGGATTCTCTGGCCGCAACCACTTTTCTAATAGAAGGCCTGTCCTGTAATTGCTAAACTCGGCAGCTCGGTTGGGTAGAAATTTGTGCATGCGATCGAATGCGTAATGGTATAGAATGCGATCGAATGCATTTAGATTTGCATGCGATCGCATGCTGTCGTAAGTTCTCTTCATGATCGTGCGATCCGTCATAGATCTGGCTGCGCTCGTCCGAGATCGGAGGAAGCACCTCGGTTGGAGCCAGAGCGAACTTGCCACCAAGATCGGTGCCCGGCGTCTGTGGGTGAGTCAGTTTGAGACAGGGAAGACCACTGCTCACATCGGGCTTGTCATGCGCACCCTGCGTGCTCTTGATTTGGAGCTACAGGTAGGGGAAGCGCCACCATTAAAGTCCGGCACGTCCGATTCTAGCCAGGTCGACCTTGACACTCTGCTAGATGACCACCTGACATTGTCTCCGAATGAGTGAGGCTCTAGAAGCGATCTTCGATGGAAGGCGGGTGGGTAGAATCAGCGATACCCGCGACCACTTCCGTTTTGAGTACGACGATGCCTGGCGTGAGGATCGCGACACCTTTCCGCTCTCTCTTTCCATGCCGGTTACCCGCCGTGAACACGATGACTCTGTCGTGCGTTCCTTTATTTCAGGTTTGCTTCCGGACAACAACGAAGTGCTGAACCGCTGGGGACAACGTTATCAAGTCTCGCCGCGCAATCCGTTCCAGTTCCTTTCCCATGTCGGCGAAGAATGCGCTGGAGCGGTACAGTTTGTTCGTCCAGAGGACGCCAAACGCTGGCTTTCTGGAGCGGCGCGGGGCGGAGTTGCCTGGCTAACAGAAGATGAATTGGTTGACCGAGTCGCGGATCTGGCAAACGATCACGGCCGAGCCCGTCGGTTAGGTGACGACGGGCAGTTCAGTCTTGCAGGGGCGCAAGCCAAGACCGGACTCTACTTGGATTCTAAATCTGGCCGCTGGGGGATTCCGAGAGGATCAACGCCGACGACGCACATTCTCAAACCCAACGTCGGAACCTTCCAAGGCTACGACCAGAACGAGCACTTCTGCCTACAACTCGCGCGGCAGCTTGGGCTCCAAACCGCAAAGTCCTCGACGCAAACGATTGGCGAAATCCCCGTTATTATCGTCGAGCGTTTTGATAGGGTGCCGGTTGGCGACCGAATCGTTCGTATCCATCAAGAAGATACCTGCCAGGCGCTTGGCCGAATGCCTGATATCAAATATCAGAATCAAGGTGGTCCGTCTGCTAGGGAGATCTTCGAGTTGATTCGCAACCATTCCGCGAAGCTCCAACAAGATGTGAACCGCTTCCTCGATGCCATGATCTACAATTGGCTCATCGGTGGCACCGATGCCCATGCTAAGAATTATGGATTTCTGCTAGCTCCCGGTGGCCAAGTTCGTCTCGCGCCGCTCTACGACCTGTCCTCCTGCCTTCCCTACCCAAACGACATCCCGCCAAAGAAAGCGAAACTCGCCATGAAGATTGGGGGACAGTATCTCCTTAATCGGATCGGCCCCAGAGAGTGGGAGAAAGCGGCGAGTGATTGGAATCTCAATCGTGAACTTGTCTTTGGGCGCATTACCAAGATGGCAGCAGCGGTTCCAGTGGCCGTCCAGGCAGTGTCTAGCATCATGACCTATCCTGGGCCTGCCGAACGCGCTGTCGTGCTCAAACTTTCTACTGAAATCTCAGAGCGTGCTCAGGCCTGCCTCAAGCAACTGAATGCCTAGATTTGAAGTAGCACGACCATGAGCCCGCACCAAGCAATTGGCTTCGAAGGCGACATTTGAGTCCAGCAGGTCTTGAGTTAATATTCCTCATGGATGATGAGCAAATGGAGGAGAATCCTTCAGACCACTACAGCGATGCTAGCTTCTGGGAGAAGGCGACGAAGTATGCGAAGGTGGCGGGCGAAGAAGTCTTCAAGCGCGGCTTCACGCTCTACTACTGTCTTCAAGACGATCGGACGCCGACATGGGCGAAGACGACGATTGTTGGCGCTCTCGGCTATTTCATTCTGCCTGTGGATGCGATCCCTGACTTCCTCCCAGCGGTGGGCTTCTCGGATGACCTTGGGGCCTTGGCGGCTGCAGGTGCTACCGTGGCAGCCCACATCAAATCGGAGCACAAGGAGAAAGCAGCTGGCCAAGCCGAGACTCTGTTTGGCAAGCGCGATTGATTCCCTAAGTGAGGGCACTTGCCTCAAGGCGTTCAAGGGAGGCTTGGAGCAGGGTGTCTGAGAAGATGCGCTCTTTGCGCTTTGCGGCGTTGTCATCCACTGGCCATTGGCTGATGCCTTTCTTGATTGCGCTGAGGTTTGGCTCGCAGCCTTGCCTTGTTACGAGCCAATCGACGGTTGCTAGGGCTTCCATGCCTAGAGGGGATTGGAAGCCGTCGATGAACTGGAGGAGTTCTTCGAAGGCGTTGTGATAGGGCTGTGCTTCGGTCTTGAGGAAGAGCGTGACCTTGTCTCTTTCGGAGTCCTTGAAGCGGATGCTGTCGAAGGGTGAGGCGTCGGCGAGGCGCTTGTCACAGGCCAGGTAACTTCCGTCTAACTTATTGAGAAGGTGCTTCAGGCGGTCGGCGTAGGGGCCGTATCGATTGGCTTCGAATCGAAGGTCGAGTTCATTGGGTAGGCCGTGCTGGATGATGAAGCGTTCGAGGAACCAGGCCATCTTCTGGATCTCGAGGATCGTGCATTCAATGCCGAGGACGGCGTAGCGGCGAACGAGTTCGGAAATCATCGCCCGGGGTGGGGTGAGCTTTTGCACGCCCTGCTTCTTGGCCACGTTCTGGTACTTGGACGTGGGTTCGTAGACGATGACCTGAGTTTCTGGGAGGTCGCCGAGGGAGGCCTCGATCAACGTCCTAACTAAGGACCAGTCCAATCCGCCGTTCCCGCAGCCGAGGGGTGGGATGGCGATTGAGTTGATTCTGTGCTCGGTGATGAACTCCTTGAGTGCTTTGAGTCCTTCTTCGACCCATTCGACTTTCGTGGGATAACGCCAGTGTTTCTTGGTTGGGAAATTGATGATCCAGTGTGGCCCGTCCAGTTCACCGGATTCGGTGACGAATAGCTTTCCCACTTCGACCTCCGTTGTGATAGGGCTGTGCTTCGGTTTTGAGGAAGAGTTCTACCTTGTCTCGTTCGGAGTCTTTGAAGCGGATGCTGTCGAAGGGTGAGGCGTCGGCGAGGCGCTTGTCACAGGCCAGGTAACTTCCGTCTAGAGATTGCCTTGGGTGTAGTCAATCATGGCTTAGAAATACCAGTGAGGCAGGGCTTTGAGGGGGCCAGAAATCAGCGTGGATCGTCCATCTTGAACAATCTTCAATTTAGCATTGCCATTGGGCTCTAGGAATCTACGCTTGTAGCAAGTGGATTGGGAGAACCCGGTCGGCGCTGTGGCCTCGGTGAGCATCATCGGGGCCTTTCGCTTATTCAGGAGGGAAGATTTTTAGCCCCCAGTCTTCGAAGCCCTTTCCGACTTTCTTTCGGCCTCCGGCGCAGAAGAACTTGTGTTTGAGCACCTCAAATGCTCGATTCGTTTGTCCCTTTCGTAGCACGTGTAGACCAATGGGGCGGGCAACGAGGTCGGCTAGCTGCAGCCCGGTTGACATGGCCTTCTTGTCTGCGAAAAGGACTTCAAAAGGGAGATGCTTCTCCATGGCATTCTGGGCATCGCAGATCCTGCGGAATTCGAGTTCCAGTTCGTTGTCTTCCTTCTTTCCGCGTTGTTCGACGACCACATGGGTGAGGTTCTGGTGCTCGTTCTTTTCTTCAAGGAATTCGTAGAGCGTTTCCAGGCAGAAGCGGAGGGCGATGTGGTAGGGATTGCTGGGCGCGTCTTGTTGGGCTTTGAGGCGGCGCTTGTCGATGACGCAACTGATGAGGATGAAGTTGTTTTCCTGAATGATCGTGGTGAGATCATTTAGGAAGCGCTCTTTGTGTTCCCTCGTTGGAAAGACTCGGAACTGGCCTTTCTCCTTCCTGATCTCGTGCTCGTGGAGCACGACCTGGTCATGTCCAAAGTGCTTGAACTTGAAGGCTTCGAGGGCAGGCACGACACTTTGACTGTAGTAGCCCTTGTGGAAGACACAGAAGGCAAGGGCGAAGACCGGGTACTGCTCGTCGATGGACTGCATGGAGTGGTCGCCACTCTCGTCAACGTAGACAATGTACTTCCCAAACTTGGAATTCTCCTCACTTCGCTCCTCTGGAGGCTCTTCTGGCTCGATGGCCTGATCCGCTTCTGAAGGTTTAAAGAGGGGAAGATCTTCGTTGTCGTGGTCTTGCATTAGATTGGTCTAGCTTTCATACAATCACTGGCCATTCATGGCAAATTGTCCACATGCACAATGCGGAAGATCAGTGCCTTGTCTGGGTGGAGGTTCGACATGGTGTTGTTCTTTGGTAGGCGGTTACGGAATCGGGCATGCCCGAAGCTGCGTCATTTTGATGGGCGGCTAATTATGTGGTTTGTATGTGGTTTGCTTCGAAGCATCTGCGAAGAATGATCGTCCTGTGGGCTGAGTGAATTATCCTGGCAGTAGAAATGTCTTAGACGCTGATCTTACGCGGTAGACTTGGTTCAGGTGAACAGTCTTCGACTTCTTCGTTCCCAATTGCTGCGGTCCGCTTCAACTTATGTGGAGCGTTTATCCCAAATGAAGCCAACATCATTCAGTTTCTGCTCATGTTCTGGCGTTAGCTTTCCTCTCCTCTTGTCAAGGCGTTGTCTGTGAACCCAAGGGCCCAGTTGTGGATCATTTGGAAACTTTACTGGGACATCGCAATTACCGTGAGCATTCCTGAACTTCAACAAGTCGGCGAAGCGCTCTTCCCATGTCTTCCGTTTTGCTCTGGGGCCCGCCTCCCAGACGAAATTAATTTCATCTAGCAAGGCACGCCGCGCGGTATCGAGTTCACCCCGATTGTTGAGTTGACGCTGGTTACTCACCCAATTGCCGAGTCGCTGGTTCTCAGCCCGCGGAACATTACAGTCGCCATGAGTTTCCTTATAGGCCAGCAGTTCATCGAATCGGGTCTTCCAAGCCGCTGACACTTTGTGCCCAGAAACTGCGACCCCGCCCGCCCTCGACGCGGCCCACTTGAATCCAAGGTCTTCGAGCTTCTTGATGCGTTCGGCAGACAACTTCCCGTTGCTCTTCCAAGTCCTCATATGGTTTGCGAATCGTCCAAGCTTCGGATTCTCAGGAAAATTGTTGGGTATGTCGCAATGCCCGTGTTCCGCTTTGAAGGTAGCTGCTTCAGCGAGACGATCCTCCCAGCTGCCCCGATCACGGCTCTGCCACGTGAAATTCAATGCATCTAGCATTCGGATCTTATCGTTGGCGATCCTCCCTTTCTTCCGATTCTCCCTCTGAGCGCTTACCCAGTTCGCGAGTGTCGGATTGGCCTTCAATCTGCTTGGCACGTCTGAGTTACCGTTCTTCTCGAAATATATCTTAAGCTGATCATACTTCTCAAGCCAGCGTCGGTTTGTGATCGGCAGGTTTTCCCAACCAATTTCAACCTCGTCGAGCAAAGCCTTCCGGTCTTCTGCAAGCTTTCCATTCGCTAGAGCGGTCCGCTGAGTCTTGACCCATTTCGCTAATTTCGTAGTGCTGGAGTTACTTTCAACGGCACAGTGACCGTTCTCGATTTTAAACTTCTTTAGCTGTTCTAGGTAACTCGTCCAGGCAGACTCCCGTGGATCCCAACTGAAGCCAAGATCGTCAAGCATGCCCACCTGTTCGGGAGTTAAGGTTTGCTGCTTTCCGTATGGTTTATTCCGTCGCAACCGTTGGATCCAGACCCAACTGGCGAGCTTGGTATTGGAGTGAGTGCGAGGCACATCGGCGTTCCCATGCTCTTGCCTGTAGGTTGTAAGCACCCGATACCACTTCAACCACGTTTCTTGCGCCTTCTCTCCTTGATAGTCCCAGGAAAATCCAATTTCATTCAAACGCCTAATCAGATCATCACTTAGTTCTCCCTTCTTTTGTTTGATCCTCTGGCTAGAAATCCATCCACTGAGGGTTGGGCTTTCTTCCCATCCAGTCGCGACGTTGCAGTGCCCGAATCGTTCGAGAAAATCTTCCAGCTCCTCAAAGTATTTGTCCCAAGTTTCTTGTGCTTTCTGCTGTTGGTAATCCCACACAAACGCAATTTCATCTAGTCGTCCCACCCGTGTATCACTAAGCTTTCCTTTCTTACGCATGGTCCTTTGGGCAACAACCCACCCAGCGAGCGATGGGTCTTCTTCCCATCCCGTCACGACGTTGCAATGCCCGAAGCGTTCTCGAAAGCCCGTCAGCTTCCCGAAATATTTGTCCCATGACGAAGAAAGCTCCTCCACGCATCGCGTGGCAATTGCCGAACGGAGGTTTCCCAACGACAAATTAAATCCGTCGAAATCGATACGATCTGCGAAAGCCTGATCGTCGACCCCCTTTCCCCGGCCGATCATCTCGGCGGCGTCCCGAATCATGTCGGCCAGAACCTCGTCTTGCTCCTGAAGTGATTGAAGCACATCCCAGACCTCGGAGAAATCTGACCGAGCAACCGCTGCGTCAACGCTCTCTCCGGCCTGTAAATCGACATAGAGAGGGATAAGCACGTAGCCTAGTGTTTTCCCCGGCGATTGTCGCATTGCTCGACCCGTAGCCTGCACGATGTCCACTTGGCTGCGCCTGGGGGACAGAAACGCAACCATATCGACCGCCGGAACATCTACGCCTTCGGTGAGACAGCGAGCATTGGAGATGACTGCCTTATCTCTCGCCCGAAACTCCCTCATTACCCGCTCTCGGCGGAACGTAGGCATCCCTCCGTTCACGTGGAACGATCCGAAGTCCTCAAGATGCGCTCCGACTCCTTCTCCGCTCTCCGCAACAAATGAGGCGGCAGAATCCACCGTTTTGTGAAAAGTGAAGATCTTGCGCACTCCGTATTTCTCGACCGCATCGCATAGCGCGATCTGATTCGCGACCTGTCGAGCCTTGACCAAATCCCCTTTAACAATGACATCGCCACGGTTGATCATTTCGTTGGTGACCGTCTCGGAAGTGATCACGGAAATGACGACCCTATAGTTGCAAATAATGCCCCGAGCGGCGGCTTCACCAAATGTAAGACGGAACGCTTGTGGTCCGTAGACCTGAGGGTTGTCCATCGAGAACACCACCTCGGCGTCACCGCCATCATCCCTTCTGTGAGGGTTATAATGTCGGGCCGTAGCAGTGACGAATAGCCGCTTTCGAATAGCAAGATGGCAGTCCTCCAACGCAAAACCATAATTTCGTCCTTCGCGTCCAGCTGTCTTGTGAGCCTCGTCGAAGATTCCAAGATCAAAGGCCTCTCCAGCTTTCATTGCAGCGCCTACCACTGAGGCCGACTGGTAAGTGGAGAAGACCACCTTCGTTCCAATAAATTCTGCGTCGAGGAACCGTCGGACAATAGCCGGATCTGTCCCGACTTCGAAATCGAGATCGGACTGCTTCGTCGCTAACGCATCTAAGCCGTTTGTCACCGTTCGGTCTGAACACACGCAGAGGTAGGTCAGCGCATCCAAATTGGTTTCTTGCAGCCACTCGTGTAGAGTCTGCCGGAGGAGGGCAAGCGACGGCAATAGAACTAGGACTTGTGACGATTGAAGTCGCTCGGCGACCCAGAGCGTGACGAGAGTTTTGCCTGTTCCGCATGCCATGATCGCCGACACGCGATCTTCTGTTTTCAGGGCTGGCACTAGTGCTGAAAGGGCTTCCTCCTGATGTGGCCTTGGACATTTCTTCTCTATTTCAACAGAGGCACCAGACAGCCACGATTCAATTGCGTGAAAATCCCTGGGTTGGAGACGATCCAGATCGGAGCCACGAATACAAAAGAATCCCCTACGGTCGTTCAAAAGCTCTGGCACTTCGTCAGAGTTGGTGAGGAGGATTCGGGAATGGATACTTTGGCTGTCTGCCAATCCAACGAACGTGGACAATTCCTTCCACGTCAGCGGGGTTCTATTACTTCGAAACTTTACTTGGAACGCGTTGTAGTCGCCAAGCATCGTCTGCAGCACGCCATCTACGCCATAGTCTAGTTCGGTTAATCCTAGCTCCCGCAGAAGCTCCGATGAGATTGCATCGTGTGGCCAAACCGTGTCCGCGTCATGCTTTCGCTGCGTGACCAGATAGGCTTCCGCGAAGACTTCGAAGGCGTCACCCTTCGTCTTGTTCTCAAGGAGACCAGAAATTCGGTCTTCGAGTTCACCGAATGAGGAAATGCCAGAATACAGGCCGGTTTCAAACAGTTTACGGGCTCTTGGATGGAGCGGTGTCGCTTTCATGAGAGCGTTGATTCGTATCTTCGGGGCGTACTGGCTGAAGCGATTAGATGGACGCTGAGTAAACCTTTTTGTGCACGGTTAGATTTCGAGCCAATCGCATCGAGAGTGATGTAGAAGCGCGTTACGCTGGAGTCGTTGTAGATACTGTAGAGCGCGAACTGATCCGTCTGCTCCTCAGAGAATGCCAACCCATTCCCATGGTGAAGTAGACCTCTTCCCGAATATGGTGGTTCGCATCCCACTTGGGAGCGTCCGGTGTACCGCCAATGGCTGGCGTGATGAACTTGGTCCGGATGTCGGTTTCGGTGAGCTGCTTCTTGTCCATAGCGTGACGATTGGGCGTCGCCACTGGGCTCCAATCTGAGCGAAATGATAGGGGCTTCCTCCACTGGAGCAAGTAGTTCGGAGTCTAGAATGACTTCTCTGACCTGGAAAACCTAGGTGAATTGCTTGCAGTTGGCTTTCATTCCTCAAGTGGAATCGCTGTAAGCGGCTGATGTTCAGCGGCTTAGAGAAATGGAGGCGAGGGCGGGAATCGAACCCGCGATAAAGGTTTTGCAAACCTCGGCCTTACCACTTGGCTACCTCGCCGTCTCTATTCGTGCGAAGACTGGGAGGTGAATGTTGTGAGTGTTGGGCGGGATGTCAACCGTTTCGGCGCGGGTGGGGCGGAAGTTGTGCGATTTGCTTGGGAAGGGCTGGGCGTTGGACCACGGAGTGATCCACGACATTGTGCAATTTGCTTGGGAAGGGCTGGGCGTTGGACCACGGAGTGATCCACGACATTGTGCGATTTGCTTGCTCTAGAAGGGGCCTTCGGTGCCGAGGGGTTGGATGGTGACTTCTACTCGGCGGTTCTGGGCTTGTTCTTTGGGGGTGCCTTCTTGGACGAGGGGCTTGGCTTTGCCGAGGCCTTTGACTTTGATGCGGGCGGGGTCGAGGCGGAGGGCGTCTAGGAGCCAGTTGCGGATGGCGGTGGCGCGGTTGACGCTGAGGGCGAGGTTGTATTGTTCTTCGCCGATTGTGTCTGTGTGGCCTTCGAGGATGAATTCGGAGTCTTTGCGCTGCATGATGAGGGCGCCGAGTTTCATGAGGCTGAGGCGGGCTTCGTCTTTGAGTTCGGCGCTGTTGAATTCGAAGAGGACGTCTGTGGGGACCCAGATGGGTTTGCCGGGGTCGCCTTTGCCTTTCATGCCGAGGACTTGGTCGAGGGAGGCGTAGCCGTCGGGGACGAGGTCGCCGGCGCCGTCTCCTGCGCCGCCTTTGGCGAGGTCGGAGATGTCGGTGGTGCTGTCTTCGGGGCCTCCGAGGAGGTCGCCGACGTTCATTTCAGGGTGGTTGGGGTCGAGCGGGTTGGGGCGTTTGTCCATGCCCTTGAGGATTTGGGCGATGTCTTGGGTGGGGTCGCCGGCGCTGTCTGCGGGGTTGAAGAGGTTTTCGGTTTCGGCTCCGGGGGCGTCGAGGGCGAGGTTTTCGACTTGGTCGACGGCTGGGGTCATTTTGATTTCGGCGTTGACGAGGAAGTCGGCTGGGATGTCGTCGGCGTCGAATTCGGTGAATTTGGAGAGTTCTTCAGCGGTGAGTTCGCTGGCTTCGGCTTGGCCTTTGCTGGGGTCTTGGGCGAGTGGGTCTTCGGTGCCGATGTCGCTGGCGTCGAGGATGTTGGTTTCGATGGTGGAGCGTTTGATGCTGAAGGGGTCTGTGAGCGTGATTCTGGCGACGGGGCTCATTTTAAAGGTGCCGAAGAGGACCCAGAGGACGCCGTGGGCGGCGACGGAGAGGAGGAGGGCCATCATGACCCAGAAGGAGACACGCGATTGGCGTTGCCGCCGGGCGTAGCCGGGACGTTGCCAGTGGTAACTGTCGCTAATCATGGGTTTTAGGGTTTGAAGGTGGCGCTGGGGTGGGGGGAAATCAACTGCGCTGAGGGTGAGACGGTGTGTGAGACGCAGATGTTCAAATAGCAGGGGGTTTGTGGCGGCGGTTTGTGGACAGGCCTGGAAGATAGAGTATCTAGGGCGGCTATGTTGTCTTGGTGTTGTCGCAGCTTTCTGATCGCTCTTGCAGGCGTGACGTTGGCGAGTTGTGCGGCGGCGCCGTCTCCTTCTGGTGGGCGTATTAAGAATACTTCGTATGTGCTGGGTGGCGTGTCTTACTTTCCTTATTCGGTGGAGGAGGCGAGTTTCTACGATGAGGTGGGGGTGGCGTCTTGGTATGGTCCAGATCGCTGGCTATTCGGTGGTCGCGAGATTACGGCGAATGGCGAGTATGTGAATTCGGGTAGTGTGAGTGCGGCGCATAAGTTGCTGCCTTTGCCGTGTGAGGTGGAGGTGACGAATTTGCGAAATGGGAAGCGTGTGGTGATGCGGGTGAATGATCGCGGTCCTTATATTGATGGGCGTTTGCTGGATGTGAGTTCCCGCGCTGCTGAATTGTTAGGCTTCAAGCATGATGGTCTCACTGATGTGCGCGTGCGCGTGCTGCGAGTGGGTGATTGATTTGTCCGATATCTGTATTCTTTCCTCTCCTCCCCTTCCTTATTACCTCTGGTTTTCCTTTTATTCGTCAATGTACGTTACGTCTTCTGCATCTTCTGCCATGAGCTTCGAAAGCGATACGATCAAGTTTCTGGAGTCCCATCATTTGTTTAGCGGGATTCCGTCGCAGGATTTGGCGATTATCTTCCCTTTTCTGGGGAATGAGCGTTTTGAGCCGGGTGATCGGATTACGAAGGAGGATACGCCTGGTTTGGCGATCTATGTGATCACGATGGGTGCGGTGGCGATGACGAAGCGGAAGCCGAATGGTGATGGGGCGGCTTTGCTAGAGCGTTTGGGGCCGGGTGCGACGTTTGGCGAGATGGGTGTGTTAGAGGGAAATGAGCGTTCGTCTTCTGTGACGGCGGTGGAGCCTACGGAGACGTTGGTGCTGACGGATAAGGCGTTTCGTGATGTGTTTACTTTCCGGCCGGAGACGTACCGGATGATTATGGGGAATTTGGCTCAGGATTTGAGCCGTCGTTTGCGCGCGGCGAATGCGCGGATTGCTGAGTTGGCGCCTGCGAGTGGGCGTGGCGAGGCGTGAGTTTTTAGTTAGGAGATTTGAGGTATGAGTGAAGAGTTAGAGGAGAAGACGAAGAAGGATTTTATCCGCGAGATTATCGATGCTGATTTGGCGTCGGGGAAACATGCTGAGATTGTGACGCGGTTTCCGCCGGAGCCTAACGGTTATCTGCATATCGGTCATGCGAAGTCGATCTGTTTGAATTTTGGGATTTCGAGAGAGTTTCCTGCGGCGAGGTGTCATTTGCGTTTTGACGATACGAATCCTTCGAAGGAGGAGACGGAGTATGTGGATTCGATTCAGGAAGATGTGCGTTGGTTAGGTTTTGATTGGGGTGAGCATTTGTTCTTTGCGTCGGATTATTTTGATGAGCTGCATGGGTTTGCGGTGCGTTTGATCGAGACGGGGAATGCGTATGTGGATAGTCTTTCGGCGGAGGAGATTCGGGTTTATCGTGGGTCTTTGACAGAGCCGGGGAAGCCGAGCCCACATCGTGAGCGGACGGTTGAGGAGAATTTGGATTTGTTCCGTAGGATGGCGGAGGGCGAGTTTGACGAGGGTGAGCATGTGTTGCGGGCGAGGATTGATATGGCTTCGCCTAATATGAATATGCGTGACCCGACGTTGTATCGGATCCGTAAGGAGGTGCATCACCGGACGGGGGATAAGTGGTGCGTGTATCCGATGTATGATTTCACGCATGGTTTGTCTGATATGTTGGAGGGCGTGACGCATTCTCTTTGTACGTTGGAGTTTGAGCATCATCGTCCGCTGTATGAGTGGTTTTTGGAGGTGTTGGATACGCCTTGTCGTCCGCGGCAGATCGAGTTTGCTCGACTTGGGTTGTCTTATACGGTGCTGAGTAAGCGTTTTCTGTTGCAGTTGGTGGAGAGTGGGAAGGTGAACGGTTGGGATGATCCTCGGATGCCGACGATTTCTGGGATTCGGCGCCGGGGTTACACGGCTGAGGCGATTCGGCGGTTCTGCCATCGGATCGGTCTGACGAAGTTTCCGGGGATGACGGATATTTCTTTGCTGGAGTTCAGTGTGCGGGAGCATCTGAATGAGGTGGCTCCTCGTGTGATGGGTGTGTTGAAGCCGCTGAAGGTGGTGATCACGAATTACCCCGAGGATGGCGAGGAGATGGTCGATGCGGTGAATAATCCGGGGGATCCTGAGGCGGGGAGGCGTCCGGTGCCGTTTAGCCGAGAGCTTTATATAGAGCGGGATGATTTCATGGAGGATCCGCCGAAGAAGTATTTCCGGTTGGGGCCTGGCCGTGAGGTGCGTTTCCGCTACGCGTATTATATTACCTGCGAGGAGGTGATTAAGGATGCTTCTGGTGAGGTCACAGAGTTGCGTTGCACGTATGATCCGGAGTCTCGCGGTGGGAAGTCTGCTGATGGACGTAAGGTGAAGGGGACGATCCATTGGGTTTCCGCGAAGCATGCGGTTCCGGCGACGGTTCGTTTGATCGATCGGTTGTTTACAGTGGAGGATCCACACGCGGCGGGCGGCGAGTTGGAGGATCATTTGAATCCGAATGCGATCGAGGAGCTGACTGAGTGTTTGGTGGAGCCGAGCTTGGGGGGCCAGAGTGTGGGTTATCAGTGCCAGTTTGAGCGTTTAGGCTATTTCTGCATCGATCCTGATACGACGGCGGAGCGTTTGGTGATCAATCGGACGATTGGTCTGCGAGATTCTTGGTCGAAGCAGGCTGGGAAGCGCTAGCGCGGTCATTTCCTAAAAGATTGCTCGGGTGGGTGAAGGGTCCGGTGCGGCTCCGTAAATTTTTGTGCAGCGGTGTGTCCTTTTATCCGTAAATCTGAGAAATGCAGATGTTTAACTAAAGTGGATTCTTAACCTTGCGTTTATGAGTTTTACATTTATTTATTGAAAGGCGGATTTAACCTCCGCTAATCAAATTTATGGCAAACGCAGGGAGATTAGATCAAGAGAGTGGTAGGACTCGGATGGCTTTAGGGGAGCCGGTTCGATTTGCGTCTGCTTGCCGTGATCGGGGTGCTTCTTGCTTTTCGAGCCCGCCAGTAGCGCCGTTCCAGGAGGTTGTGGTGGTGCCTTTAGCTGCGGTGCTTGCCCAGCTTCCTGAGGAGGAGGTTGCTTTGGATTGCGCTGGTGAGAAGACTTTTGTTTCGGTGACGCCTCTGATGTCTGAGGGGGCGATTCATTTCCGCGTTTCTGAGATTCAGGAGGTGTGCCCACATCTCTTCAGGGCCGGATATCGGGTTGATCCTGCGACGTTGATTGAGATCGCTGAGGACCAGGTGTTCCTCGGGATGCCTCGTCGCTATCGTGATTCCGAGCCTTCTTCTTTGTATCTTTCTCCTACCTCTTTCGATTCGATCTCTAGCACCGATATTTCTTCTTAATGAATCTATCTCAACCTTCTGGAAACGGCTCCTCGCGTGTGCCTGGTGTCCGCCCGTTGACTGGCCCTGAGGTCGGTTCGGGAAATGAAGCTTCGTATACACCTGACGAAGCTCCTACAGTTAAAGTTTACCCATCGGCAAATCAGATGCCGGCTTTGCGGGCGGAGCGACCATCGCTTCCGCCTACACGGCCGCCATCAGCCCAGCAACAAGCGTCGGAAGTCGCCCTTTCACCGTCTGATGATAGCACAACCCTGGAGGGGGAGGGTGCTGGCGAGGTGATTACTTTCAATCTGCGCGAATTGCTCGAAGGTTTACCGATTGCTCGCCTTGGCTTTGATGCTCAGAGGATTCCTGCAAACGTGACGGCGGATTTGCCGATTTCGTTGTTGGAGCCTCAGATGGCTTCAGGCCAAGTGAACGTTTCTCTTGGCGATGTGATTGCTGGATGCCTTGAGAAATACCGCCCAGCGTTTGCGAAAGCAGACAAGCAACAACCGATCCAGCTGCCGATCCAAGAACTTCAAAACAAACTGCCACCGAAGACTGCAATGCCTCCTCAAGAATCCCCATTTCAACCAGCTCAACAGATACCGGCTGCCGGTAGTCCTTTCCAGGCTGCACCGGCTGTAGGAGAGGCTGAGGCGTCTCCGTTTACGGCAGAGACGCAGCCTGAGCCGGCGGCTTCGCCATTCGGTCAGCCAGCGGCAGCACCGGCAGCACCGGCAGCACCGGAAGCGCAGGCGCCTGCCTCGCCATTTGGTCAGCCTCCTGCTGCGGAACAAGCGTCTCCATTTGCAGCGCCTGCTCAAGAGGGTCCGTTCGGCCAGCAGCCAGCAGCTCCAGCGGCAAGCCCATTTGGGGCACCTGCACAGGAGACTAGCAATGATGCGGCATCTCCTTTCGCGGCGGCTCCTTCTGCCTTTGCTCCTCCAGCAGAGCAGGCTCCTCCAGTATCGCCTTTTGAGCCGGCTCCTGAGCAGCCAGCGGCCTCTCCTTTTGCGCAAGCGGTAGAGCCAGTGGCAGCTCCTCCTGAACAGCCTGTGGCATCGCCTTTCGGGGCACCGCCTGAACAGCCGGCAGCTTCGCCTTTCGCCGCGGCTGAAGCGGCACCTGAACAGCCTGTGGCATCGCCTTTCGGGGCACCGCCTGAACAGCCGGCAGCCTCGCCTTTCGCAGCAGCTGAAGCGGCACCCGAGCAGCCAGCAGCTTCTCCTTTCGCAGCAGCTGAAGCGGCACCCGAGCAGCCTGTGGCATCGCCTTTCGGGGCACCGCCTGAACAGCCAGCAGCTCCTTTCGCAGCAGCTGAAGCGGCACCCGAGCAGCCAGCAGCTTCTCCTTTCGCAGCGGCAGCTGAAGCGGCACCAGTGGCTGAGCAGCCAGCAGCAACTTCTGCATCACCGTTTGGTGCACCGCCTGAGAAGCCTGCAGCGTCTCCATTTGGCGCTGCACCTGAGAAGCCTGCAGCGTCTCCATTTGGCGCTGCACCTGAGGAGGCTCCCGTTTCGCCTTTCGGTGCGTCTGAGATTTCAGCTCCTGCTGCTGAAGAGGTGGCGTCACCATTTGGGGCACCGCCAGAGGTGGCTGCTGAACCTACATCCTTCGCGGCGAGCCCATTTGGCGCTGCGCCAGAACAGCCTGCTGCGGAGCAAGCTTCTCCGTTCGGTGCGCCCGCTGCTGAGGCGAGCCCTGCTTTCCAGGCACCAGAGCCAGCTGCGTCTGCAAATGGTTCGGCATCGCCGTTTGGTGCGGCTACTGAAGAGCCAGCTCCTGCAGCGTCGCCGTTTGGAATTCCTGAAGTGGCCGCTACTGCTGTGGCTGCCGCTGCTGCTCCAATTGCGGCTAAGTTGGCTGCTCCTGTTCAAGAAGTTGCTGCTCCAGTGGTCGATGCTGCTTTGTCTGCTAAGCTAGTGGCGTCTGCACCGGGGATCGATTTCGGATTTGAGGCTGATCCTAAGCAGCTTGTGCTTCGCGCTCTGTTTGGGGTGGATTCAGACTTGAGCCCGGAAGAGGTACTCGGTCGATTGACGAATTTAGATGGCCTTCAGTCTTGCGTGCTGATCGAGAAGCAGTCTGGCAATACTCGTGCGACCGGTGGCAAGGATGCGGTGCTGACGGCTAGCTTCGAGGCTCAGGCGAAACAGGCTTACCATAAGGTGATCAGTCTGGCCGATGACCTGGCAGTGACAGATGCTGAGTCGTTCACTCTGCGGACGGCGCAGGGGGCGATGAGTTTCTTTAATGCTCCGGCAGTTTGCCTAGCAGTGTTGCAGGAAGAGGCTCAGTTCCAGCCTGGTATCCGCGAGCGCCTGACTCTCGTGACACGGGAATTGTCTGATATGGCGTAGTTTTGCCGTTCCTTTTAAGTTAGGCTCATGCCCACCGTTAATGAAGAGACCATGGAGGTCCAGTTTAAGCTGGTTTTCTCCGGTCCCGCTCTGTCTGGGAAGACGAGCAATGTGGCAGCGGTGCATGCGGCTTTGGATGAGGGGCAGCGGGGTGATCTTATTTCGTTAAATACGTCGTCTGATCGGACGTTGTTCTTTGATTACTTGCCGGTGAATCCGGTCCTCATCGAGGGGTATCAGACGAAGTTTCTTCTGTATACGGTTCCTGGGCAGGTGGTTTACAATGCTACCCGTGAACTGGTGCTGCGCGGTGTGGATGGGCTTGTCTTTGTGGCGGATTCTGATCCGGCGCGGATGGAGGCGAATATGGAGGCATGGCATAACATGCTGAATACGCTTCAACACAATGGCCGTGATTTGGCAGAGATCCCGCTGGTGTTTCAGTACAATAAGCGGGATTTGCCTGATGCGATTCCTCTGGCGCAGTTGGAGAGCCAGCTGAATCCTCACGGACATCCTGCTTTTGAGGCTTCGGCGCCTACGGGGAAGGGTGTGTTGGAGACTCTTGAGGTACTTTCGTCTGAAGTATTGCGGCGTTTTCACGTCCAACGTGAGCGAGAGCTGCAAGAGGCCGTTCAGAGGTCTAGTGTGCCTCAAAAGTCTTCCCAAGCGAGTGCGTCTTGGTAGGATAAACTGCTCCCTTTCCCTGTTATGAATGCGACCGCCCAGGCTTTTGCCGAAGAAACTACCTTACAATCGACCGTTCTGGATGCGGTTCGGATCCGAGAGATTCAAGAGGGGTTGGGTTCCTATGCGCGTCTCTCTGGGGCTGTAGAAGCGGCTTTGTTGGATGCTTCAGGGGCTGTGCTTGTCCGTTGGGAGGATTCCGAGCGGCCGGCTGATTTGGATGCGTTGGGTGTGCTGGCGACGGCTTCATTTAGCGCGACGCAGGCTTTGGCTCAGAGGCTTGGCGATACGACTTTTGGCGGAATTTGCCATCAAGGGAAGCAGCACTGCCTATACGTGGCGCCGCTTTTGCGTGGTTACATGCTGCTGACGCTTCATCCGGTGGATGCCCGGATTCAGGACATGCGGCAGTCGCTTGTGCGCATTGTCCCTAGGCTGAATCAGCAACTTGCAGGGCAGGGGCCGCCGGCTGATCGGCCTGGTGTACATTCTCAAATCTGACTCTCATTTTTTATATTTGCATTTCATCCTCATTTTCTTGAAAGATTCGTGCAAGTCTGAGAAGAGAGCGTCTTCTCCTCCTCCTCCTCCTCTACTTTTTCATATATGTTAGAACTCATCTTCAGCGGCGGCCGTTTGGTCTGGTTGCTGGTGGGTTGTAGTGTGGTGAGTTTTGCGATCTTTCTCGAGCGGTATTTGTATTACCATCGCGCGACGATCAATGTGGCGCAGTTGCTTGAAGGGTTGGCTAATCTGATCAGACGTCGGAATTTCGCTGAGGCGATGCATCAGTGCGCTTTGGCTCCTGGGCCTGTGCCCCGAGTGATGCGTACTGCGCTGATGCGGCATGATTATTCTCGAGAGTATCTCCGAGATATCGTCCAGGAGGCTGGCCAGATGGAGGTGCCGCGGGTGGAGCGTTCGCTGCGTGCGCTTCTGACGATTGCTTATGTGGCTCCGCTTATTGGGCTTTTGGGAACGTTGCTGGGTCTGCTGGATGCCTTTGGTGATGTGAATGGTGCCGGCGGGTCGACTTCGTTGTCGCTCGCTGAGGGTGTTTACCGTAGTTTGGTGACTTCAGCGGCTGGTCTGATCGTGGCGATCCCGAGCTATGTGCTGTATGCGTTTCTCGTTTCTAGAGCGAAGAATTTGCTCCACGATATAGAGCGTGGCGGCATCGAGATTATCAATTTGATCGAGGATAGCCGCCAAGAGGGTGAGATCATTTCTATCACGGATGGGGATAAGCTTAAGGTTGCTGACCAGAGGGTGAACCGACGCGACGAGAAGAAACGTCGTCGTCCTTGAAAGCAGGTACCGCTGCTGTCAGTATCTGTGCACTGCCGATAGCATGAAGCTGGAGTCCTCCCTAGATCGTACACCTGCCCTTCTCCATCTCGCTCCGCTTTTGGATGTGATGGCGCTGATGGTCGTGTTCTATTTGTTAGGGAGCACATTCATCCACCACAGTGGGCTGAATATTGAGCCGCCTGTGGGCGAGGCTCAGCTTCCTCCATTGGGTTCGTCGCATATCGTGTTGCTGGCGACTGGGGATCCTCCTACGGTGGTCTTTGATCGGAAAGAGATGAGCTATGCGGATTTGCTTGAGCGTCTGACATTGAACGAACGGCCGGAGGATGCTCAGGATTCTATTTATTTTATGTTTGATAGGCGTATTCCAAGCGGTTTGACGATGGAGGTGATCAATGCGGCGCTGATGAGCAAATATAAGGTGCTCTATGGGACGGATGCGCCGCCGGTAGCTGCTCCCTAACATGGCTACGGATTCTAAGAGTTTGTTTGAGTGGAAGGCGTCGTCTGCGTTGTTTGTTCAGCGTCTGGTCTTGGCTTCGATTGCGTCGCTGACGATTCATGTTCTCTTCTTTTACGTCTTTCAGGTTCAGGAACCTAAGGCGCGCCGGACGCTTCCGCAGACACAACGGGCCATTGCCCTGGTCTCGAATGACCCTGCCGCTCGCACGACGTTGCGGCAACTGGCGGATTATCATGCGGCTTACTCAGGCACGTTGCTGGTGGGGAGTTCTCTAGAGATGCCGCCTCCTAGACTCGATTACCAGCCGACGTATGAAATGGCGCAAGTGCAATTGAAGGCTCTGTCTAACGCGGAGCCTCCAGCGCCTCAAGCTCGTGAGGTGTTGGCTGTGAGTCCGTTGATGTTGCCTGCGATTCCTGATTGGGCTCCACCGGAAGGTGTGGTGGAGTTGGCGCAAGAACTAAGTGGTAGTGTGCTTCTGACAGAAGGTTTGAATCTGACCCTGCCGGATGTTTGGGGTAAGCGTATGAAGGATCTCAGTGAGGGCACCGACTGGAAAGGGCTTCGTGAAAGTCTCGTTGCTGACGGTGGTAACTCACGGTGGCGGGTCGCGATAGGGCCCGCGGGAGCGGTGAGCCAGATCTTTCCCATGACGGAGTCGCCGAAGCTGGCGATCAAAGAGGCACTGAAGAGCCTTACATTCTCACCTCCACAAGGAAACGTGACTACGTGGTTTCAAGTCCAGGTGGAGATCGAGTGATCCTCTAAGTGAACAGATGATCCGCGTCCCTATCAGTGAGTTTCTTGAGATCTATTTAGGAGCAGTCCTTATGTGGACCTTTGTTGTTTGGTTCGCAGCGAATTGGATGAAGCGTCGTCGGGAGATTCGTTCTCAGCAGCTTGTGATCGAGTGTGCTGTGTGTGGGCATGCGTTTCGTGACCCGGCGCAGAGCCCGCTGACGCGCTGTCCGTCATGCGGCAGATTGAACGAACGGTCTGCTTATTCAGGTCTGTGAATTTCTGGCGGCTTTTCACTTGCCAAAGTTTAGGGCCGGTGGAAGTCTGAGGCGGAAATGCGGGTGTAGCTCAGGGGTAGAGCGCAACCTTGCCAAGGTTGAAGTCGGGCGTTCGAATCGCCTCACCCGCTCCATCATTTTCAGGGGGTTACGAGAAATCGTAACCCCTTTCTTGTGCCTGGATGGGTGGATTCTTTCTTCGTGACAGTGTCGCTTGCCAAGCGGGAGGTCATGGGCTGGGTTTCGGCATCATTATGCGAAGAGTCTGGAAGAAGTTCATCACGCCTGAAGACGAGTTTCTCTGGGAGATCCGGTTAGAGGTCTTGGCTGAGGGGCGCTTTGCCATCACTCAGGTGGTAGGGCGGTCGCGCTTGAAGGCAGAGGTGTTTCTTGAGACTGGGGATGATGGGGATTCGCTGGTGGCTGAGTTCGGCGGGAAGGTGGAGGATTTGGCTGATGAAGATTGGCAGGGTGGTCCTGAGGAACCGATCTTGGTGAAAGTGAGGGATCGCTTGGTGATCACTTCGACGACGGATCCGGATGCTCAGGCGGAGCTTAGGGCGGCTTATCCTGGGCGGGAGCTGATTATTATTCCGGCCGAGATGGCTTTCGGGACAGGCGATCACGATACGACGGCGACTTGCCTGCGTTTCCTAGTCGAGGTGGCGAACGAGCGTGATGACTCGTGGAAGCTTCTCGATCTTGGGACGGGGACGGGTATTCTGGCGATCGCGGCGAAACTGCTAGGAGCAGGGCAGGTGCTTGGCTGGGAGAATGATCCTTTGGCCGTGCCGGTGGCTGAGCGAAATGTGGTGGTTCACGGCTTGAGTAAAGAGGCCGTGGAAATCGGGAATCAGGATGTGCTGACTTGGGAGCCTACGGAGGCCGTTTGGGATGTGGTTACTGCGAACATGTTCTCTGAGATTCTCATCGCTATCTTCCCGAAGATCAGGCGTGTGCTGAAACCGGGGGGAACGCTGCTGATTTCTGGAATTCTGCGAGAGCAGGAAGCGGAGACGCTGGCTGCTGCTGCTGAGGCTGGCTTCGTGATGAAGGAAGTGAAGCGCGTGGGCAAGTGGGTGACAGCGCGGACGGCTTAGTCCTGATCGACTTCGGGCCTTGGTAGACGTACGAGGCGGAAGAATTGCTGAGGGGCGGTGGTGGTGTCTTCAGGTAGGAGGTAGATCCAGCTGGCGGAGCGTTCGCTGAGATTGATGTCTTCTGAAATGGGGCTCCATTCTAACAAAGCGTTAGCTTGTTCCAGTCCGATGTCATCTCGCTCGAGCCAAGATAGGGTGATTTGTGTGTCTTCGCGAAGAAGTGTGAGGATGGGTAGAGGGAGGATTTCAGGCTCAGTGATGGTGAGGGTGCCAGCGACGAGAGTGATGGTGTAATTTGAAGCTGAAGCTCCTGCGAGAGTGATGGGGTAAGTGCCAGGATCACTTTCGGCATTGGCTTCTGTGGAGATGGATGGACGTTGCTCGATCGTTGCTGACGTGTCTCCATTGACGAAGCCGGTGTAGTCAAAGCCTAGAGGCGCATTCTCTTCACCAAAGGGCCGTTCCTGATCGCGTGCACGAATGGTGAGTGTGGCAGGGGAGACTTCGAGCGAGATAGTGGCCGTGGTGGCTTCGTGGGCGAATGGGTTGTCTGGTGTGAAGCTGGCGTTGAGCGTTTGGGTGCCGGCACTGAGGGCTGTGCCGAGAGATGGTGTGTAGGACCATTGGCCAGGAGTGCCTTCGGAGATCGAGGCGTTGAGTTGAGTGGCTGTTAGGGCTTGGCCGTAGGTGATTGCTGACGGGGTGGCCCAGACAGGGGTGGTGGTTCCTTTGGCGGCGATGCTTAGGTTTCCTGGGACAATGGTGATAGCGTAGCGTGCTTCGTCGCCTTGGGTGCCGGTGATTGGGTAGTTGCCTGGTGCGCTTTCAGCGGTGGCTGTGGTGGCGATGACGAGCGTGTTGCTGAGTTCGCTAGCGGTTTCGCCGTTGACGAATCCAGTGTAGGAAGCGCTGAAGGTTGGGTTTGAGATGCCTGCAGCTCGCTGCGCATCGGCGATGGTGATGGTCAATGGAGCCTTGTTTACTGCGAGTGAGACCGTGGCGCTGGTTTCTGTGTAGTTGAAAGTGTCTTCGGGAGAGAACACGACTTGGAGGGCAGAGCTGGTGCTTGGTTCGAGTAGCGTGCCGAGTGGTGGCGTGTAAACGAAGGAGCCAGCGATGCTTTCCGAGAGAGTCGCGTTCAATTGGGATTCTGTGAGGGAGGTGCCGTAGGTGATGGCGGTTGGCGCCGTCCAGGTGATTGCGGGCTGGGTAGGCTCTGCGCGTGTGAGCGTGCCAGGGACGTGGATGACGCTGTAGTTAGGAGAGGCTGCGTTGCTGGCAGTGATAGGGTAGGTGCCAGGTTGGATCGTGCTTGTAGCGTTTGTGGTGAGCGTGACGGGCACGTAGAGATCTTCAGGGGTGTCGCCATTGACGAGTCCTTGATACGTTGCCGTGAGCGTGAATTCGGGTGCGGTGAGTGTGATGTCGTCCGCGCTAATGCTGAGAGCAGAGGGTGTGACATGCAGGGAGACTTTGGTCGTCACTGGATTGTAGGTGTTCGTATCCGAGGGCTGGAAAGTGGCGATGAGCGTGTGTGTGCCGGCATCTAATACGGTGCCAAGAGAGGGCTCGAAAGTGTAGGTGCCCGAGATGCCGCCGGATGAGGGATTGAGCTGAGTTGAACTCAGTGGCGTGCCGTAGGTGATGTTTGCGGGTGAATCCCAGGTGATCGAGGGGTTTGTTTTGTTGTTTAGTAAGAGGCTGCCAGTCTCGAAAGAAACGAGGTAGTTCGACGCAAAGCCGCCTGAGATGTTGATGGGATACGTTCCAATGGGGCTCGCTGGAGTGGCTGTGGTGGTGACTGTTGGTGTGCTGCCGATGGATTGAGGGGTGTCGCCGTTGACTAAGCCGAAGTAAGAGACGGTGAGGGATGGTATGACCCATTCCAAGTTTGTGCCTGTGGGGCGTGCTACTCGGAAGCCGCGTGCGTTGACTTCTTCAGAGAAGCCAGCTGGAAATCGGTAGGAGGAGCCGAGTAAGGCTTCTGAGCCATTCCAAGAACCACCACGTGCATAGCGTCCGAAATTACCGATCGCGGTTTCAGTCCATTCGCCAACATTGCCTGCCATCTCGGTGGCGCCGTAGTAGCTGGCACTGCCTGTGCTTCCGACACTGATGACATTGCCATCTTCTTCACCTAGGGTGCCATTGGTTTGCTCAGAGTCGATGGTTCCGTTCTGGTTGCTATCCCAGTCGGCATTGCGGCCGTAGTTGGCTACGTTTGGGCCAGAGTTTGTGACGTTTCCTTGAGGGTTTGCTAGTGCTACGGTTGGTTGGGTGTTGCTGCCGGTTGGGTAGGTATAATAGCCGTTTGGAGCGTTGGGATGGTGAAAGGCTGCTTTGAACCACTCGTCTTCGTTTGGAATGAAGAAGCGGGCGCCTGGCTTGCGCGTGACGGTGTTACTGCTAACGGCGTTGGCATTGAGATCGTAGGCTCCGTTTTCAGTGGTGGAAGCGACTTGATCTCCGCTGGGGCGGCCATTGTGAAGCCAGTTGCAGAAGCGGCAAGCATCCCAGAAACTGGTGTAGATGATAGGTTTGTTGCCCATCCCAGGTTTCAACTGGTAGCTGAAATTTGGAGCGCTTCCGAGGCGTTGAATTCCTCCTCGAGCAGTGCGGCCCATTTCAACATTGTAGAGTGGAGGATGGGTGGAGAATTGACTGTTCGTGATGGGATCGTTCTTGGCGATGGCGTTGAGGAACTCGGTATAGAGGGTGTTGGTTACCTCGAATTTACCGATCTCGAAGCTGTTTGAGACGGCGCCGAAGCCATTGCTGTTGCTGGCATTGCCTGGGTTGTCGACTAGCACAAAGGACAGTGGTAAGGGGGCTTGGGTGAGGCTTGAGACTTGATCATCGGCGCGAATGGTTAGCGGGGCTCTGTTGATGGTCAGTGTCTGGGTTGCGCCGATGGGCGAGAGTTCTGGATCCTCTGGTGTGAATGTGAGATTGAGAGAGTGTGTGCCTGCGTTGAGGACGGATCCGATCGCTGGTTGGTAGGAGAATGTTCCGGGAGAGCCATCTGTGATGGTGGCATTGAGCTGCGTTTCTGATAGTGGGCTTCCGTAAGTGATGGCGTCTGGTTGAGGCCAATCGACGATCAGGTTGGAGTCGTTGGTGATGGTGAGAGTGCCTTGAGCAACGGAGATGTTGTAGTTTGAATCAATGGTTCCGGAGGCGGTGATCGGGTAATTACCTGGGGAGCTCTGTGGCGTCGCGTTCGTAGTCAATGTGGGTGACGCTGAGAGGTCTGCGTTGGTGTCGCCATTGACGAACCCGCTGTAACTGAAGGTGAACGTGGGGTTATCTTGCCCAAATGCGCGGGCCGCTGAGTCGATTGAAAGCGTGAGTGGCGCTTTCGCGACCTGAAGCGTGACGGTCGTCGAGAATGGGCTCTGGTTGGAATCGCTGGGTGTGAAGGTGACGGTGAGAAGCTCGTTTCCCGCTGGGAGCACAGTGTCGACTGGCGGATTGTAGGCTAGAGAGCCGGTGAGCCCACTCGCAATGGTGGCGTTCAATTGAGTTGCCGATAGCGGAGTGCCGTAGGTAATTGCTGACGGAGTTTCCCAGCTGACGTCGTTGAGCGCCTCGAAACGTAGGCGAAGGAAGCCTCCTCCGAGTGTCTGGCCATTGGCAAGGGTGGTCGTTTCTAGCTGGATGCTGTGGCTGCCAGCTTCTAGTTCGAAGGTGGCAGAACTCCACATGGAGGAAGCGAAAGCGACATCAGGGTCACGGGTAGAGCTGCTGCCGTTAGCGGGTGGAGTGATGCCCAAGAGAGTGCCTCCATCGGTGAGTGTGAAACGATCGCCAGTCTCAGCGATATCAGTGACATCCAGGATGCCTAGCTGCCCTGAGGGGACATTGAAGGTGTAGGGACCGTCTAGGCTTTCGAGGGAGCCGCTATCTCCGAACCAACGAAATTGTGTCCAGCTGTTGTCGGCATTCAGTGTAGTAGCGCCGTGAGCTTCGAGGGATAGGCAAAGGAGAGGGAGAATGACGCTCACTTTGCGGTACGAAATTTGCGCTAGAGAGGCGAAGCGGGCTATCATCATTGAGAATATGGGTGAAGAGCAGCGAGTCAACTGGGAGTGAGCATTCTCAATTATAGGAAAATGAGAGTTAATTCGTAAGATCGAGGCTTGGTTTAGAGGGAATTGAATTTATATTAAATATAATACCGTAAAGTTACAGGTACTTCGCATGGTGCGTAAATGGGCTGTAGTCTAGTGGTTCAGTTCGATCGTGATTTCTTTCCCCCAATACAATGCTTTCCCCTCTTCCTCGGTACTTTATTTGTGTGTTTGGTCTTCTAGGCCTGAACTCATTGTCAGCAATTACCTACAGTGATTGGGCAGCTGGTCACTTTTCAGACCTGACTGCGACCGAGGCTGCTCCTGGTGCCGATCCAGATAACGATAGTATCACCAATCTGCAGGAATATGCTTTCGATCTGGACCCGCTTGTTTCGAGCGCAAGCCCCAATTCTGGCGGGATTATCGAGCATGATGGCGAGCAGTTCTTCTTTTCAAGGATTCCCCGGAGAACGGATGCCACCGACCTTACCTATGAGGTGCGTTCACAGGATGGCCTCGACAATGTCCGTACCGGTAAGGTTGTTTACCATTGGGAAAACGGGGCTGAGGTGAGTGCTCCAGGCCTTATTTCTACGGATAACTCTACCTCACCACCCACGTTGACTCTGATTGATACAGACCAACCGCTAGAATCGAATAGCGTTTTTGGAGGCTTCTTCCAGTTGTTCGTGGCGCTCTCTCCAGGGGAAGGGACGATTTATTTCGTGACAGTGGGTGATCCTGGAAATCCCTCGGGGGCAGGCGGGTATGGTCAGGTGAACTATGTGTTTGATATAGGTCAGTGTGAGATCACCAACGAACAATACTGCAAGTTTCTCAATGCGACGGCCTCTGAAGATGATAAAGAGTTCTACGATCCAGTTTTTGATACAATGGTGGCGACTCCGCTGTTCAATCCGTCAATGGAAAGCGACGCTCGAGGTGGTATTCAACGGCATGGCAGTCAGGGGTCCTACACTTACTCTGTAAAACCGCTCATGGGGGGCAAGGCTTTGAATTATGTGTCTTACTTCTCCGCATGTCGCTTCTGCAACTGGCTCCATAATGGTAGGCCGAGTCCTCCTGCCCGGAACATGAGCACTGCGACCACTGAGGATGGTGCTTACGACATGACCGATGGTGACCAGCTCTATCTAAACCAGATCGATCGTAAACTAGGTGCTCTCTACTTCTTGCCGACTCAAGACGAGTGGTACAAGGCGGCCGCTTACGACCCTTCCAATGGCAAGTATTGGGACTATGGGACACGAAGTGATGACATCCCTCGACCGGCGACAGCCAATGAGTCTGGCCATGTTGGAAACCCATCACGTAATGTGGTTAACTATTCTGGCAAAGCTGTATGGGACAGCGACCTTGATGGAAATGTTGAGGAGGATGGGAATCTCACCACGGTAGCTAGTGGTTGTCTTTCAGTCTCTTACTATGGAGCGGCAGACATGAGTGGAAACGTTTTTGAATGGACAGAGTCTCTCGCGGGGCCTTCTCAACGATACGTTCGTGGTGGCTCTTGGAATGTGGATGCAAGTCGCATTAAGACCAATCTCAGTAACTTGTATGGCGCCCCCATTGGCGTTACACATGCCCGTGGGTTTCGTGTGTGCAGGAAGGCACCTTAGCGGAGCTCTTTCTTTATATTGGTATTGGTGAAATTCGCGGGACGGAAGCAAATAGCCGCATTCTTATCGCGCTGGCGTGACCCAATGGGGACTGACTAGCGAAAGTAACTCGGCAGCGGAATCCCCTTCCTTTGGAAACCGCATTTCTAGTGTGACGGCAACGCTGCGTTGGGAACGGTTTGCGAAGAAGCGCATGAGGCGTTTGGACACTTTGCTTTCCCGTTTGGCAAAAGCGTAGCTGTTTGGTTCATCAATCCCAATTACCTTGAAGGCGAAGGATTGGTAGATTCGCTGATCTGAGTATTGGTAGTTGTAGTAGCTGGCTGGTGTGATCAGAACACGCAAAGTGACAGGATCTGTCTGGCGAAGATTGATGAGCTTTGAGAGCTGGAAGGAGTTGTGGCCGACCGAAGCTTCCCAATCGATGAGGTAGCCCGAGCCTTCAGGCCGGAGGATAAAGTCGTGAACGACTCCGACATGGTCGTCGACTGAGGCGACGAGGAAATTTGGAGGAACTTCTGAGTGACGGTGCCGTATCCTATTCGATAGGACACGAACGCTCCCAAAGTTGAGCTCTGTAGGGAGGATGTATTCCTCATAGTAGGCTTCCATGAGCGGAGAGACGCGGTCAGCTTGCCAGACGTGTGGCAGCTTGCCATCCAACGTTGAAGCCTTCCAGAAAGCTTCGATAGTCGCTTTGGCCTGGTCAGCGGATTCTACGACATTAGTGAGCTCATTCGCTAGCTTGGTGAGTTCATTCGACTTCGCGTCATCGGAGTTACCGCGGGTGACGGCCAGAGTGATGACACTGCCTACGACGATAAGAAAGACGAGTGCGGAGAGGACTCTTGCGATCAGTGTGGCTCTTGCGAGTTCCCGTCCACCGCCGCTTCTCTCCGCGGCACGTTCCTCTTCGAATTCGATTCGATTCTTACGAGACTCTACGGGCTCATCCTGAGTCATTCCAGGGTTTGCCTGGCTGAGCGAGGCTAGCTTGGAGCGCCGGACATCACCTAAGTCGGAGCGAATCGTCTTAACGCCGTTGCTACGTTTACGGGACTTCGCATTTCGGACACGCGGACCTCGTACGGTGCGCCCTTCTTGGGTCGTGCCTAGCTGCTCGTAGGGGCCTCGGTCGTCTTGCTGGCCTGGGAGTGCTTCTCTGTCTGCCTTCTTTTTACGGGCAAAAGGGTCTCGACCTCCTGGCGTTTCTAGTTCCTGAACGTCAGACTTGTTGGTCGGTTGTTTGCTATCTGTTTCGCTATCGGATATGACGTCTTCGAGATCACGAATAGCGCGTTTGAGATCATCGACCTCTTTGGGTGACGATGTATCCGAGCTATCGTCAGGGCTGTCCGATTTACTCACGGATTTATACTAGAAGTCTTTGGTGGTGCTTCAAACTAAAAACGGCCACTGGATTTCTCCAGTGGCCGTTTAGAAATTTGAGTTTCTACGAACTAGGCGCGTCGACGACGTGCTACAAGACCTACGAGGCCAAGAAGCATGAGAGCGCTGCTGCTTGGCTCTGGGATGACTTCGGTTCTTCCGCGAACGAAGACGCCGCCAATGTTTGCGAATGATCCAGCATCACGCTCGACTTTGAAGAAGATGGTGGTGGCAGCAGGAATGCTAGGGGTGATTGTAATGGAACCAGAACCCCAGCTTGCATCACCGAACGTGACGTTTGGGTCATCAACGGTTGAGCCCGTCATAGAACCGCTACCTGTCGTCGTTGATCCGAAGGATGCGAGCGAGTTGTTGAAGTCGAGCACAGAGTAGCCATCGTCATTTGCTTCGATGTCTGTCACTTCGATAATCGCACGTTCACCGGCTCCGATCGCAAAGGAGAATAGGTCATTATTACCGTCAGAGCGGAAGGTGTCAGCTTGGTTCCATGCGAGGACTCGGCTGCCAGCATCGACGCCACTGTTGACGCCGCCAGGAGCACCTTCGCTGGACCACTTCAGTCGAGTCCAGTTGGCATCGTTCGGTGTTAAAGCGATAACCGCCTGAGCGGATTGGAGGGCGGCTAGCGCGATGGCGCCGCTGAGAAGGATCTGGAAGTGTCTCTTCATAGTAAACGTTGCTTAAAATTATTGGAATTAGACCAATTAGTAGATGAGTTGAGGAAGCAATGCAATCAACAATTGCATTCAAGTTGTGACCATTATGCGGAAAGTACGAGCATTGTCGAGTGTTTCCACCCGCGGATCTCAGAATTATGAATGGAAAAGGCCTCTTGAGGTGACCAGCGAATCATTGCTGCACTGAATGCTGGGTAGAGGCAGTCTGCCATTCCCCACCAGTTCTGCTCGCCTTGACGACCGTCTGGATAGCGGAGGCAGAGTTCTGGATTGCCTTTCGTTTGCACTGAAATGGTCTTGGTTTCCCCCTGGAGTTCGTGGTCGCGCCGTTCAGGCGGACGGGCCGCAATGAATCCCAATCGCTCAGCTGCCTGGTCGAACAGGAGCCAGAATTCTGCGGCGTCTCGACAGTGTGCTAGCTCACTCATCAGATATTCCCCGACTCGGTGAGATCGGCGGACTGTGCCGCGCCATTGAGAGGCTAGGGCGACTTGGTTCCGGACGTTAGACCAGTCTGCGTTCATTCCTAAATAGCGGGATAATGAGATGCTGCCGAGAAACAAGACGGCTCCGACGATGGGAAGGGCATGGCCATGAGTCCAGAAGACGGCTAGTGCTGCTAGGCTGAGTCCCAGGCAGAGGGTGTAGAGCAGGAAGACGGTGGTGCGGGTGGAGTGGCCTAGATCTATGAACCGATGATGGATGTGGTTGGCATCTCCACGAAAGAGAGGGACGCCACGGAGACTGCGTCGGGCAATGGCTAGTGTGGTGTCTAAGATGGGAAGCCCGAGTGCAATCATGACCACTAGGAGAATGGCTGCGATGGAGCCTTTCTGGGAGCTTTGAAGCGAGAGGGTCGCGATGACTGAGCCGATCGCGTAGGCTCCTCCGTCTCCCATGTAGATCTTGGCTGGGGGGAAATTGAAAATGAGGAAGCCGGCAGTGGCTCCAGCAAAGGTCAGGGCAATGGCCCCTGCCATCATTTGGCCTGAGCCGATCATGACGATGGCAAGGGTGACGGTGACAAAGACGCCGAGGCCACCTGCGAGCCCATCGATGCCATCGACGAGATTGACGATATTCGGCAGGGCTACGAGCCAGCCGATGGTGGTGATGAGCGCCACGGTTTCGTGTAGGGCGATGCTCTCTCCTGAGAATCCGGTGAGCAATTCTACCCGGAGACCCATGAAATAGGCTCCGCTGGCGATTGCGATCTGCGCGATGAGCTTTGTCTTGGCCTTGATGGGGCGGAGGTCATCCCAGAGGCCCAATCCGAACATCGCGGTGATAGTTAGTAGGCAGGGAAGCCAAGTTTCGGCAAAGCCTGAGGCATCTTTGAGGAAGACGAGTCCTAAGGCTAGGCTGAGCACGAATCCGGCTGCAATAGCGAGCCCACCAATCCTTGGGATGAATTGACTTTCCGACTTGCGATAGGATTCTTCGCTACTCGCTTTTCCGGGCGTCGCTTTTCCCCATTTCAGCAAAGCCCATGACGCCATCGCGGCGAAGAGTGTCGCGATGCCGGCCAGAAGGGCCATCAAGCTGATTGTCATAGGGGGATTCCGGAAATAGGGTGGGGAGGTAGAATGTTTAGTTCTAGTGAAATTATGACTTTTATATCTAATTTGTCAAAAACCAATTTCTCTGGAATACTTATAATTCGTGGCATTTCTCATGTTCGGTGGGTGCTCTTGGTGACCATTGGATTGTGTTTGGGAATGACTTCACCGACCGTTCGAGCGATTTCAGGTGGTTCCGAGGCGACAACTGCGGAATTTCCATGGTTGGTTAGTTTCTTGGACGGTGAGGGAAGACCTCCTGGAAGCGCCGCGTTCTGTGGCGGTGTCTTGATTCATCCTTCTTGGGTGCTGACCGCTGCTCACTGCGTGCGTGATCGAGAGGCGACGGACTTTGAGCTTGCCTTCGGTTTAGAGTCTTTGGGGGCGACTCTTGGTGAGCGTCGTTATGTGGCTGAGATTATTCTCCATCCGCGCTATCTGTTTAGGGATCAGCAGCATGATGCTGATTTGGCCTTGCTTAGGCTGGCGTCGCCGGTTGATATCGCTCCGATCCGTTTGTTGGAGCGTGAGCCTGATCGCTCAGAGGCCACGTTTGTGGTTGGCTGGGCAGATGGCGGGAGCCGCGAGCTTTCTCAATTGCCGATGGACTTGTTGGAGAGGCTGGAGGCGCAGCAGGCGACTAACCGTGGGTTCTTGCTAGATGGGCTTCCGGTCTATGCGGGTTCTACCACCGCAGGCATCTGCTACGGTGATAGTGGTGGGCCGCTACTTGCTTATGAGAATGGGGAGGTCCGGCTCTGTGGCACGGCGAGTTACGTGATTGGGCAATGTGAGGGCTATGCCGTTTATACGAACCTTCAGTATTACCGCCCTTGGATTCTTGGGCATATCTTTCCTGGTTTTGATGTCTGGCGAGGCGAATTCGAACTCTCCTCATTGTGGGACGATGCGGATGGAGATGGCTTTGATAACTATCTGGAATATGCGAGGCTATCGAACCCTCTAGCGAGTTCTTCTGCGGCTCTTGTTGCGCCGAATCTTCTTGGAGATCGGCCGGTGTTGACGTTTCCTCATCGCTCGGCGGTTGGGTATGCCGTGGAGGTTTCCGAAGATTTGCAGACATGGGCAGCCGTGGATCCCCCCGAGATTCTGATGACGGAGCCTTTTGAGGAGGGGGCCGTGAATCTCACGATCGCCAGTCCTTATTCTCTGAATGAACACCCCAGGCACTTTCTACGCACGCGTAGTTTCCCCCAGGCAAATGCCCAGGCTCTTGGACGGGCTGAGGGTAGTGAGTTTTATATGAAGGGTGATGCGGGAGGTCTGACGGATACCGATACGGGCTTGTTTGAGAAGCGTTATCAGGTGACGGGCTTGGTCACGGGGAAGACTCGTTTCAATTACACGGCTCCTTTCTTCTTTCCCAAGGTGCGCTGGTTGGATCAAGCGACTGGAGATCTTGTCGCGGAGTATACGGCTGATGGCCCGATTCTGGAAGGCGACGTCACGACCGAGGCAGGGAAGCAGTATGAGATCGTGCTCATGGCGAAGGAGGCGAATGCTACCGGACAGTTCACTTTCAACTACCCATTGTTGCTCAACGTGTTGACGTTTCTTGAACTCGATCGCCAACCTGTGCAGGGGCAGTTAGATGATCGTAGTGATTTCCGAGGGAACTTCTACTCTAAAGCCTATCAACTAATCTCGCCTTTGGATGGTGAAACGATCGGCGTGACGCTCACTTCAGATCCTGCTCAGGGTGGATTCCGGCCCTACGTCGCGGTGGTCAATAGCGTGGGGGAGACGGTGGCGGAGACGGTCGGCGAACCAGAAACCTCAAGCTCGGTCACCTTCGTGGCTGAAGGCGTGCAGAGTTACTTTGCCTTCGCCACGACGTTGCTTCCGGAGGCGCAAGGCTTGTTCTCACTCTCAGCGACTCGTAATCCTTGATGGCTCGCTATCGAACTCGTTTGAGCTTTGACAACCCAAGACGTGGGACGGATCCTATCTTGGGCGAGTCTTTTCCAGTGCCTTTCATTCTGTAACAGTCTTTGAACGGTGGCCCGATCTCTCTATCATAGCCCACTTAGCATCAAGCCACGCGAGATTCGTTCTCAAGTGGTGGTGCCAGACGTGGCGGTAACATCGCAAGAGGACTTTGAGCCGCGACTGCGCTTCTATCTGGATGAGGTTCGTCGCTACTGGCCTGGCGGGGCTCCTGCGAATTGGAAAGAAGCGGTCCGGTTGCGGCAGTGGCGTAGCGTTTTTCCAGGAATGCACTGGGCTGTGGTGGAATGCTTGTTAGAGATTGGTCGTAGTGCCAGTGCGCCCAAGGATGTGGTCCACGCCTGGCAAACCTTGGCGTTAGGGGTCGTTCATGTGATCGTGGAAGGTGGAGGTCTCCCAGATGCCATGCCGATTTCTACCCTTACCGGTTTGTTAAGCCGCGTCGATGAATGTCACTCGCCTTTCAGTGTCGTCCATAAAACGGAGTTAGTATCACTTGATGATGTGAATCAAGTGATAGGGCGGTGCCAGCGTCACCCAGAGATTCGTGCGGATGTGCTTCGAGTTGGATTTGTCGTCGCTTTGAGGGATCTTATCGAGTTTCGAGAGCGCTTGCAGGCGCCAGCCGCTGTCGATGTCCTTGCTGCGCTGCACTATGTCACCGTCGCAAACCCACATGTTTTTGAACAAGTGGTGCAGCTATCGCAGCTGGAGGCTCATTTGCCAGTGCCGGAAGCTGCCTTGGTCGTAGCTCCCCTGAACGAATCTGATGCGCTCTTGCAGAGTCTTCTCAAGGTAGAGGGACAGATTGGCATGGATAGGCCATCTGTCCAAGGTGTGCATAGACCTCGAGGCCTAGAGCCACTTGCCGACCACTCGGCGTCTTCTCAGCGGACGTCTGATATGGGAAATAGCTCTCCCTCTCGTTTGGTCCAGCGTGGTAGACCGACTCGCAGATCGGATTCGAGGACTGAAAGTGACTGGATGCAAAGGGAGGGTTGGAACCTGAATCTCCCCAGAGGTCTCCTGCGTGCCGTGTTGCTTGTGAGTTCGGTTTGCGTTCTATTGATAGTTGACTATCTCAGCGGGAGTTGGACGAGCAAAGCGCAGCGAGCTGGCGAAGTGACTCAAGAGCGGGTGACAGGATTGCCGAGTCCATTGGATACCGTGCAGGCCTTTGCCTTCGCCAAGACCGTGGACGAGAAGATTTCTTTACTCCAAGACCCGCAGCATGCTGATGCCGCTCGTGAGCACTTTGCTGGTCGCGGTGAAAGAGAGTTTATAGAGAGAGTGGACTCGCTTGGCCTGACGCGGACCGGTGGTTTGTACTTTCATGCCTCGCGTCTTCTCTTTGAAGACGAAAGTTCGCGTCTTGTGGTTGTTCTGACGGATCCTAAGACAGGTGATCTCTCGGTTGATTGGGATGCCTATGCCCAGACGGCATCAATGTCGTGGCCAGCTATTAATGAAGGTCGTGGTGACGGGGCGGAGATCCGCGTGCTTGCGCGGTTTGGCTCCTATTATAACTACACCTTTGGAGATGATGCTAAAGTCGTCTGTTATAGATTGAGGCACCCAGATACGGATTCCGTTCTATACGGTTACGTCGAGCGGGACTCGGCGCGGTACGCGCTCATGGAAGAGATTCTGACTGAGGGGCGTTGGGAACGAGTAACAATCCAACTAGGCGCTCCAGTCGGCGAAGCCGAACCATTTCAGTATTGGATCGCCGAAGTCATCGCCAGTGACTGGGTGCGTGATCCCGCCGGCACTCTAGAAGGCTCAGTTTTGGCGTTCTAAAGTCGCTGAAATGACGGACTTTGGCCTCGATTACCTCGTGCTAACTCTCATATTAGCGAAAAGTTGGAAATCAAACTATTAAAAATCCCTTAATATATGATTATTTTAGTGGCTCACTTGACGAGAGCTAATTGATTTGAATTCTTCTCTTAATTTGGTTCAGTGTGACAGCACAGATTGTTACTGTGCTGTTGTTATGAAAACTAAAATGCTTAGTATGTTGTCGTGTCGGTCATCTCGCGCTGTCCGTAGTCTCCTCCTTGCTGGAGGCCTTGGCCTTGTGGCGCTAACCCAGGCGCAAGCGGCTGGAGTGATCACTAGTGGTCCCACGCCAGTGCCTACCACTGGCGAATGGACTCAGTTTCGTTGGGCCTTGGGAAATCCAGGTGGAGCTACGTCGGCCATTGAAGAGCCGCTTACTTTCACTGTGCCGGCAGGCGACTCTGCTGTTCTGGATGTCACCGATTATGCGCAGCCAGGAGATCAGTTTAAGTTAACGGATACCATCTCTGGCATGATGTGGACCACTTCAGTTCCCGATGACTCTACTGCTGCTGATGAGCGTGATATAGACGACGCTTTCGCTGATTCACGTTGGAGCTCAGGCTCTTTCAATCTGGGACCTGGCGATTACGAGATTGATATCGAAGTGATTCGTCTGACGAACCAGCTGAACGGCATTCAGAACGGTGGAGCATTCCTCCGGGTGAATCTTGCCTCGGCTGTTCCTGAGCCTGGTGCTGCTATCTGGTTGATGGGAGCAGGTCTTCTTGGTGGTCTCCGTCGCCGTCGCTAGAAAAGCGATCTTAATTGTTTTACCTCGAGGCTCGGCATCCAATTGGGTGCCGAGCCTTTGTTATTTAGGGGGAGAGATCTGGATTTGGATCTTTCAGTTTAGTTAAGAAATTGGAATATTCCGTTGATATGGAATTTCAATAAGCCATCGGGGGGGTTCCAGCTTGAAGAAAGCTCTCTTTATGGCTAAGGGTGTTGGCTGACGTTGTTTATAGTCCGGTCATTCACCATTCTGGTGATTTGACCAATGGCGGCAGCGTTCACGCAAGGCCCATTCCATTCCACTCCTCAAACCCATGCGCCCTCCTTACTTCCCTGCCGTGTTTTCAACATCGCTCCTGATCATGGCGGTTCACCCTCTCTTTGGGCAAGGCGTTGAGCAGGAGGATGGGATTCGTTTCGATAATACGCTTTCCGCTTTCTCGGATTCCAATATCTTAGGCAATAGCGGCGAGGAGTCGGACATCGAAATCGCTTACAAGCCGACTCTCAATTTCACGAGGCGCTCAGGTCTTCTCGGAGTCGATGCCAGCCTTGGCGGCGGTTTCGGCTGGTTTCTGGACAACAGTGAATACGACTACCAGGATCTCTTCTCGAAGATTCTCATCGATTATCCAAATGATGGGGACATGCCCTACACCTTGACGCTCGGTGCCGGTTACAATAAAACCACGACGCTAGACCGCTTTGTGGGCGATCGCGTCGCCGTTGATCAGGCCAACTTGAGTGCAGGCTTCCGATACAATGTGAATGAGCGCTGGGGGTTCAGTCTGAATACCCGTTGGAGTGAGGCGAATTACGACTCAGCGCGTTTCACTGATCAGTCGACTTGGGGAGCAGGAGCAGATTTCGTGTATATCTACTCAGAGACGCTCGATTTCTTTCTGGGCTATGGATATTCGGAAACCTCTGGGGTGTCAGATTTTCAGGATCATACCTTCCGTGTTTCTGCCGTCGGCGAGTTGACTCCGAAAATTACGGGAACCCTTGGGTTGGGTTACCAGGTTCGCGAGAGTGATTTCGGTAACTCCGGCGATCCTTATGTTAATGCAAACTTAGCTTGGGCAGTTAGCGAGCGGATCGAGATTGCTGCGAATGGTGGGATTGGCTTCAAAACGACTGCGACAGGAGCATCAGGTAAGCAAACTACGTTCGGAGTCGTTGGTTCCATGGCTTTGGGAGGGGCTTTAACAGGCTCGCTCGGAGTGAGTTATAATGAATCGGAATACAGTGACTTCGGCCTTGATCGGTCAGATGAGTTCATCGCCTACCAAGCCGCTCTGGCATGGCAACTAGGGGTGGCTGCTGTTCTCACGGGATCTATCACTTTTGAAGATGCGGATTCTACGCGTGACGAGTTGGTCTACGACCGCCTCCGTGCGGGTGTCAGCCTTCAGATGTCTTTCTAGTCCCAGCTGGGACGGGCCTCAGTGATAAAGGCTTTCCTCCGTGGAGCGATCCTTGTGTGGGCTCATTCCTGTGCTTAGTTCTAGAAATCTTGTTTCATCAGCCCTCAATGATGTGTCCATGACTTTTTACAGCCGATCTCTAGTTTTAGTATTGATAGCCTTCTCCCAAACCTTGTTTGGGCAGGATGTGAGTTATCGTCTTTCGCCGAATGATAAGCTCACTGTTAGCGTGTTTGATGAGCCTGAACTGGCTCAAGATGTCGTTGTCGCGGCCAATGGCATGGTGACGCTACCCATGATCAATCAGGTCAAAGTAGCTGGCCTGTCGGCTCACCAAGCTGAGCTCTTGATAGCCAAAGCCTACAAGACCCAAGAATATCTCAGAAACCCTCAAGTCACCGTAACGGTGGCAGACTTCGTCAAACTTACGGTCTCGGTTCTTGGAGAGGTGAACAAGCCAGGAAATATCGAGATTCCTGGTGGGCAGCAGCGAATTGACTTTCTTACAGCGATTGCCAATGCGGGAGACTTCAAGAGAATTGCGAACAAGAAGAAGGTGAAGATCACCCGAAAAGCGACGGGCAGAGTTGAATTGCACGACGTCAAGTCTCTGTTGGAGGATGTAGGCAAGGGGAAGACTCTCTACCTTTACCCTGGTGACGTCGTTTCAGTTCCTCAGAGGATTTTTTAGTCTAGCATCTGAGTTAGATTGTCTTTGTTAGTTGTAAGACGCCATACCATTTATGAGTAAGCCTTCAAACGGGAGCGGCCCCGAATCCTCGACAGAGCGCCGGGCGCGCGCTGTCGAAAGCCTCCAAAACGGTGGAAATTCCCCAGTTTCTGCCGTGCCTGTCAAAGCCATGGCTCCTCCCGTGGAGGCCAATGGTCATGCTGCGAATGGCAATGGAGTTTCGGAAAACGGTGGCAGTCCTCTCGCTGAAGAGCTGATGACTCTGAAGGTCAAGCTTCCGACCCTAGGAGCCAATGGTGAGCTTGAGGCTCTCAAAACGATGCGTGTGAAAGTGCCCCGCCAAAGTGGCGTCGACGCTGGCGCGATTGGAGCAGCCGTGGCTCAAAGTCTACAGCAGCTCAATCCAGAAGGTGCTGGAGCAGCAAGCCACCCACCAGCGCAAACGCCTCCCAGCAATCAGAATGCTGGCCGAGGTGGTGGAAATCCACGCCTCCCACGTTCTCGCCCTGAAGAGGACTACTACGAGGAAGACTTCGTTCCTGATGAGGCCCCCTCGATTGGTAGGGAACTCTCCTTGCGTGACATCTTCTTCATGGTCCGTGAGCGTTGGATGCTCGGCTTGTCTGTAGGTCTGCTAACCGCTGGTGCGCTCGCCTTCTGGATGATGAGCAAGCCTTCTGTATTTCAGTCTGAGGCTGAACTGCTCGTTGAGCTCGCTGAAGACAAGATCCTCCCCATGGAGTCGCTCGATCAAGAAGGGGTCAAATCTACCTTGGACCAGGCCATGCAGGTTCATGTAAAGTGGCTTCAAAGTGCTGCTTATCGGACTTACGTGCTCGAGACACTTGAAGCGGGGACGCTCGCGGCCACCCCAGCCAATCCTGAGCCCAAGTCTGTTCTTCAGTTTTTTAGTACTTATCCGGCCTTCTTAAAGAAGTACAATGATGGGCTCGTGAAAGTTTTCCTTCGGGGGAAAGAGGCCAAGCCTGGGCAGGCCCTTCCAAGTCCAGAGGAATTGTTTGAAAGCCATTATTATGGCAAGAAGACGCTATCTGTCAGCGCCGGAAAGAAGTCCCCGTTCATTTCGGTAGCGTTTCGCCATCCTGACCAACGAGTCGCCCAGCAGGTCACGCACGCCATGGTGGAGTGTTACAATTCCTTTTTAGGTGGCAAGGAAAGGGGTGATCATGAAACTGCTCGTGTCTTCTTGAAGAGCGAAACCGATGACATCGAAAAGCAGATCCGCGCTGAAGAAGCCAAGGTGATCCGCTTCAAGCAGCAGAACGGAATTGTTGAGAATCTTGAAGATGGGAGCAGCCGTGAAGACGACAAGTTCAATGCGCTCGATGGCAAAGTTGCTCAAGCTGGGTTTGACCTCGTTGAGCTGGAGCTTCAGCTGAAGCAGGTTGAATCGATTGGTGCCAAAGATCCTCTAGGTCTCAGTCAACTTCCCGTCATCTCCACCTATGGTTCGGTATCGGCTATCAAAGACAAGATCACTGAGAACCGTGAAGAACGCTCTCAGCTAGACATCAAGTATCTCAGCAGGCATCCCAAGATCATTGCGAACAACACAGAGCGAGCGGCTTTAGTCGAAATGTTGGCCGCCAATGTGGCTCTTAGTGTGCAGGATCTCCGCAACCGCGTGGAGCAGAAACGCCAGGAGGAAGCAGAACTCAAGGGGGCCATTGAGGTGGCTGAAGTTCAAGCGCTTAAAGATGATGACCCCATGGTGGAGTACAAGGTCATGCAGAGCGGCCTAAACATCCTCAAAGACAAGCACAAGCTGCTTCTTGGAAGACTCACAGAGACTCAAATGTCTGAAAGGCTCGAGCGCACCAAGGTGAATGTTATGACGCCGGCGTTTCTTCCGGAAGACCCTATTGATCCAGACAAGAAGAAGGTCCTCGCGCTCTCTAGCCTTCTTCTCTTGGGTGGCCTCTTCGGCTTGCCAATCGGTCTCGGCTTCCTCGACACTCGCCTCAAATCTTTCAGCGAAGCCGAAGCCTTCCTCGGTATCGAATGCCTCGGTTGTGTGCCCGAACGTCCAAAGCTCAGCCACATGGAGCTAGGCCAATGCGTGCTCTCCGAGCAAGACGAGCAGATCGTCGAAGGATTCCGCGTCGTCTACGGCTCGGTTGATCTACACTCAAAGACGCCTGAGCCTAAAGTCATCGTCACCACCAGTACTGGTCCAGGAGAAGGCAAGTCCTTCTGCACCGCCAACCTCGCCGGAACCTTCGCCCGTCACGGAAAACGCGTCCTCGTCATCGACTGCGATCTGCGCAAACCTTCCCAGCACAAACTCGTAGGCAGTCGCAACGACGCCGGAGTTCTTAAGTGGTTCCGAGCAGGCGGGATCCCTCCAGCAACCGCCAAAGAGCTCGTCGAGAACACGGATCTCGGTCTCGTCCCTCTATCAGACGAACACGACATCTTCCTCTTGCGAGCCGGTGGCTCCACCAGAAATCCTAGCGAGATCATCACAAGCAAACCGTTCGAGGCGCTTCTGCACAACCTCCGCTACTGGTTCGACATCATCATGATCGACACGCCTCCCGTCGGTCTCTTCCCAGATGCCCTCTTCCTTTCGAATTACGCCGAAGAGTCTATCTTTGTCTGCAAACACAACGGCCTCAATCGCCACAAGATCAAGTTCGCCCTCAAGAAGATGGAAGGTGGAAATGCGCAAATGTTAGGCACGATCATGAACCAGCTGTCGGCATCCAAGCGCCACCAGTATGGCTACGGCTACAAAGACTACGGCTACGGCTCCTACTCCTACAAGGAGTATGCCAAATACTACCAAGCCGAAGACGAAGAAGACGACGGCAAGTAGAATGTCGCTGATCGCTCCGCGATCATAGCGCCGAAAGTAGTTGATTTCTCCGAAATCAAACACCCGAAACGCTTAAATAAAAGACCACATCAGAACTCCCTGTGGTTCTGATAGCTGCCCACTGAAACCGAATCCTGCCCACGCGTCTTTCCATTCCGGTCTAAAGCCCGGCCCCTCATTGACCACCTACCAACACCTTCTCGCCGAACTCAAAACTAGCCCCAAACGCTGGCTAGTCACAGGCTGTGCAGGGTTCATCGGCTCTAACATTCTAGAAACGCTCCTCCATCACGATCAAGAAGTCGTCGGTCTCGACAACTTCATCGCTGGCCACCAGCACAACCTCGATCAAGTCCAGGACCTCGTCACCGAATCCCAGTGGGCCAAGTTCCGCTTCATCAAAGGCGACATCCAAGACCCAGCCCTCTGCCAAGACGCCACGTCAGGAATCGATTACGTCATCCACCAAGCCGCCCGAGGATCAGTTCCAGGCTCGATCGCCGATCCCGTTGGCTTCAACGCCGCCAATGTCACTGGCTTTCTTAACATGCTCGTCGCCAGCCGCGATGCGAAAATCCAACGCTTCGTCTACGCCTCTAGCAGCTCCGTCTATGGAGACTGCCCAGACACCCCTGCAATAGAATCCAAACTCGGCACCGCCCTCTCGCCCTACGCCGTTAACAAACATATCAACGAACTCTACGCCGCCCAGTTCGCACGCCACTATGGCTTAGAATCCCGAGGCCTCCGCTACTTCAACATCTTCGGCGCACGTCAAGACCCGCAAGGAGCCTACGCCGCTGTCATCCCGCGCTGGATCGACGCCATGATCAAAGGCAGCGAAGTCCGCATCTTCGGCGACGGGGAAACCACCCGCGACTTCTGCCACATCGCCAACGTCGTCCAAGCCAACCTCCTAGCAGCGACCCAACCCTGGCAGAACCAGAATACCCAAGACGCCGAACCTGCGTTCCCTCACCAAGTCTACAACATCGCCAACGGCGGTGCCACCAGCCTCAACGAGCTCCACGCCGCCCTCAAGACCGAGCTCACCCAGCGCAACCCTTCCCAGTCCATCGCTGATCCCACCCACACCGACTTCCAACCCGGCGATGTCCGGCACTCCCTAGCAAGCATCGAACGCGCCCAACAAGAACTCGGCTACGCCCCCACCCACACCGTCGCCCAAGGCATCGCCGCCGCCATGGATTTCTACCTGACCGCTGCGCGGAGTAGGCAGTGAGCAGTGAGCAGTGAGCAGTGAGCAGATCATCCATCCTAAATCCTAAACTCCCTCTCTGAGCCTCCGTGCCTCTGTGCGAGATCAATAGATTCCCATTCTTTCCCCCTCTGCGTCTTAGCATCTCTGCGTGAGACTCTATCAGCCTGCCAACTGAAACTACTCCCTGCCAACTCCGTAGGTCTTGGTTCGTGTTCATTCGCGTCCATTCGCGGTTCCAAACCCATCAGTCCTCTATTCTCCATCATAAATCCCTCTGTGTTGGTCAGTGGCTTTGGAGGAGGCGGCAGTTCCAAGATTGTGCGCAGTCCTGCAGACAAACATAAAATCGAGCAGTTCATGGAGCAGTTTGGGAGGAAACTGAAAAGTGAGGGACGAATCTATCTAACGGGAGGAGCCACCGCTCTTCTCCATGGTTGGCGATTGAGTACGATCGATGTTGATATCAAAGCGGCTCCAGAACCTCTGCGGTATTTTGAAACCATCTCAGAGATCAAGGAAAGTTTGGATTTAAACGTGGAACTCGCGAGTCCTGATCAATTCATCCCGGAACTGCCTGGCTGGGAATCACGTAGTCTATTTATTAGCAGGCATGGAAAAGTAGACTTCTATCACTATGACCTGTACAGCCAAGCCTTAGCAAAGTTGGAACGAGGTCATGAGCGTGATCTGATGGACGTGGAGGCAATGGAGGCCCGCCAACTCATTCGCAAAGAACGCCTGTGGGAGCTATTCGTAGCCATCGAGCCCTTGTTGATTCGATTTCCTGCCCTAACGCCATCCAAATTTTCAGAGATCGTAAGACGTTATTGTGGAGTTGAACGATGAACCTAGCAAAGATAGACCAATACCCAGGAGGAGATCTCATCGCCAAAGGCATTGAGGATTACGCCGCTGGTCAGCGCACCATCCCTGCCTGTTTAGTTGCAATTGCGGCCTCAACCCTACGGCAAATCGGCTTGCCGATCTCAGCCTCTCCCTCGCATATCATCCAGGAGCCAGAGCACCAGCTATACGAGCTATTGAGACTGGAATCCGGAGACGCCTACAGCCAATACAATGCATTCTTAAGGCAACTCACGAGCTTTATCCGTGCTGCCCACGCATTGGAAAGCTAGGGTGTGTTTGATAACGGTTTCTTATTGAAAGACGTGTCGCTTTGCGTTAGTCTTGATGAGTATATGGACAAGATCCGCAAGCCTAAGTCGGAGGGCTCGAAAGTGAGAGCCCTAAAAAAATTCACTTAATTCCACGGAGGCGCTCTAACACAGGGCGATAAAGGCGGGCGACCACCGATGAAGATTGAGACCGTGATTCGAGCGCTTCTCTTCCGGCTCCGCGAAGGCTGCCGCTGGAGAGCTTTGAAGATCTTTGGCAAATGGAGTACGATCTATGGACATTGGCGGCGATGGGTTAAGCTGGGTATCTGGGAGAAAGTGCTCAATGAGCTGACTTTAAAAGCACGCGGTAAACTTTGGTCTATTGATTCGACCAGTTGCAAGGTCCACAAGCACGGTCACGGCGCACCGCAAGGCCCTGAGCATGAAGATATTGGGAAAAGCAAGGGTGGCCCGAATACCAAGATTCATGCAATAGCAGATGCCAAGGGGCGCATCGTTGATCTTTTCCTCAGTCCTGGCCATAGAAGCGATTCCCTTTACGGAGAGGCTCTCTGCGACGGTCTGCCGGAAGGAATCACCGTGTTGGCTGACAAGGCTTATGACAAAGATGAACTCATTGAGTTTCTCGAAGATCAAGGCCTTGGACACTGTATACCGAGCAAGAAGAACCGGAAAGTGAAGCGCCCTTTGGATAAAAAGAAATACCGGCTTCGCCACCGAATCGAGAACGCCTTTCAAAGGTTGAAGGAGTTTCGAGCCGTAGCCACTCGTTACGAGAAACTCGGCGATAACTTTCTCGGCTTCGCCACACTGGCAGCGATTCTTGCCTGGATATAGCAATGGTAGATAGTTTTCAAACACACCCTAGTTCGCAGTGGGCAGTGGGCAGTGGGCGGTTCGCAGTTCGCGCGATCTCTCTCTCATGTTAGCCCGTCCCTCTGTGTCTCCGTGCCTCTGTGCGAGATCATAAATTCCTCTGTCTCTGCGTGAGACTCTATCAGCCTGCCAACTGAAAACCGTTCCCTGCCAACTCCGCTGGTTCCCCTCTCACAGATTCCCCTCGCATCATTCTGTCAATTTCGTTAATTCTGTCCAAGCTTGTGGTGCTTTCCTTCTCTGCCAACAGCTCCCTGCCTACTCCGTAGAATACTCTATCAGTCTGAAAACTGAATCCTGCCCACTCCGTCAAAGACGGTTACATCCATCCTCCATCAAAACTTTCCCTCCCTCTGCGTCTTAGCGTCTCTGCGTGAGACTCTATCAGCCTGCCAACTGAAATTGCTCACTGGCCACTCCATAGTTCCTGATTCGCGTCCATTCGCGTCCATTCGCGGTTCCAAATCAACAGTCCTCGATTCCCATTCTCTGCGTCTTAGCGTCTCTGCGTGAGTTCCTAAATCATCCCTTCTATGTCCTCCTTTCCAGATAATCCCACTATTGCCGTTATCGGTCTAGGCTATGTAGGCCTTCCGCTAGCTGTTGAATTCGGTAAGAAATACAACACAATCGGTTTCGATATTAACGAAGCACGGATCCGGGAGCTGAAACAAGGCATTGATGCTACCCAGGAAGTCGACGCCTCAGAGTTGAAGGCCTGCCAACAGCTCCAATTCTCATCTGATGTCGAGGAACTGCGCCGAGCTACAGTTTACATCGTCACGGTGCCTACTCCCGTAGACGCTCACAAGCGACCCGACCTCACGCCACTGATTAAAGCAAGCGCCATGCTGGGAAAGGTGGTCTCAGTTGGAGATATCGTGGTCTATGAGTCTACGGTGTACCCGGGTGCTACGGAGGAGGATTGCTTACCGATCATTGAGAAGGAGTCGGGTCTAACATTCAATAAGGATTTCTTTGCGGGTTATAGCCCAGAGCGGATCAACCCAGGCGACAAAGAGCATCGGCTCACGACGATTAAGAAGGTCACTTCAGGCTCGACCCCAGAAGTGGCCAACTATGTCGACGGTCTTTACCTATCCATCATCACGGCGGGCACACACAAAGCCAGTTCTATCAGAGTCGCCGAAGCCGCTAAGGTCATTGAAAACACGCAGCGCGATCTAAATATCGCCCTGATCAACGAGTTGGCCATCATCTTTAATCGCTTGGGGATCGATACCTTGGAGGTGCTTGAAGCGGCCGGCACGAAGTGGAATTTCTTGCCGTTTAGGCCTGGGCTTGTTGGTGGCCACTGCATCGGTGTGGATCCCTATTATCTGACGCATAAAGCCCAAGAAATTGGCTACACGCCTGAAGTCATCCTGGCTGGCCGTCGAATCAACGATGGCATGGGTAAATACGTGGTGTCCGAGGTCATCAAGTTGATGCTCAAGCGCCGCATCCACATTCAGGATTCCAAGGTGCTTATACTAGGATTGACTTTCAAAGAGAACTGCCCAGACCTGCGGAATACCCGAGTGGTGGATCTCGTGACCGAGTTTGAAGACTATGGTGCCCAGGTTGATGTGTGGGATCCCTGGGTTGACGCGGATGAAGCCCAGCACGAATATGGGATCACTCCAATAGTAAAGCCTCAGTCAGGTGATTACGATGCTGTCGTGATTGCTGTGTCTCATAATGAGTTTTCCAAATTGAGCGCGACGGAACTTCGTGGCTTTGGAAATCAGAATTGCGTTCTTTATGACATCAAGGCAGTTCTGGAAAAGAGCGAAGTCGATGGTCGTCTTTAGCGCATTTGTAACAGGGCCGAGCTAGCTGGAACACATTACCTAACTCTACTATGTTTGTTCATGATTCCGCCATCGTTGATGAAGAAGTTTGTGTCGGTGAGGGCACGAAGATCTGGCACTTTGCTCATATTTGTTCAGGAGCGAAGATTGGTCGAAGTTGTGTCTTTGGGCAGAACACCATGGTAGCCAATGATGTTCTCATTGGTGATAATGTGAAGGTTCAGAATAACGTGGCTATCTACACAGGGACGGAGATTGAGGATGATGTGTTTCTCGGCCCTTCTTGTGTGCTTACCAATGTTACCAACCCGCGTTCGCAAGTGGTGCGACGTGGAATCTATGAAAGAACGCTCATTCGTCGAGGTGCTACTGTAGGTGCAAATGCGACCATCGTTTGCGGTATCACGCTTGGACGGTATGCCTTTATTGCGGCAGGTGCCGTGGTTGCGAAAGACGTCCCTGATTACGCTTTTATCGTAGGGGTTCCAGGTCGTCAGCGTGGATGGATGAGCCGTCACGGCCATCTTCTCAAGTTCAGGGATTCGGAGCGGGCGATTTGTCCTGAATCTAGATTTGAGTATGCCCTTGAATCTGAGGGAACGAAAGTTCGATGCCTCACCCTGGATGAGGAAGCTCCCTTGCCGGATGAACTCGCGCATGGAGCCACGCCTTACGACGATTTTAAACCTGTAGACCGTAAGTAATTTGGTCGTTTTCGACTATTTCTATAATATTTCCAAATGCAATTTATCGATCTTAAAGCTCAGCAAGTACGTATTCGTACAGAACTTGACCGCCGTATTGCCGCCGTACTGGATCATGGCCAGTATGTGCTTGGACCTGAGGTTCGCGAACTCGAAGCCCGCCTTGCCGAATATGTCGGTGTAAAGCATTGCATCGGCGCCGCCAGTGGAACGGACACGCTTCTGATCGCGCTCATGGCGCTCGATATCGGTCCTGGGGATGAAGTGATCACTGTCCCTTATACTTGGATATCCACGGCCGAAATGATCGCCCTTCTCGGAGCCAAGCCAGTCTTTGTCGATATTGATGAAGCCACCTGGAACATGGACCCTTCCCAAGTCGAGGCTGCTATCACGAACAACACTAAAGCGATCATGCCTGTCGGGATCTACGGGCAAACTGCGGATATGACTGCCATCAACGCCATTGCTGAACGGCATGGTCTCCCAGTTATTGAAGATGCGGCTCAATCTTTTGGAGCAACGCATCATGGTAAAAAGTCCTGTGCGCTCTCTGGCATTGGAAGCACCTCGTTCTTTCCTTCGAAGCCGCTCGGCGGTTATGGTGATGGCGGTGCCCTCTTTACCGATGACGACCAGATTGCCGAGCGCATGCGGCAAATTCGTGTGCATGGTCAAGCCAAGAAACATCATCACCCCATTCTTGGGGTCAATGGCCGTCTTGATACGCTTCAAGCCGCTATTGTGTTAGCCAAGTTGGATATCTTTGATGAAGAAGTCAGCAAGCGGCAGGAGGTCGCGGCGACATACAATGCACGTCTCGCAGATAGCGGTGTCATATTGCCTCCCGTCGCGGAGGGCAACACATCGGTATATGCCCAATACACCATTCTTTCCGAGGACCGGGACCTTCTCAGCAAATCCCTTAAGGCTGCTGAGATCCCATCCGTTAGCTACTACGCAGTGCCGCTGCATCTCCAGCCTGTATTCACTGATCTTGGGCATAAGGCAGGTGATTTCCCCGTGACTGAGCATGTGGCAGCCACAGGGCTCAGCCTCCCCATGAATCCCTATCTAACGGATGCCGAGGTAGAACAAGTTTGTGCGGCCTTTGCCTAGGCAAGACTCGAAGCACTCGACATCTCTTATGATGCGTTCAAGTCCCCAGTATCTTGAGAAAAGCCGTCTCATGAACGAATACATTGTTAAAATGACTGCCAACTGCCAACTGCCAACTGCCAACTCTTTTGCCCTATGAATATCGGATTAATCGGTGCCGGAAATTGGGGCAAGAATCTTGCCAAGAACTTTCATGCCATGGGGGTACTTTCAGCGGTCGCTGAACCCTCCGAGACGTTGAGTGAAAGCCTGGCCAAGGACTATCCGGACGCACGTCTTTATAAAGGGCACGACGAGCTCCTAGCAGATCCAAGTATCGATGCCGTTGCGATTGCAACACCGGTGCCCACTCATCACGCCGTTGCCTCCCAAGCGATAGCAGCGGGGAAAGATGTCTTTATCGAAAAGCCGATGACGCTCACCTCGCGCGAAGCTGAGGACTTGGTGCAGAAAGCTGATGCTTCAGATCGTGTTCTCATGGTAGGGCATTTGCTGCTCTATCAACCTGCGATTCAGTTCATCAAAGCCTTCCTCGACGACGGTAAGCTTGGGAAGATTTACAGTATTCATCAAGAGCGGGTGAAATTAGGACGCGCTCGTTACGTCGAAAACGTCACCTGGAGTCTTGGTGTTCATGACGTTGCCGTGTTACTCTACCTCATTGGTGAATCTCCGCGTATCTTGCATGCCTCTGGGCACTGTGGGCTTACTAAAGAAGTCGAAGACGACGTTTACCTTCACATGGACTTTGTCTCAGGAATCAAAGCCCATCTCCACAACTCATGGCTATGGCCTGAAAATCGCCGCTATCTCACTATTGTAGGAGAGAAAGGCATGCTCGTGCATCACGAAATGAAGGGTGAAGTCGAACTCCACCGCAAAACCATCGACAGCGCTGATCTTCAAAGTCTAGATGACGGTGCCGAGGTTATCTTCAAGGCGGACGAGCAGCAGCCCTTGCGCTTGGAGCTAGAACATTTCGTGGAGTGTATTCAAAAGCGCACCACACCGATTTCGGATGGCCGCAATGGTCTCGAAGTGATCACGGCCTTGGAACGCATCATGATGTTTTAGGTCAGAAGCTAGAAGCTAGAAGCTAGAGATTATGGGCTTTGAAGATTTAGATGTTTGGAAACGGTCAGCGCGTCTTTCCGCGACGCTCTATCAGACTACCAAGCAACTCAAAGATTACGGCTTCCGTGATCAGTTGACGCGGTCAGGTTTGTCCGTCCCGTCAAACATTGCAGAGGGCTATGAGCGTGATAGCGATGCGGAAATCGCTAGATTCCTCACTATCGCCAAAGGATCAGCTGGTGAGGCCATCACACAAATTTATATTGGGATCGAAGTAGACTACATTGATCGCGAACCTGGAAGAGCTTGGATCCAGGAACTGAAAGAAATCAGTGCCATGCTAGGTGTCCTCATCAAGAAACACCGGGCCTCTAGCAACTAGCCTCTCGCTTCTAGCAACTTTCTAAATTTTGAAAATCATCACTATCGTGGGCGCCCGCCCCCAATTCATCAAAGCCGCTGTCGTCTCCCGTGCGTTCCAAGAGCGGGCTGATTCTATTTCGGAAGCGATCATTCATACGGGGCAGCACTTCGATGCCAATATGTCCTCGGTGTTCTTTGATGAACTCGGCATTCCCGTTCCCAAACACAACCTAGGGATTGGAGGCGGGTCCCATGGTCAGAACACAGGGCGCATGCTTGAGAAGATCGAGACGGTTCTGCTCGAGGAAAAGCCAGATTGGGTGCTTGTCTATGGCGACACCGATTCAACCCTGGCAGGAGCATTGGCGGCTGTGAAGATTCACATCCCAGTGGCGCATGTCGAGGCGGGCCTCCGTTCCTTCAACCGGGCTATGCCTGAAGAGATCAACCGGATCCTCACAGACCACGCAAGTTCACAGCTTTTCACGCCGACGGATTCAGCAACGGCACAACTGAAAGTGGAAGGCATTGATGATGCCAAGGTTCATCAAGTCGGTGATGTCATGTTCGACGCGGCTATCTATTATGGAGAGAGAGCCCTTGCCACAAGTAAGATCATGCAAGATCTCGCCCTCGAACCGAAGGAATTCATTCTAGCAACCGTACATCGGGCTGAGAACACGGATGACAAGGAGCGCCTGAGCGCTATCCTCACAGCCTTCGGAGCATCCTCTATTCCTGTGGTGTGGCCAATACATCCGCGCACCCGCAAACGTATCGCAGACTTCGATCTGAAACTTCCTGACAGCATTAAAATCATCGATCCCGTCGGCTACCTAGACATGGTCATGCTGCAGAAAAACGCTCGAATCATCGCGACGGACAGTGGGGGCGTTCAGAAAGAGGCCTACTTCCATGCTGTTCCTTGCGTCACGCTACGTGACGAGACGGAGTGGACCGAACTCGTCGATATCGGAGCAAATCGGTTAGTAGGTGCTGACACCGAGATGATTGTTCAATACCTGTCCGAATCTAGCACCTCGATTCTAGAATCTAGTCACTCCGCTGAAAGCGGTCCCTATGGCGATGGTCATGCCAGCGAGGCCATTGTCAGCGTCCTTAGCCACTAGCCACTAGCCACTAGCCACTAGCCACTAGCCACTAGCCACTTTCATTATGACGACCTACGAAAAGCTCACTGCTGAACTCAAAGCCTCCCCCAAATGTTGGCTAGTCACAGGCTGCGCTGGCTTCATCGGATCGAATCTTATCGAGGCCCTCCTGGGGATGGACCAGGAAGTGGTTGGGCTTGATAACTACGCGACAGGTTACCCACATAATATCGAGGAAGTGAAATCGGTGCTGTCCGAAGAGCAGTGGAACCGATTTCGGATGGTCGAAGGAGATATCTCAGATCCTGACGCCTGCAACACAGCGGTTGCAGGAGTGGATTACGTTCTCCATCAGGCAGCCCTTGGATCAGTGCCGCGTTCGATTGCAGATCCCATCGCATCGAATCAAGCCAACGTCACCGGCTTTCTGAATATGTTAGTGTCCAGTCGGGATGCGAAGGTAAAGCGCTTCGTGTACGCTTCTAGCAGCTCTGTCTATGGAGATCATGAAGCTCTGCCAAAGTTCGAGGAGAACTTGGGAAGCCTCTTGTCTCCCTATGCTGTCACCAAGTTGGTCAATGAACTTTATGCGGCCCAGTTTGCGACCCACTACGGTATGGAGTGTCGTGGTTTGCGCTATTTCAACGTGTTTGGCCAGCGCCAAGATCCAGAAGGTGCCTATGCTGCAGTCATTCCTCGATGGATTGCTTCGATGATCAAGGGAGATCAAGTTGAGGTTTATGGAGACGGGGAGACCAGTCGGGATTTCTGTTACATTTCCAATGTGATCCAAGCCAACCTCTTGGCCGCCACACAATCCTCGCCCGAGTCAAACGCACACGAGGCCTTCAACATTGCCGTCGGAGGGCAGACGAATCTGAATGAGCTCTACTCGGCATTGAAATCTGAGCTTGGCAAGGTGTCACCTGACTTGAAGATCGCTGATCCGACCTACGTAGATTTCCGACCAGGGGATGTACGTCATTCGCTCGCAAACATAGATCGCGCCAAGGAAGGCTTCGGTTACTCCCCGACCCATTCCATCGAAGACGGGCTCGTTGAGGCCATGCGATGGTATGTGGATAACATCGCCTAACACAGGCGTCGGCATGATTGATCAATCACAGTCGGATCGGGCAGTCGCCTTTGTACTGTCCCAATGGTTTGGAGACGGCAGTGGTGAGCCGCTGGCTATCCTCGAGCAGACGTTCTTCTATGGAGATCCAGAAGAAGCTCCGGCTTCTGCACGGCTCATCATAGCGGCGAGCAGTTTTTTTAGTGAGACTGTCTTTGGAGGGGACTCCTCGCTTCCAGTTCTTCCGTTGCAGGTTCTGGAAGAAATGCCCATTCTCTTCGGAGACGCATGCGTTTCCACCAAAGGTGGTGCTGTCGTCATTCATGCCGACCTCATTGCCTCGGCCTTCTTTCTCCTCACCCGCTATGAAGATTCGGTACGTAGAGCAGAACGCGATACCCATGGACGTTTTCCCGGTAAAAGCTCACTGCCATTTCGGGCTGCGTTTATCGAGACACCGATCGTCGATCAATACGAAGTCTATCTACGGAATTTGTTTCAGGAGCAGGCGGTTGAGCTCCCGCCAAGTCAGCGTGAGTTTAAACTAACGCTAACGCATGACATCGATAATCCCTATCAGTTCCTCTATCTTTGGAAAACGCTATGGATTGCAGGAAATCAGTTCTTGCGTAGAATGCCAGGGAGTCCGGTGCACTCACTCAAGGCATGGGCTGGGAGATGTCCGGATCCCTATGATACATTTGGGTGGATCCATGAACAGTATCAAAGAGTGATTGAAGTCCTCGGCAAGGAACGGGTCGAGGAGATCTACTTTGTCATGTCCTGTGACAATCGCTCCCATGATCGTGGATACACTCCAGAACATGCTCGTGTCCGCCGGTTGCTCCATCGACTCCGCGACCAAGGCGCGTCGTTTGGCCTTCACCCAAGCTATGCTGCTGGCACGGACCCGAAAAAGATCCAAGGAGAGAAGAATCGGCTTGAGCGGGTCTTAGACGGCAAAATCAGCAAGTCCAGGCATCACTACCTGCGGGTGCGTGAACCAGAACACTTGCATGACGTCGCCGCCGCAGGCTTCACGGACGACTACAGTGCTGGCTATGCTGATCTCGCGGGGTTTCGCAATGGCACTTGCCGATCGTTCCAATCGTTTTCTTTGACAGAAATGCGGGTGCAAGCACTCCGCATCCATCCCTTAGCGATCATGGAGTGTACCTTTGAGTCCACCCAGTACATGGGACTCGACGTAGAATCCGCCATCCAGCGTGCCTCTGCCATCGCCTCACAATGTCTCTGCCATCAAGGCGAGTTGGTATTGCTCTGGCACAATCCCGTATTTACCGGAAAAAGAGCGGATTACCACAAGCGTTTCTACCGCGAACTCCTAACGTTTGTGCAGACAGAAGCCTGACGCTCGGAAGCTGAGGCTTCTTTCGTTGACCACCTGCCTATGTTTCGAAGCGAGTTTGCCAAGAATGCCATCACTCTGATGACAGGAGCTACAATGGCGCAAGCTATTCCCATTGCGGTCACTCCCATTCTAACCCGACTCTATTCACCGGAAGAGTTCGGCCTGCTGGCTCTCTACATGGCCATTACGGCGATTCTCGGGGCGATCGCTACGGGACGGTATGAACTCGCCATTCTACACCCCGAAACGGACGAGGAGGGCTACCATGTGTTTCGCCTTTGCTTGCTGGTTACCAGTTTGGTCAGTTTTGCCGTGCTGGTGGTGGTGCTGTTCTTCGGGAAGGTCATCGCGGTGGACTGGCTGAATGAATCTCGCATCCAACCCTGGCTTTACTTTGCTCCTGTCTCGATCTTTCTCATTGGCCTCTTCAATAGCCTGAAGTCTTGGTCTACTCGGAAAAAAGCCTATCGAGGGATCGCCACAGCGATGGTCGGAAGAAACGCTGTGTTGTCCAGCGGGCAAGTTGCCATGGGCGCGTGCGGGTTGGGCGCGGCCGGTCTTATTCTAGGACAAATTCTGTCGACGGTTGCGGGCAATGCGAGCCTAGCTCGGGTTTTACCCAAGAAAGACGAACGTCCTCAAGACCGTAATAGGGCGGCATTAAAAGCGAGCGCTAGACGCTTTCAGCGGTTTCCTCGTTTTACCATGCCCGCCACCTTGTTAAACTCTGCCACTTTGCAGGCGGAGACCTTTATTATCACAGCGCTTTACTCTACAGGAACTCTTGGATTTTACGCGCTGGCGAAGCGCCTTGTGGGAATGCCGTCCGTTGTTATTGGCGCAAGCATCGGCAATGTCTACTACCAGCAAGCGACAAAGACGTACAATGAGGGGAAATCTATCCGAGGGTTGTTCGTCAAAACGGCAACGCGCTTGTTCGCTATTGGATTGCCCATATGTGTAGCGGTCTATTTCACGGTAGAGTATTTCTTCGCCTGGGTGTTCGGAGAAGAATGGAGAGTCTCCGGTGAGTATGTGAAGATCATTCTACCCCTCATGCTCATCCGCTTCGTAAGTAGTACCTTGTCGAATACCTTGAGTGTCTTAGAAAAGCAGCCGTATACCTTGCTAGTTCAGATAACGTTGTTCACCTCGATTGTGTCGGTTTACGCCTATGCTAACTTTGTGAAAATGGAGTTCAATGAAGCACTAAAACTGATGGTGGCAGTATTGTCTGTGAACTACGCTGTGAACTTCGTGGGATATTATGTTCTCGTGCATCATGCAAGCAACGGTTCCGGGCCCGTGAGCCCTGAGAATGTGGTGGATCAATTAAACTGATAGCGAAATAAAGTTATGACGAAACAAAAGGTTTTTAGACTGGCAAAACAAGTGATGCCTCCAATTCTGTTCGAGCGCAGTTTTGAGCTCTACAAAAAGCTCAAACCTAAGAATAGTGGCGCAATAAAAACCGAGAAAGGGAGTGATTGGTATAATCAATCATTCGAAGGGAACGACAGATACAACGCCCATTATACAGAGTCCCATTATTATTTCCTTTGGTCGATAATCGCTCACCATATCTTAACGAGGTCTCCGAAGAAGATCCTCGACATCGGATGTGGGCCCGGACAATTCGCGATGTGTTTGAAAGACTTCGGCTTGACCTCGACTTCTTATATTGGCCTGGATTTCAGTGAAGCGAGAGTTGCTCACGCAAAGAAGATTTGTCCAGAAATGGAGTTTGTGAGTGCGGATGCTTTCAAGTCTGAGCTGGTCGTCGATCCTTCCGTTGATCTCATTACTAGCATGGAATTCCTTGAGCACGTCGAAGGAGACACCCAATTCATTGAGCGTGTCCGACCTGGAGTACATTTTATCGGAACTGTTCCGAACTTCCCATATTCTTCACATGTGAGGCATTTTGAAAGTGCTTCAGAGGTGGAAGAGCGTTATAAAAAGTATTTTGATAATTTTGAGCTGGTGACGCTGAAGGGTAATGCGTCGGGCCAAGTGTATTACCTTTTCTTCGGCGACAAATGCTGATCTTGCTTGCTCAGGCCGGTGATTAGGGGTTTGGAATGTTTTACGATGAGCGACGACTCTCCAGTATTTATTGTTGGTAGCCCAAGGTCCGGGACTACCCTCTTGAGACTCATCCTGACGTGTCACCCAAGATTCTCTATTCCTCATGAGTTTCCTCTTTTCGAGTTCCTGAGAAACCGATTTGCCGACCGGGCGATCACCCAAGAAGACATATCAAGTCTTTTGGTGGATCTCTATGAGCAAGATCACTTCTGTGATTGGGGGTTAGACCGCAAGGCCTTGCTGCAGCGGCTTGAAGCTTGTTGCCCTGCAAAGCTAGCTACAATTATGGATGAAGTGATGCTCCTATGGCTTGGGAGTAACGGTTCTTTGGCAGAGAGGTGGGGTGATAAAAACATCGGCTCTGCTTCCCGTATCGATGATATTGCGCAGACATTTCCTTCTGCAAAATTCATACACTTAGTGCGTGATGGTAGAGATGTTGCTCTTTCACTCATGGAGCGCAATTGGACATTTTACGCTTTTCCCGGGCAGCGGCCTCATTTTGTTGGGCATATAGTTGGAGCGGCGCGAACTTGGAAAGACGGAGTCACGATGATTCGCCAAGCATTGGAGAAGCTGCCATCAACGCGCTACTTGGAGCTTCGCTATGAAGATCTCATCGAAGACGCTCAGGCTTCTTGTGAGAGTATGTGTAAGTTCCTGGGTGAAGCTTATGCTCCGTCAATGCTCGAGTACCATCAAGCCACCCGTGAGCAAAAACTTATTCCTGACTCACGGATTGGTGGAACTCACGAGAATACCACAAAGCCTATAATTGCAGACAATGCTGGAAAGTTTCTAACGAAGCTCCCCCCCCGAAATATTGCTCTCTTCGAAGTGGTTGCTGGTAGTCAATTATTGGAATATTCGTACGAGTTACAGGGACATCGGATGTCGAAGTTGATACGCCATTTTTGCTTGGCTTGTTACTGGGGTGCCTATCTGAAAAGCAAGGTTATCTCGCAAATCAAGAAGGCCGTGAAAGGAATGTTGAAATTAGCCCATCACTGTTGGAACTGGTGAGTAGATAGAGATTTTGGAGAGCCTATGAAAATAGCAATGCTTGGAGACGTCGCTTTGTTTGGAAAATGCGGGGTCGAAAATAACCGGAACTTGGAGGATTACCTGGCGAAAGTACGCGAATTCCTAAGTCAGTATGACATAGTGGTTGCGAATCTTGAAACGCCGTTCGCTGACAACCAGTCCCCATATGGGGCAAAGTCAGCGCACATAAAGGCATCTCCTGTTAACGTTGAGATATTGAAATACCTCAATATCACTCATGTAACGTTGGCGAACAATCATATCGGTGACTTTGGTCCAGAAGCCTACCAACTAACGAAGCGATTGTTAGATGAAAACTCGATCGAGTATTTTGGCATTGAGGATCGCCAAATCCGAATTGATCAAAACTCAGCAAAGGTGGCACTATTGGGTTACTGCAGCTACAACACAAATCCTCTTCTCACGAGTAACGATAGATCAGAGGGAGTGAATGTTCTTGATGTAGAACGGGTCTTGAATGACATGAAATCGAATGCTGCGGACGGTTATCTGAATCTTTTGGCGATTCACTCAGGACAGGAACACGTTCACATGCCAAGTCTTTCGGATATTCGATTTGCGCGAGGACTAACGAAGAAGTTCGACTATATCTACTATGGGCATCATCCTCACGTCGTGCAAGGGGCGGAAGAATCCCAGGGCTCCGTGATCTTTTATAGTTTAGGAAATTTCCTGTTCGATGATGTCTACACTCCTAAGGATAAAGTTAGCCCGCTGATTACTTTATCTGATGCGAATAAAACTGGGCTGATCGCTTCTGTTGAGGTCAATGGGTCTGCAATTGACAACTGGAATTCCATCCCTGTATTCTTAGGGCAGGAGAGCATGCTGGTAGGTGACGAAGTGGTGGACTTCGCTATGAGTAAATACAATGAGTATCTTGAAATAGCGGAAAGTGAAGACTATCAGAACTTACGATCTAAGATAATCTCAGACTTCATTGCAGGGCGAATTGCTAAGAGGAACATGAAATGGTATTTGAAACGTCTAAACCTTAAGTCGGTAAAAATGATCCTCAACTCTAAGAGAAATGCACGCCTCCAAAATCAAGTATTCGAGCAAAAGCTTGATATGCTCAGCTAACATATAATCGATCAGTAAATATAATGTCGATTGCTATCATCAAAGATGACTTTTTTGAAAGTCACAGTGCGTCGTGGGCTAGTGAATGGATTTCAGTTTGTAGAGAAAACAATATCGACTATGAGTTTATAGACTGGCGGAAGCAGGATGTGATTGAAAATGCCGTAAAGCATGATTTCGTTTTCTGGCATTTTAGCCATTATTCAGATGCGGAGATGAAATTTGCGCGGGGTCTTCTATATGCGCTCAAGATACGAGGTCTAAAAGTTTTTCCCGACGAGAGTGATTCGGTGCATTTCGATGATAAGGTTGCGCAAAACATTCCTGCTCAACGTGATTAAGGCGCCGACACCTAAGAATTTCACTTTTCTCTCAAAGGGTGCGTTCCATGAATGGCTTGAGCAGCGGCCATCTTTTTCCGATTGTTGCAAAATTGCGATGCGGTTCGGGCTCTCATAATGTCAAGCTGATCAAGTCTCCAGATGAAGCCGTCTCTTATGCCAGGAAAAATGTTTGGAAAGGGCTTTAGCTCCGCTCCCAAAATTGGTTTTAAAATTGGGTCCAATCTGAAGTCCAGCAAGAACTTATCGGACATCTGGAATCGTGCCAAGCGGGCTCCGGAGTTCCTTTTTAGCCTAACTAAGGCACGTAAAACTACCACGCGAAAGTGGGTACGTCTACTTCCAGGAATTCATAGAAGGCGCGGAATTTGACCTGAAGATTGTGGTGGTAGGAGATAAGCTAAGCTTTATTGGGCGCCGCATCCGAAATGGTGATTTCCGCGCTTCAGGAGGGGGCTCTTTGTTTTTATGATCGAGCAGTGATGAGCAAAGCCATCGTCGATGTCGGATTTTCAGTTGCCGACAATATGAACAGCCAATGCGTTTGGTATGGATGTCGTCGTCTGTCCAAGGGACGCAACAGCCGAAGATTGTGGAGATCAGCTATGGATTTTCTCACACTGCTCTGATGTCGGCAGGGGGGCCATTATGATCGCGAAGGTGAGTGGCACGAAGAACCATTAAATGCGCCGAAAGAGATTCTTTGTAATCTCACGGCGACAGAAGCATAAGATGAAGATTCTTGTAGTCACCACAGCGTTTCTATCCGGAACAGGCAATAGGGTCGATTCGCATGACCAAGTTGGTGAAGTACATGCATCGCCAAGGATTAGATGTTTTCTGTGATTTCGCTCCGACCACCACCATGGGCTCGCGAAGATAAAAAGCCTCTATTTTAAGGGTTTTGGAGGATATATCGTGGCATAGTTTGGGGGCAGAGTTCATTTTTTTGACAAGACTTTCGGGAGGTTACGTCGGAATGCGGTTGGAGATAAATCAGGTCTTGCGTCCGCCCGTAGTCAGGGGCAGCGGATGGTTTCCCATCTTTTCCAAATTGCGAGTTTGGGTGAGAAGCGCGTTACATTTTGTTTATACCTCATTGAAGGCAATTGATTGGTCGCTTCAAGTGAGACGCTTATGCGAAGCGTAGTTTTTAGCCATGAAGAGTTTTTCTGTTGTTTTAACAAGTTATCCAAGTCTCGCTTCGCCGATTTTCAGGCATTTCTTCTTAAGCGGATGAAGATCGCAAACTCTCTTGCCATTGATTTTCGCGATCCCGTTTTCGTATGGTGTGTCTGAGGCAGCGCGATTTTTCAGT